>VZTI01001820.1:565367-672816 GCA_013397865.1 Struthidea cinerea | reverse complement strand
TCCTCTCCTCTCCTCTCCTCTCCTCCCCTCTCCTCTCCTCTCTCCAAACCAAACCTTGCATCTCTTTTTTGGGATTTAGGCCTGAATTTTTAAGCCAAATTAAAGATTTAGGATGTATACTGTCAGGTCTTCTAAAGAGCTTAGCTACTAGAGAAGGAACCTAGCATCCTTTATTTCTCTCAGCCTGAGATTGACTTGACAGCAGCTTTTGTATACTTTGAAAGTATCTTTACAACCTAGAGGTTAATCAGTGTATCTTTCTCACAGTCCCCCAAAATATCAAACTATTATTATATGTGCTGGTTTTGCCTGGCATAGAGTTAATTTTCTTCACCATAGCTGGTATGGGGTTGTGGTTTGGATTTGTGCTGAAAACAGTGTTGATGATACAGCAATATTTTTGCTGTTGCTGAGCAGGACTTACACAGTGTCAAGTCATTTTCTGCTCCTCACTCCACCCCTCCAGTGAGGAGGCTGAGGATGTGCAGGGAATTAGGAGGGGACACAGCCAGGACAACTGACCCTAACTGACCAAAGAAATATCCCGTACCACATGACATAGTGCTCAGCAAATAAAGCAGAGGGAAGAAGAAGGAAGAGAGGAGATGTTCAGAAGAATGGTGTTTGTTTTCCCAAGTCATAATTTGAATGATGGATCCCTGCATTCCTGGAGATGACTGAACACCTGCTTCACCAGAATGAATTCCTTGTTTTGCTTTGCTTACACGTGGCTTTTGCTTTACCTATTGAGTGAAGCAAAGGGAGCAAGTGGCTGTGAAGGGCTGAGTTGCCAGCTGGAGTTAAATCACCATGGTACAACACAGAACTAACTCAACGAAGAGATGGAGGAAAACACGTCTTGGATTGTCTCAAGCACTTCCCGGGGATCTGAGAGGACCTGAAGCCATGTGAGAATTTAAAAGCAGGTCTCACCTCCTGGAAAGCATGCCCTGTGTTGTTTTCCATGCAAAGTCTGAGGCACCAAGTATGTTCTGAGCCTGCCAGCTGGCTTAAACACCACAAGCAAGGTATGTCAGTGGCAGGTAGGAAAAGGCTTATCTGCAGCTCCCTGCAGCCTGGTGATGCCTGGAGCAGGGTGAGGTGCCAGTGGTGCTGTGGAGGATTTAGGCGTCTACAGGACTGGACAAAGTTGAAAATGGTTTCTCTAGAAATCTCTAGGATATGACTGTCGAATTGAAACACTTGAGGTAGAGCTCAGGTGTGTGTGGTGAATCTAGCCTTTACCAAGCCCAAATCCTAGACCGGTGAAAGTGCAGGCCAATGTAGCTTCTGACTGCAGTATCATCTGAAAATATGCAGAGTTTTGTTGTGACTCCATAAACAGCCTGTGACACCATGAGCACTTCTTGTCTGTCTTTTCCAATTATGCACTTAAGAGTTTCCCAAGGTAAATATTAATACTTCAGAAAGGAAATACTAACATGCAAAAAATCCTTTCCAACTTTCCTGCTTAAATAGCTATCATTTTTTAGTGAGGTCACAGCATCCAGTTTTCTGTAATAAAAAATAAGCAGGATAAGTAGTTTTACTCCTGTCAAAACTTGAATGCAATTTTATGTTTTTCTTTGACTTACCCTATAAATATTTTTACTACAACATTCAAAGTTTATGAGATCTCTAAGACTTGTAAAGAGGTTGAGTAACTGGAAACCAAAGGCTAATACCTACCACAGGGACTTGGGGGTTTTTCTTAAGCAAGCTATTTATTAATGTTAACAAAGGGTATTTTACTGATGATCTGTTTTCAAAACTGGGTATTATTTTACCTTTCCATTCCAGTGTAAACAAATCCATGAGGAGGCACAAACATAGACCAACACCACAATGGCTGACAATGTTGATCTTTTCCCAGGTTACAATTTTCTGACATTATCCCATGAGCTGAGCTTCTGCAGTTGAATCTCTGCTGAGTCCAAGTGTAGCTTGGGAGCTGCAAAAGTCAGCCTCACTGAGCCAGAGGAAAGAATAGAGTTAGCCACTGGCTGTGGATGCCTTTGACAAGCTATGTCCTTTTGCCTGTTCGTGAGTCACTCACCAGGAGACTATCTTTCCTAATGCATTTGCTATCTATAATTATGGTTGCAACAGTTATCCACCCTTACAGGAAAGCGTTGCTGTGCCTGAACATGCCCAAGAGGAGCTGTGTCACAGGCCAGACGGTGGGAGATGATCTGCCCATATCCACCGTGGCCACAGGAGAACATGCGTGTTTCAGCTCATCTTCTGGCACAGCTCAGGAGAGCTCTGTGTCACTGCTTACTCGCTAGTCACTATTTCTGCTCCCAAACCATGATTTACTGTCTAAAGATTAACTATGCAAAAAGGTTTGCGCAAGCAGGCAACCCAGCCTTTTGTGCAAACATTTGTGGATAGCCATTAAACTACTAACTTGAGCCCAACGGAGCAAAGAGTCAAAATATTCACAAACTTTGACTAAGTGCAGAGCCTGCCAGATTTGGCCATCCTGCCTCTGGCTGTCCTGCCTCCCAACCACCTTCAGTGTCTTGGGAAGACACCATGCAAATGCATTCCTGAGGACAGCCCAGAACCACAGCTGCTCCAGACTGTTTTTAATCCTCCTTTCTTTACGGATTAAAGAATTAAGCCTTCATAGGGATTAAACCTTTCCCAGCTGTAAAGCTCAGCACTGGATTTACCACACAGTTACAGCTCCCTACCTACCCACGCAGCTCCTGAGTAGATGGGGAGCTAAACATGATCAAACACTTAAAAAAAGAGGATGAGGTTCTTAACTGATCAAAACCCAGAAAAATAATCCAATCTGCCTCCCTTTACATGCAGTCAGCTCTTTATGTAGGCATGTACCTTTGGGGTTTGTTATCATCCTCTGTTCCGCATCTTCTCAGCCGAAGGTTTACTTCCTCTATATACAGCACATGCATCTGGGAGCTCCACTTTCATGCACTGTTGCATGCTCAGTTTATGCCATACAAGCCTAAATTATGTACGTGGATATTTCCTCATCTGCACTGCCTCCCAGAAGAACACCACAAATACCTTGTATAGACGTGTCAGCCTTTAATGGACTAGAAGACCTCCGACTTAATGTGAAATCAGCTGCTTATCCTGCCTAAGGATCTCAGTACCTCAGTTGCACAGCAATCATAAACAGGCTTTCTATTTTTCTGGCTGGATGGCGCTGCATTACTTTGCAGATGCTCCTTGGAAGAAAAGAACTGGAAGGGATTTCAAGAGGTAATTTGACCACTTGTGCAGTGCCCAGATCAAGTGAAAATAGAGCTTCCGTGGTTGACTTGGATTTAATCTCTTTGTAAAACTGCCCAGTACTGTGATTTTGCCACTTTGAGTCAGTGTTTTGCCACCCATATTACGGGAAAGAGACTCTCGTCATTCAACTGTTGGTTGCTAAAGCTTGTTGTGTCTTTTACTCAAGGATCATGTGAATCCAATCATGCAATCCAAGGCCTGCCCTTTCTACCTTGGGAGCCTAGATATGAGATAGAATATGGGCCCTAATATCCTAAAATGAAAGAACAGATTAAAACTGTATATTTTAATAGACAAATATGTTATTTCAATTCACACCGGTTGTTTCAGTGAATGGTCAGTAGGAAAGGACAGCCAGAGCTATTCTAAAATGGTCTTTGTCACCAAGGAAAGTGTTTTGGACTCAGCCTTCATGCCATGCACTGATTTTCTCAGTGCAAATGCCATGACTGTAATAAGGGTAGTGATTGATATGAGCACAGTGATGCCTGCATGTTTGTGGTCACCCAGTGGGTAGATTTTGGCAGCAGCTTCCTGGAGGTTTTTATTCTATGGCAAACTGAGGAGCCAGAGGAGGAAAGGGAGCAGACCTTCATCTGGGAGGGTTCTTCTTAGTGTGGCTTCCCATCCTAAGAGGAGTCTTTAACAGGGATGAGATACTGAGCCCTCTGGATGTGCCAGTCTTTCTCCAGTAGCTGTATTGAGATAGTTTATACCAACTGCTTGAAAACAGATTAAGGAGTCAGAGAAAATTAACCCAGCCACTGATAAAATGCTAATTCCCTCCTTCCTTTTGGCATGGTAGTTCTCCTTTTCTTCTGAGATTTGGTTCAGAACAGGAGAACATTTTGAAAACACTTCCCACTTTGTACAATCCTTGACAAGGGAGCAGAGCACTTTATTGTTAGGTGGCAGCTTTCAGCCAGCAATTAATTGGCCTCACCACAGCTCCCAGCTGTCCTCTTGCTCTTGGAGGTGTAAGCCCAGTGCAGATCTTTGGCACACGAAGATGGTTTGAACTCCAAAAGGCAATGAGAAGGTGAGAGGAGGAGCCATATTTCTGCTGAGCTGGTTGGTGTGAGCTGAGGCTAAAAGGGGGACCTGTGGTGAGCAGTCTTTCCTTTCATTATCTGTGTCAAATAGGAGTGCTATCACTGCATTACATTTTCATCTGGCACTCTGAATCAGCATAAAAACACATTATAATACTAATGTGATTCTGTGGTAATTGTTCTGCTACAATAAACATGCCTGATATGAAACACACTGAACTTTCTGGTTTCTCTGGTGCCCATTTCTTGAAGGGGATCATAACAACGTGAGAGGGAAAAAAATGGGAAATAACTCCGGAAAGTAAATTATCAAGATTATCTGGGTGACTGATAATTATGGGATTTGATATCACAGGGAAATTAACATTTTAAAGATTGGCCAAGCAGAAAATCTCTCTGCTCTTTCCAAAATACACAAGCATTTCAGTGCACACTACCCTCTGCATTTGGATGGCAGTGCTTATTTATTGGTGCTCCTGTTTGTAGGCTGCCTGGGGTTTGCATGCCCATCCCCAGATCTCAAATACTTCCCCACCATGTTCTTCCTCGATTCGCAGCCAGCAGTGCCCTTTCCACTGGCTGCCCTAAGGTGTGCACTACGATTTTGTGACTGTTCTGCAGACAGGACTGAACATGCCAGTTTGGGGAGAGGGCAACCAACTCCAGACTCAAAAAATGTCCATGTAGGGCTATTGTGTCAGCTGTGAATTCACTATTTTTTCTGTGTTTGCGAAGGAGCAGTCCCTGGGTGCCTGCCACCATTCAAACAGAGATGACATCTGGTCAAGATGACCAAGTTGACCAGGTACAAAGAGAAGCTGACAGGTATGAAGCAATGTGGTGAGGCAAGAGTGGGAGACCTGCCAAAAGAAAAATAGCAAAGTGCTCATAAACTGAAAACAGACATGTTCCCTGCAAAGGGAAGCTACTCCTGGTCAGGAATAATCATTGTCTGTAAAGCAGGCCCTAGAAGAAGAGGGTTTGTTCTAAGGTACTTAATACACACTGTCTTCATATTATCTAGTGTAGTGCTACTGGCTAGACAGGCTGTCAGAATCTCCTTGTCTTTTGAACAGGGTCACTGAGTTTGCCCTGAACCTACTGACTTTCCTCTCTTAGGGTGTATTTTTAGAAATCCAATATGTGCCTGTTTTTCTCTGCATTTTAAATCCAAAAGACTCGGACGATTTGCCTCAAACATTCCAAAAGAAAAAATAAATCTCCTGTGGTTTCACATTACATATGAAGTGTTTCAAGCCCAACATAGATTTGGGGGTTCATGTTTGGTGGCAAAGTTAGAAAGTATTTCAGTTCAAATATAGAATACAGTGCTCCTGTAACCTCAACTCCAAACTCTGCTAATCCAAGTTTAGTTCCTGATGGACTCTATCCACAAAGTGAGCTGAATACCTAGCTGTTGCCTAAGTACTACTTTAGGTGGCAAAGTCCAAAATTTAGACTTTCAAAGCTCTCTCTCTGCACATCACAAGTATTGGAGAGCAAAATGCTCTGCATGCATAAATATAAATTTCTGGGCATACATCCTTGAGCATCCTACTTTCTGCTTCTCAAATCGTGCCCTTCATATACAGCAAAGAAGATAACCTTGCCCTGAAGGAGGCTTTGGATGCCGTGTTTCCCTCCCTTGACATCTGAGTATCTGGAATGCCGTTCTCTAGAGTCAAATACTGTCTTGCCTATTTAGTCTAAATCAGGTGTCTATAAGAAAGGCCTACCCAGGAAATGTTTCTGAGCATTTTCACAGAAAGTGTCTGAAATGGGTTCAAGTCCCTTCAGGTTGATTTGGAGTTTGAGCCAAGGTGTCTGGCACAGCTGATGAGTGCTGACACAACTGGGGAACCAGCACTGAGAATGTAGGGAGGAAGTGGGAGGTCATGGTGGAAAGGAAGAAGATAAAGGAATAATTCTTCTCCTTGTTAAATCATGCATGTTTGTTCCCACTGGCCTTTCAGCATCATTGTATCACATTCTGAGATATCTTACATTATAGATACTGTAATTTAGTGAAGAAGAAATAACCTGGATTCACCTGAAGGAGGATCTTTGATCTGGAGGAGAGGAAATGAAAACATGGATTCCTTTGTCCTCAGTAGAAGTGTTCAAACTCAGTGAGGGATCCAAGAAAAAGAAATTAGTGTAGACTTGTTTGTTATTTTGCCTACATCTGCATGTTTCCTGTTACCAAAATAACAAAATTAATTTAATTTCATAGATTTTAGAGTTTCCTTGGATCCCTTCAACCCTCCTCGCCTGTGTTTGTGCAACTGAGCAGCAGCTTCTGATTTCAGATAGTCCATAAGACTGGTGCTCCAGCAACGGTGATGTTTGAGTTATTATCTGTACTGGTGAGGAGAAGAGTAAAGCCAATATGTGGATACATAGCTTTACAAGAGTTCTTTCTACCAGGCTGAGCATTATCTACTTGCACAGGTGATCACGCATCCCCTGCTCACCAGGTAGCAGCATTGCCTCCTCTCTGGCACATTTCCAAGTTGCAGGAAGTCCAGTGTTGGTTTGCAGAACTGGCACTGTTTTACCCCACTGCTTAAGGTCTCCAGGTCTCATACTGAAACCGAGAGAAAATCCAACACCAGTTTGAAGAGAGAGTCAAAAAATGTTAGTGCTTGAATTGTAATAATATTCACTGAATTCCTGTTGGAGTCAAAAAATAACCTATTAGGGTATATTCCTGCCAGGTTTTTAGTATTCATATAACTCAGGCATAGACTCCAATTATGACTAATAATATCCAGAACACAAGTTTGGCTTCCATTTCCAATTGACATGCAATAAAGGTCAAGTCCTGCTTCCCCTGAACTCAATGTGAAAATCCTAATTAACTTCAGGAAAGAGCAGAGTGGGCCCCAAAGAGTTAACAGTAGTAGGATATAAACCAGAAATTAAATAAACTCTTAATCAAAAAATTATGCCTTACAGCCAGAGAAACCTCTCTGGAGTTGTACAGTTCAAAATAGGAGCAGAATTTCAGCCTCTAACATTCTCTGATACCATTTCAGATGCAAATTTTGTGATCTTTTCAGTGCCAGACACAACACATTCCAGTATGCATAACATTTTAGTTACTTATCTTCTATGAGTTGCAGAGCATAATGTTTTTCACTGTTTGGAAATAACTCAGCTCTGAGTCACCACTGAAAAACCCTGTTCTAAATTGGATTTCCCCTATGAACCTGGACTGTCTCAATTTGAAAAGTCCAAAGAAACCACAAAGCCCGCTTTACAGCCCATAGTTTGTGTCTACTGGGAGGAAAGAGAAGATCAAGGCCCTGCAAAGGTGAGGGTATCCTGGGGATCCCTGGCCTGGCAGAGACAAATGCGCTGCACGGGAAGGGGCTGGAAACATATCCGTGCTCTCAAAGCCATCACTGTTGTCCCCACCTCTGCCCAAGCAGCAGTGCATTTGCAGACCGCGACCCTTGCCATTGATTTCAAGGCTCTCAGACTCCCACTGACTTTCAAAAAGCTCTTACTTTGTCTCCCACCGCGCCTGTGCTCAGCACCACAGTGTGACACGTTATCCAGCTGGCACCGACAAGAGAGAGAAGGTTCGGGATACAAATCTGTGTTTCCTGGATGCTGCACAGCCTAGTCCTTCAGCTAAAGGACCACCACACAGGATTTATGGTAGTAAAGGACTCCACAGCTTTCTTTACTGTGTTTCTCATTCTAAGGGAAACACGCAGCGAAGACCTGGCCACAAACTGCCCTATTCATGTTCTTTTCAATGGAGAATATTTCTACCAGTAGGAGAAGTTTTCTCCATCAGCTTGTTCGTGCCATAACTCTTGTGGCCACTAATCGGAAAATCCATGGGTTCATATTTCACACCTTCACCACCACTTTCAAAACACTACCTTTGCAGGCAGAGGGACTGGAAAGGGTTCAGGGAAAGCTTTGTACTAGTGCTGCCTCCTGTGATTCTTGAGAAAGCTGAGCAGGTTGAGGCTGCACTTGCTAAGGCAGAACTGAGGTCAGGTGCCCCATAGCACCAAAGAACTCCTGCAATGCCTGGGAATAAAAGAATCCTCCATGACACAGCCCTTTCCCTGCCTACCATTTTACTTTAACTCTCTTGAAGCAAAGATTTTGTTCTTGGTGTTCCTAATGAGACTACCAGGCAGAGAATTGTAAATCCTTCATGTACTACTGTGGGAAAAGAGCAGCAAATATATTTGAGGGGGAGCTAGGAGGGAAGAAAAGGAAGACTTTCTAACTAAGATATATACCAAGGCAAACCCAATTCAATTTGACAGGTTTCAGAACTCAGCAGATTGTATGGCATAACTGTAAATAATATGCCAATAGAATGATTAAAGGAGAAGTATCAGGTTGTGTCTGCCCAACCTGAAAATTTTATTTTAAATAAACATAGTCTAAAATTTGAAAATATATTTACAAATCTCATCTGGCAACTGAATAGGCCATAGTGTCACTGGCTAACTTAAGCAAGTAAAAGTGAAGGTCTTTGCACCTGCCTTTAAGAGTTAGAGATACATGACTGGACTCTTTCCATTTGGGCAGAGATTTACCATTGTGCCATTGCTTCCTTTAGCACTCCGTGAGTATTGCTTCTTTTTGAGAAGACAGTCTTGCACAATAACCATTTAATTCTTCGTGGTGTTTTTCAAACTGTCAAGCCCTTTGAAGGAAATTTTAAAGTTTTGAAACTTTTGAATTAATAATTCATACTTTCCCTTGGTAAAACATATATTCAATCTTGAAGTTTAAAAAAAATCTTTTCTTGTGAGAATATTGCATAGTTTTTACTAATTTTCAGCAGATCAAATAAGCATTCATGATTATTAAGAATGTAACTCTGCTAGTGACAGCTTGCACTGTTGGAAGTCCTAGCTTAGACGGAATTAAACCTTCTGAAAATTACATTCTATTGAGCATCAACAGAAAGATTTTGTACAGCTATGCTGCAGAACAGAAAGCATCTCATAAATCTGTGCTACATCAAATTCCATTCTTCCTTTAACCACCCCTACAGTAAAAGAGTAGCAATACTCCAGGGGGGGTTTCACCAGAGCAGAGTAGAGAGGGAGACTCACCTCTCGTGACCTGCTGGCCACACTTCTTTTGATGCAGCTGGATATGGTTGGCTTTCTGGTCTGCAAGGAGACATTGATGGGTCTTACTCAGTGGTTTATCCACCAACACCCCCAAATTCTTCTCCGCAGGGCTGCTTTCTATCCACTCATTGCCCTATCTGTATCCACGTTTAGGATGGCCCTGACCCGGGTTCCCATAAATCCATTTCTCCAGGCTGTTAACATTCACAAGCTTGGCTGTTCTTGAGGTTGGAGGAGATGAACCTTGCGAATCAACCACCTCTCCCAGACTCCTCTTCCTTACCTGTGCATATATGTCAGTGGTGGACTCATCTCTGTCTTGTTTATTTCCTTCGAGGTCTTTCCTCTCCAGTCCACCCTGTGCCCTTTCCTTGCCATCCTGGCCTGGCACTTCTTTGTGAGTTGTCATCTCCCTTTTCTGTCATTCACTGTTTGACTGCCTCCTCAGGTTGGTCAGCCTATTGGCAAAAATGTTTTGCCCTGCTTGGTCCGGTGGGTCTCAGCTCTTCCTAGCAGTCCTCAATTCTCAGTCCCATGGCTGTATAAGCCAAATCCCTGCTCCCAACATCATCTGTGCAGCCAGGTGCTGACCTCCGTGATCTGCTAAACCCTCCTCAAGCCCTTCTCCCTCTGTGGCAGGATTAAGGGGAAACC
The DNA here is from genome assembly GCA_013397865.1 of Struthidea cinerea. Classification (NCBI taxonomy): domain Eukaryota; kingdom Metazoa; phylum Chordata; class Aves; order Passeriformes; family Corcoracidae; genus Struthidea; species Struthidea cinerea. The sequence goes on along the minus strand of VZTI01001820.1, from coordinate 662,723 downwards.
CACCTGGTCCTTGGACCCTTGGCCCTTACCCCAGAGCCATGTAGCCACTCTTGCTATGCTTCACATAACTATTCAGGCCAAAAGGAAAAGGTGAAACAAAGGAGTCCATTTTCTGAAGTTGTTCATATTTCAAAGGAGGTGTGAGAGAAACGGACAGGAACATGGATTTCATTTTCTTTTCTGTACTCAAAGATTTGACATTTGAAGACTCTTCTATTACGTTTGCAAATTTTCTGTTCTTGTAGCCCTCAAGGAAAAAAGAAAATGAAACGTGTATCCACAATTTAAACAAAAAACATTCCCTGCCATTAGCATTTCTTTGATGGTCCTTTGTTTTATTGTTGTGCATTAACTTCCATATAATCACATAATTGCTACAACATTCATATAAATGATGCATTTGGAAAAGAAGGTAAAGAGGGTGTCACATTCTATTCTCCAGCAATTTTAGCAAATCCAGCCATCAAGACCCTCTGGCTTGACTTTAGTGCTAAAGCTGCTTTTTTGTTTTGGTCTCAGGATAGCTAAAGCTTGTTAACGAAGTTAAAGCAAACAGGGAAAATAAAAGTACTTTCGCTTTATCATGACATAAATTTGATGGGTAAGCCATAAACCTCTCAGCTGAATTTACTCCATGGTAAAACTAATGTGTCTTGTCTTCGCTGTATTGGTACCTCAGGGGAGCTGATGTGTATTAGCTATCACTATCAGGAAAGACAAACAGCGCTTGTAGCTCCCCCTCCTTCCCCAGGTCCTCTTGGGTTTTCCTTTTATGAAAGTTTCTGGTAAAAGCTTCTATGAAGTCACAGAACAGAGTTGCCCAGGTCTGCCAGCTGTTTTTTTGCACTACATGAAAATATTTCTCAAGTACGATCCTCTCTTCTTTCTCCTTTTCAAACACTTACAGTTTAAAAAAGCCAAACCCTTCAGCATTTGGCATAGTTTCAGCTACAATATCTACAGCCAGTTTTGAAAACTGCAACTTATAATGAGCTAATTTTACAGTTAGAAAAAGGTTGTGTCATTTTGAAAGAGACAGATACAGCTGGAAAGGAGAGAACTGAATTGTGCACTGAAAGCACTGGGATTTTGCCCACATATTTGTGCCTGGATTTTACTGGGTTTTCGTAAACAGGAGTTTCAAAGACTTTTCTTACAGATTTGATGTGTTCGGACATGTGTTCAGTTTCAGTCCGTTTTAGAGCTTAAGTCCACAGAGACACATAGGAAGGAAGGTGTATAAGAAGGGGACAAGATTATGTGTCCATAGGTGTGTGAGGTCTTTATTTGGTTGATTATATTTGCAGTCCTTACTAGTCTATTAGACACAGGTAGGATCTCTCTTCATGCCACCTTTCCAATGAATGCAAAAGGAGGAAAAAGATTCACAAGATTAGTAAGATTAACACTGGTAGGTTTCAGTGCTATCCTCATCCAGAAATTCACTGTCTGGTGGCAAATGGAGTGATTTTTTAATGATATATTAGACAAGGCTTCCCAACAGAGAAGGATAAAGCTGCAACGAAATAGAGCAGCAAGCGACTCAGAAGTTAGGAAGACCCTGAGAAAGGGAAGCATTTACCATGAGGAGTGTTGGAGTGGAGAGCCAAAGGGCAGCAAGAGCTGGGATGCCACATGCAGGCACCTGAATTTTCTCTACACCTCTCTTGCACCAGAGAGAGAAGACCAGTGAAGCAGTCTGATGACTCATTTAAGCATCCTGTCCAGCCAGGACTATTCACAAGGGTAGAATTGGGTGGCAGCAAAGGAAAGGCAGCTCTTGCATCTCCGTGCTTCACCCCACATCCCCAGCTTATTCCTTTTACACATCCCAAATTCTGCCTTTCCAGTTGAATCACTTCACTCTGTTTCCAGCACATCAGGTTTCACTGAGGTCCCTGGGCAGCAGTGCTTTACCTGCCCCTGGTGAGTCTGGGGTGCTCAGAGGAGCTACTTGGTTGATAGAAGTTTTTTGGTCCGCAGGCAATTCTATGTGTCATGAGCACACTAAAACATCTTTCTGCCTGCAGTCCAACGCAGACCGTACTCCCACATGTCATACTGTACTGGGACACCAGTTCCTGAGAAACACCCTGCGCATTTCAGAACTAAAGAAAAATTCCCACTTTGAATGCAAAAAGTGACCCACTTTGTTCATCCCTGGTCTTGAGTGCCCTCCTACTGCAATGAGACCAGAATCAATATGTATTAATATCTAAGATTTCTTATTCTCCAAGCCTGCCTTTCCATAAATTCCAGCAACAGTTCCAGCTGTTACTACCCACAGAGAATCAGAGTTTCTATATTGCTCATGAGATTTGTCCTAGATGAGATTAAGAATGATTAGTGCTAAGACGAAGGCAGATACCTGGACTCCCCTCTGCATTACTGCTTCCGCCACTACGATCAGTGGGTGGGTGGGAAAAACCTAAGACAACTGCCTTGTGTATAGACAGCTTGAGAAGGCACACATATAAATGGAGTACCTAAAATTTTCAAAGCTTCTTCAGTTTTCTACCTATCTTTGTTGTCCAACTCATGGTATCACTAGTCTTTCTGTTTTTGTGAAAGCACGGTTGTGTCTGTCATCAGCTTTGGGTGATAAGATCAGATTTTGAACTTGGATGCGAACCACATGGTAATTCCCTGCTCTATAAAGAAAAGAAAGACAATAAAAAGCCCTCAGTACTGGTTTTGTTTCCTCTGACCCTCATTAGGCACTTAGCCAGTGACTAGTCAGGTACAAAGGGGCAAGGACTCAGAAACAGGCCTCAGAGGTCCTGCCTTCCATCTGTGAGGGGTAAGTGTGAACCATAAGCCAGATTCATTTAGTTCCTTTTACGTAATTGTCAGCTTTACTCAAAGCAGTTTCTTCTCCTTGGTTGCAAGGGAAGACAGTCAATTGTTGTTCTATTCACATCGTCACATAAACCCATCTGACAGGCATGACAGCAACTGCTTGCTAATTATGGAGCAAAATTTGCAGGGCAAGGTTTGTTGTGCCAACGGTCCCCAGAACAATCCTGGGATTGTTTTATGAGAAGATTGGGCAGTCAGGGTTGAGCATTTTTGCTTCAATTATCCCCATGTGCTGTCAGGGCTTGGAGCTGCTCTAGTGGAATGAAGAGAAGAAAATAAATGAGCTCTGCTCCAAGCCTGGGAGCAGTTGCTGAACCCTGAAGAGCTCAGTTGGTTGTATCTTTGTTAGTTGCTATTATGGATATTATTGCCTGGTAGTGGCACTGAATCTGAGGGCCCATTAGCACTTCCATGCTATGTCCAGGGATTTATAGTTCCACTGCAGAGACTTGCAGAGTCTTACTCTGGATTTAAACTCGGCATGTGGTCCCAGCTAAACCCATCTCTCTAACTTTATTATTCACTGCTTTGGGTCACCTAATAAAGTTCAGATATAGTTGGCATTTGATGTAGCTGGTTTGCTGATTTTATCAAGAAGAGGAATTGATTTGTGAGTGAGAGGTGACTAACAGAAAAGTCTACCTCACTAGGGTGGAATTAAAAAATTACCAAAATATTAATTGCTTAATGTAGGAATCTGAATTTTGTGCAGACATCTAAAGTGATTATTCTAAAAGAAGAAGTATGACCAGCTGGTCATAAATCAGAATATCATTTCCCAGAACATTCCAAAAGAAAACTAATTCCTACTGAAGTTACTGGGCTGCACCTTCTCAGCTCCTTACATGACATAAGTTTACAAAGCACCTTCATGAGCCCCAGTTGGTTACGTTACTCAAGAATTTCCTCTTTGTGATCCAAGTACAGTTGTGTGTCTGTCATTTCCAACAGAGCTTCAGTGATGAATTGGAAAAATAAAGCCTGGACAGGGGCTATTTTTTCTCTTGCAGCCAGTAAGTTATTCTAGAATATGCCATCCCTTTGTAAAACCAAGAATCAAGGCCACTCCATGGGCTTTGTCAGACACACAATCTCCATGTCTGGCTAGCCCCAGAGTCAGTTCATCTGAGCCCTCTCCCACAACCACTCCTCTTCCCTCATCTACTCCTGTTCCCCCTCTACCTTCTGCAGCGCTGATTAGGTCACAGCAGGACCAGTTCAGTTTACTATCCCAGCAGAAAACTATTCCATCCTTCTGCTGCGTTGGTTTCCATTGCATCAGCTCACCACGCTGCCACACAAGCCATAACTGGAAGGCTCTCAACCAGGGGCAACAGTGTGAGCATGCCTTTTGTTTGGAGCATGATACGAGACCAATCCCCTGAAAGTTTTAACCACTTCCTCTTGTCTCTACAGATTTGCAGCATGGATTTGGACTGCAGGGAAGGAGGACTTTTGCCACAGGTTCACTAAAAGTTTACCTAGAGCCCTTCAGAGTAGTGGTGCAGCATAACTCCATAAAAGCAACAAATACTTCTCTCTTCTATAGCCTGTACAAACTCCTGAAGGAGATATTCCTCTCCTTCATGGATGTGAATCATGTGACATGGGCCATCTTAACTGTAGGTAGGCAGGTTATTCTTCCCTGTCCCACAGAAATTATTGATGTTCCCACTGGGAAGGTTTTGGGAAGATGGGAACAACTCTAGAAAATCTAAGGTTTCAACAAATTTGAATTCCATAGCAGAACTCTCTTTCTACCCATCCCCAAACCACCATACCCACAGGTACAGCCTTTTCAGAAACATCTTCCAAAGGTCTGTGGTATTGTGGTATTATACAGGTGGGAGAGCAGAAAAGAAATAAATAAAAGGTCCTGTGAGGAACACAAGTCTGCCATCAGCCATCAAGAGGGATCTTGATTGCCACTGGAAGGGGCAGACCAGACCTTCACTCCCCTCTCCTCCCTGCTCCTCTGGGTCTTCTCCTCACCTCTGCCATTTTAAACTGTGTTATGAGTGAGCAGAGAACCAGTCTGGCTGAGTCACAATCCTTTTGCTGATGTTCACAACATCTGTGATGCAGATCAGTTCACTGCAAAACCTACTACACCAGTGCCAAGGCACCACAGAACAGCCATCAGGCCTGAAGAACAGGGAGCTCTGACTTGTGCTTGTCAGATTAAAGCAACCAGAGAACTGCAGACCAGCTACTTACATGAGGTTAAAAGAAAGCAGTTAATTGTTCTTTAATCTGGACATCAGAAATATGATGAAAGGCAGTAGCTGGAATTTGGTTCAAATTCAGGGTGAAAGTAGGATTAGGTTCACTGTGGTGGTGTAGTATTCTGCAATATGCAACTCGTTCTCTCCCAGTTAACCAGATGTACTTTGTATGAAGCAGCTGAATATTAGGGGAATTCCTAACACCTTCTGGCCCATGAATGCTTAACCAGAAAGAGTTATGGGAGCATCTGAAAATCCTGTGGTTAGGGCATATCTAAGAGATCATAACTCAAACCTCTACTCCAGGTGAGGTAGGAGAGGAGCTCCAACCTGGTCTCCCACACTCCCAAAGGGACATTAAAAAGTTACCAGCCATCAGGAAGGAAGAAGTAGGGTCTCTATGTTGTATGATCATGCATGTTATGATCAGCTCCAGAGACAAGACAGGCAGGAAAACACATGGTACACAGAAGTACCAGAGTTTGGACATAAGTCTGAACAGCCTGTTGCTTATGATAAGAGGGCACATCTGTTTGGACCTTCTCTACGAGTAAAAACTGTAAACACTGACAATTTTAGGAAGCAATGGATCCCTGCTCTGAAAGCACCAGCACATGCAGGTCCTAAGAATGTAACTGGCACTTTGTATGTTGAAGTCCCCCATGGGGATCTGGCCAAAAATATGTTTAGTGGCTTTTGTTTTTAAACGCACAAAACAGAAAGCGTACAGCTGAGTATTTCAACGACGTACCTACAGCGGATGTGGACTGTGTGGGCTGGGGGGTCTTAAAGCAAAAGGCTGGATTCCTTTCTGAAAGGCACATTCCAGTTCAGCCAGAGGTTAGAGGCTTCATACAGAAATTCCTCAGCTAAGATCTGTGTTTTAATGCTGCAGGTCAAACCACCCTCATAATAGTACCTCTTGTCTTGTATAGATTATATGACATTTAAGAGGGGAAAGGGGGCACTCAAAGCTAAATCTCAGGATACCATAGCGTCTGATGGTGTACAGGCCTGGCAAATGGATTTAGATGCTCCTAACAAGAATACTTCAGTTTTCACTCAGCCTCTAACTGTTTTATTGCTGGTGTGAGGTAACTTCAGGGTTAGCTTTCCCCAAAAACTGGCCCAAATACGGATTTCCCCCATACAAGTTAAAACAATTTTTAACCTAGTCTAAACACATCCTGAGGTGCACACCAAGATAAACACACCATCACAGAAGACCCTGGGGTATTTCCCTAGAGGGCTTCCCAAGAGACTAGCAGAGCTATTGGAGTAACACAGCCCTCTCCCCACACAGGGGCAGCTCTGTGATGTTTAGGGGAATGTGCTGAAAGGCAACAGCTGGATCAGGCAGACTTGCTTAGCACTAAGAGGAAGGTGTCCTTACCAGCCTGCCAGTATGGGGCCTCCTCTACAATGTCAGTGAGGAGGGAGGATTTGGAGCAGGTGACAAGGAGATACTTTGTGGTTTCGCCAGGCAATGTCTGAGAGATTACCAGGGTGAGCAGGATCATAGAGAATCATGCATGAAAAGGATACAAGGAGAAAACATGGTAACGGTGGTGCAGGGTTTCAGGAAATGAAGTGGGGCTGAACGACAGCATAGGGCAAAACAATAGACAGCACTACAGGTGCAGACATGAAGTTTGCTTTGCTCAGTCTCAGCTGGCATCTGCACCATCATCCAGAGAAGTGGCTACTATTTCTGAAGGTGTCTTGGTGTTGGCAAGGTCATTCAGTGCTTCTGCAAAGCACTGCAGTGATGCAGAGCACAGCACGAGGTTGTGAGCTCAGCTGCCATCCCAAGGAAATGCTCCTGCATTTAGTTTGGCCCTGCTGTGCAAGTTGGTGACTTCAAAATCAGGGGCATTAGTGCTGCACACAGAAACACACGGTTTGGTTAAGAGGACAGCAGTAGTTAGATGGAAGAGAAAGAGCACTTCAGTAAAGAGCAGCATGAGGCTGTCCCATTCTTTATGTACGTTTGGAGCTGACTTGATAGCATGTCATAAGGCCCTTTTTCTGAGCTGTTTGAACAGCTTACCGTTTTCCTATAGTTATTGCTTATTCAAAGATGATTGTGGAATTATTTCCATGAGTAATTCTTGGCTGCTGTATCCTTTGCAAGCAGTTCAGTGAAGTCAGTTGATAGCTGAAATTCAAGACTGGTCAGTCCCTGTACACACAGGTCACTTGTTCTGCTGCAGAAAAGAAATTGCTTCACAGCAGATCATGTCCCAGGGCTGCCAGTGTTGTCTCCTCACTCCCCAGGGACTAGTGCTCACAGGCTGGAGCAGCAGGACAAGCCTGTTGCTGTTCCCTGGCCACACAAGTGCCAGCAGAGCATTTTACAAATGGGGGATGGAGTGTTCCTGTGTGCTTTTAGCAGCTTTTTCAAGCTCGCTCTTTAATTGAGCTGTCCAGACGGTCAATGTGCTTTGAGCAGTAACAAGGAAGACAAGCACCACAGGATGCCAGCAGGACCCTGAGTCATGGCAGAAACCAGTGTCCCTGAGCAGGCTTAGGCAGCACAGGACAGGATCAGATGAGGTTCCAAACTGAAGTGAAAAGTTAACCACACTGTTGAAGCAAAGCTCTGTCAGCTTCCCAAGATCAGCAGAGTGAACAGACACATGCATGTGAGAGCTGCAAAATTTATCAAAGATAACAGAGCCTTAATGTGAGACACAGTAAAATAAGATCAATATGCCCAGATGGCAGATGCTGCTTTCAGGCTCCTTTCACAAAAAGCAGAATATTTTAAATAATGCTTCAAATACACCTGTGTTGTTAATTACAGCCCACGTACTGTACAAGGAGACAAATGTAAGACCTGTGAGTTTCAGAGCAAGGACATCAGGAGGAAGAATAAATTGTTTCAGTATGGAAAAATGGTACTATTAGATGATATAATTAGTGTGTTTGTTTCCCCAGCAGCTCTTCCAGCTTCTGTGCTTTGAAGAGTTTCATTTTGTAGTCTCAATTGCACCCTGAAACTCCAAAATTAAACCAAAAGCTCTTCTATCTTAATGAACTACAGGACTTAAAATTATAATTTTATTGCATTTCCTATCCTGGTGAGGTTAACTAGAGTCTGGAAAGTGCACACTGCCCATTAGGGATCATTAGGAAAGCATTTGGAAGTTACACAGCTTCCTTGGACTTTTACCATTAATAGTTCTGTTTGTGGCCATTCAGAGGAAAAACAGGTTTTCTTAAGCAAATACAAAAATGTTTGAATAAATATACCATCCATGACAACTCTACTAGTACTCTAAGGATTTCTGAACCCTTCTCTTCCCCATTCCTGCCCGTGAGTCCTTCAAAACTTTATATATATTATTATGCAGGCTGTTGGTGGCTTCCTGGAAAGTGAGACCAAGACCAGTTGCGTAAAAACATGGAAGAGACCAGCAGGCACCTGGGAAGACTGGAAATCTAGTTAACTTTGTCCTGTCCTTCTGTCCCACCTGCCCGTTCTTGCACTGCGCCTACAGCCCATTCCTCTCTCCGCAGCTGGCATCGGGCTGGCTCCACGTACCACACTTGCGCTCTGCTCCGAGGGTGCTGAGTGACCCACTGTCACTGCCTGGCAGCCTCTGCTGGTTGAATTCAGCTCCTGTTGAGAGCTGCCTTGCCAAAACCCTTTCCACACTATGATGGAAACCAAGTTAGAAATAACTCAGGAGTTGGCAAGATTTCTCAGAGCTTTCATTTTGTGAAGTGCTTTGCTGCCAAGCTGTGTTATTCACATCTTCTTGGAGATCTGTAGGATGATTTTTTTAATGCTTTTTCCTCTGACGCGGGAGATGAGAGATATAAAGTCTAACACATGTAAAATCTCTGTATTCCAATGTAAGAGTCAGCAAGCTAAGAAGTATGGTGATTAGGAAGTGGAGCTGTCATTAATCATGTCATGTTCAGGTATGTGGGATGAGACTAATGCTTCTGGCAAGGTCATGTTCAGTGCTCCCCTTTTCTATGGCTGCTGTGCCTGGCATTTTGGATCACCAAGCAGGAACAAAGTTGCAGTTTTTATGTTTATCACTCAAGATGCAGCTTTGCTGAAGGTAAGTAAGAGGCAAGGAGCCCAGGTCCTCAGTCGAGTGTCCACGCTGGCCGGGGAGCATTGGAAACATCCACATCTCCTTCTCTCTCTGTAACCTAGAAAGCAAATTCTGCAGCACAGGTTTCTGAAAGATCATAACCAGTGACAGGGAGAGCTAGAGCCCACTGTGGGCCTTGCACAGCAAAACAAAACACAGAGTAATTCGCCCCCATGAAGCTTTCAACAGCAAAGAATCAGCACATGAGAAGAAGGTCTGTGTCACCCAAAAACAAGGTCAAAAGTCAATCCATGAATACATGGTCAAAGCCAAAGCTTTGCAAAAAATGCAGAGGGTTCCTTTTCCTCAAGGTCAGAGAATGGTGGAGCAGAGTCAAAGGAGAGCCTTTAGAAATGCTTCTCAGTTTTGGGGGAGACAGCACCACAGGTAGCAATCAGGCTGCCGTCGACCCTTCTGGTGTGTCAGTGCTGGCCTGAGAAACACGGACTGCTTCAGATCAGAAAGTAAAGCAGACAGTTGGAAACCTATTTTAGAAATGCATACATAAAAATCTCTTCCACTGATTGTTTATGCATTAATCCCTGGCCAAAAAGCTTTTTCAGCAAGAGGCTGTCAGATGTGGTGCTTAGGGACATGGTTTATGGGTGGATTTGACAGTGCTGGGTTAACGGGTGGACTCAATGATCTTAAAGGTCTTTTCAAACCTAAATGACTCTGTGATTCTATTTCATGAAAAAGTCATATAAAACTTGTTCTCACAGAAAGTTAAAAAGTACATGGGGAGGGGAGGGGGAGGAGGCAGGCAGGCTTGGAGATCTGGTCTGGTCTTCACAATCTACAGCTATGTGTGGGCAGTGGAAAAATACTACTGAACAACTAATTACCAAAAGCAGTCAGTAACAAAATCCCGATTTAAATATTTGCAGGAGGTAGACAGAAAGGTGCCAGCCTGAAGCTTGTAATTACTTTTATTTCTGGCAAGAATCAGATGTACTTCTAATAATAACTATGGGCACAAAGAATTAGTCAGAAAAGCAGGGCATACTTATTCCCAGCTGGAGGGGAGAACAAAGTAGGTAGGAAATGTCCTGATGCGGGTGCACAAAGGTAAAGGATGGTAACTGCAGGGATGGGACTTGTGCAATGCAGTGGCACTGCCAAGGCAGCCCTGCCCTCAGTTCCAGGACAGGGAATGCTCCAGGGCACCTCTTTGCTCCTGGGGGTAGCAAGGCTGGCTGAAAACTTTCAAGTTGACCATTTTCTTCCCTCTGACCTGAGCCTGCAAAACTTGTGATGCTGATGAAGAAAGAGATCCATCATCCCTGCAGGACCATGGGGCCAGTCTGCAGCTGCAGACTGTGGCTGGTGCCACTCAGGGTGGGTGACCGTCCCTTTGCTGTGGCAGAAGATTTCCCTCTCCCTAGAGAACTCTGATCTGGATAGTGTGTTTCATTGCCATGACTCTTCCCAACTTATCCCTCATACAGCCCTGATTTCTGGATGAAGGATTTTCTAGGTGTGCTCACAAAGAGACTGGGTGGACTCTGGTTTGCGGCAGACTCTTACACACCAGCCCAGCCATCAATGAGCAGGGCAGAGTCTGAGTCCCCACTGCTGGCACTTCTGCTCAGAGACAATCCCGTGTCTCTGGGCTGTCCCTCTTGGGTATGGTCGTTTCCAGGCACTCTGCTGGGGCCACATGCAGCATCTCCAGCTTCCCTGGCTGCCCTGTCCCTCCTTCAGTTGCTCTCCCAGTGATACCAATGACATTTTTTGAGTCATTTCATTTCTCCACCACAACATTGTCCTGTCAGCTAATTAACATGGTAATTATACAAAGAGTACATATCAAAGCAAAGCTGTCTCGGTACAGCAGTTTCCATATGCTATTTACCCTGAGTGTCCCATAATCCTCCTATTTCCCCATCCCTGGTCCCTTTTACTTCTGCAGTGTCCAACACAGCTACCTCGTTTGTGCTCAGCACACTTCCACATGGCATCAGTGACACCACCGCCCTGCTCGCCACCAGCAGATCCCTACTTGACTGCTGAGGCATTAAATACATCCCCTTGCAGTGGCATATAAAATCTGTGACCACATTAGCCACACTGTCAAGTTTAGGAAAATCCAAGCTGAGTTATGGTGGGGAAACAAGTTCTGAAAAAAGAGTCTGAATTAACTGGCACACTCATAGGCTTAGATTTGGTTTCCAAGGCCTTCCCAGCCCACATCTCTATCCAAACTGCACATTTTTTTCAATTGGGCTGTCTGTCCCTGCTTCTGCCAGCAGGAAGCCTCTGCAAGACATGAGGCTGGGTCACCAGTGCATTTTAGGAGAATGACCGCTACAATATCTTCCCCAACCCATGTCTGGAGCACAGATTCAACCCGACCAAAGTGACGCATCCTTGGCTTCACTGGGACAAAGTGACTATTCTGCAGTTCTGAAGAAGACCCATCTACAGAGGCAGCCAAACCAAGATATTTCACTCCTCTCCCCTATTCCTTGTTTGGAAGTCTTGTACCAAGACAGGGCTTTTTCATTCCTTATTCAGTGAACATATTTTGTGCCTACCGAAGACCCACATTTACAACTCCAGCTAGCCACAGGTTGGAGTTACAAGTGGGTGAGTTACTGCACTGCTATTTTTCCACATCCAGCTTCTCAGACAGAGTCAGACTTATACCACACTGCTGCTGCTAAAGAGGTTCATATCTCACAGAAGAGAGGAAAAGAGGAAGCTGCTCTGGGCCCTCCACAGCTCCCCTAGCTCTTCACCGCACTCCTGGGAAAGCACATTCCACTTTTCCATATCTCTCTGCTATCAGCTCTCCTGAACATGCAGTGGGTCCAGTCACCAGACTGGAATGAGCCTGGAGACTGTTTCAGGAACAGGCTGCTCTGAGCACCAGGTCCCAGCAGGTGAACACCTTCCTGGCCACAGCACCTGCTGGCTGGGCCTCACTGGTTACCAGAAAATGGCTCAAACATGCGGAGGCAAAGTGTGAATCCATCAGCCTTGCACAAGGTAGGAAGTATGGGTAGGAAGTAGAGCAGGTAAACCTGTTCACTGTCAAAAGGCAGTGAGCTAAACATTCCCCTTCCCAAAGTGCTGTGGACACTTCTGGAAGTCTGAACAACTTGCAGAGAGTCCCAGACTTCACAGTGGAAAACCCAACAGGTATCTTGGTTTTCCTCAGACATGAATATAGCCACATGCATCAGAATCCAGCATACCTGGATTCCATCCTTACATCCCCTTGCTGTTCTTCAAACACAAGCCATCTTTCACCACAATGCCTGACTGCACAGTTTGCAACCATCTCTGGTGTGTCCTGCATCTACTGTTAAAGGAAACACGCAGCAAAATCCCCAGTCTAGTGCTTAGAGAGGCTCAGTATGAATGAAGTGAACATACTGTTTGAGCTTTACGGTCCTTGCAATCAATAGCTTAACCTTAAAGTTATTCATTTACATGACTGCTGGCAAAAGTCTCATCAGCTCTCCAAAACCAGTCACAAATTAGATTCAGTCCTACACATGGAGCACACAAAGGACAGAGGAGGAAGCGTAATTAAGAGGAGCACAAAATTTACAGTGCAATTAGATGATAGAGTTCAAAAGCCTTCTGCTTTCAAATCTCAGCTAAGAAGCACAGGGACACCATTCTCTCCTCCCTCTGTATTTCAGCAGTCCCGGGTTGGACTCTGAAAACCTTTGACAACGACTACATTAGCAGTGAGTTTTGTTTAATTCAGCACCCCTTAAGGGCAAAGTTGCCAGTGGGGTGTAAGTAGTTCAGCATATACAAGTGAGCTTGGGGAAGATCTCATTTCATCAGGTTACCTTGAAAAGGCCCCATTTAAAACAACTAACTTTTCCTAAAGGTAATCGTCAGTATTTTTCCTCTAATATCTTAACATCTGGCATGTGTTTTATTTAACATCAGATTCATATCCACTCTGAGTTCTTTAAAAAGCTTTGAAAGTATCTGCATTCACTTCATTTATTCCTTTGACAGAATGTATCACCTATCAGAAAGCTAAAACTAGCTGGCACAGCCCAGAGGGAAACTCTGCACAAGAGCAATAGCAGATATTATTTCAGGCTGCTTTCTGAGCCATGTTTCTGCAATTCAAAATGTCTAATGAGCTTATTTGATTGTATCCATGCCAACAAAGAGATATAAACAACTTTAATCACTGTTTCGCGTTGCTCTTGACCCCCTGCTTGGCTTCATTATTTTCGTTTTAGCCACATCAAGGCACAACACTCCAACTAAATCACTCGACCACTTGCTGAAGACCTGTCCACGTAATAAGATTTCTTTTTTATCATCTCATGTGGTTTTTTGCACTGCTGTTTAACGAGCAGCAGCCAAGCTGGCTGTTAGCTCAAAAGCAGCATCTAGGTAAGGAATTAAAGTAAATAGCTCTTGCTTGCTCTTTTATTTGCAGATAAATTTCTAAATTTGTTACCCCAAACTGATTAATGCCCAAAGACAGGGAGCAGGTTACAGCTTCTGGTCTCCTGTTTTGTCACTAACGATGCTGGAGGAAGAACAGGACAGGGAAACAAAGAGAAAAGGAAGCGTTAACAGTTCAAGTCACAGTAAGTGTTGGCCTGCTTAAACTAATAATATCAGACAATTCTCTATAGTCTAAAACACCCACAGTCCTCCTACAGTGCTCCAAGCACTCCATGATCAGTGAACCATGTTTTAATGACACATTCTCTTGCAGAGCTTAAAGGTTTGAAATATTAAATCTTTTCTCTCATGCATGCTGACAGCAAATGAATCTGATGCCCATCTATTAATGAAGTTTGTCTGTCTCTTGATCATTATAACAAGGGCATTAGCTAACATTACTTCCCCCCCACTTTTTTAAATATGGAAAAAAAAAGAATGTCAAGGAGCACACCAAATGTGACACATAACTACAAGTTCAAAAGGTCATTGAGGATTGAGGTCAGATAGCATGGAGAAAATCTTGCGCCCTCCTAAAAAGTAGGTCATTTGTTTCAGCCCTGAACGGATATGGGAAAAATTCTGAGGCATATGTGCAACCTCTGTTCTGTAAAAGAAGTAACTTGAAAGTTGTTTCCTTTTTGAAAATACCTTTTTTTTCTTTCCTTATTCTGAAGTGGTCCTTAATGGGTTATTGACACATTCTGGGAAAAGGATCATAGAACCATAGTATGCCTAATTTGTCTGACATCTAGGTCTGTTGCCTGTTAAATACTATAAGAGTCAGTGGTTTCTAGAATTTTCTAAGGCATATGTTTTTCTTTCTACTTCTTTTTTGCTTGATTTCATCAGAGTGATCTGGGAGTCCCGGCTGCTTTTTTAGACTATGCAGTGAGAGCAGCATGGGGTCAGAGGCACCTGCTCAGTGCCACAAGCCTTGCTCATGAGCACTCACTTAGTCCACCCTTGAGTTCAAGGCAGGAAAAACTGACACCTGACAGCCAGCTAACTTCATCCTAGACGTGGCTTCTGTGGCTTTGAAGAAGTTCTGCAACATCTGTGCTGTGTCTTCCTTGCTGTAATTCAGGTTTACTATATGTCTGATCCAGCACAGGCACAGAGAGCAGATTATTTCCTCTTCCCATTACCCAATTCTTCTCTTCTTGAGGCTGAATAACACTAATAGATTCAATCTTTCATCTAGCGAATTTTTTTAGACTTCATATCATTCTCCTTGCTCTTTTCCAGATGTCCCACATTGGCACACAGAGCTGTCATTGAAGATTTACTGGTGCTGAGTGGAAATTTGTGGGTGTTTCAGGATATACACATCAATGCACATCCTATAGGAGCATTTTCTTCCCTCCCCACAGCAGTGCATCTCCAAGCTGAGGACCCTCAATGACAACTGAGACTTTCCTGACTTAACAACCCTCTGTGAGTGGTAAAGCAGTTCTGATTCCTGCCTGGCAAGTGAGACATAGACTTTTTCAACTTTTTAAGAACATACAGAACTGCAAGATGCTACATAAACTGATGATCACTGTGTCTGTACTCATCACTTTCTGCTCCCTCAGACAACACTCTGTCAATATATAAAAGTTATTGTTCCTAATGAATACGCGTGGGACTCCAATTGCAGAGCAGATTCCCCAGATTTCTGGGCACTGCACATTCAAAATCATGGTCATTTAAGATAGATTCAAAATACAATACTTTGTAACAACACATTAATGGTAAAGGTGAACTCCTCAATAGTTTTTCTGAGGGGGTTAATAATAAATGTTTTTCCTCCAGTCACAAGTTTTGCAGCTGTAGTTATGATAGGATAGTGCCTGCGAAAGCCCTATTGTTAGACCTAATCTGCTGTTAAACTGCTTAATCAAGAGATTATTAACATTTCTGATTAAATACTTAGCTAAAGTGCAAAATGTAATCTTGGGGCTTTGCTGTCTGGGCTTCTAGTTAACATCATAAGCGCCACAAGCGCACTAAATAGCTCACCAGTGTACAGGGTTATTTTCCTAATCCGATGGCAGAGCACAGGCGCTCCCTCCCTGTGCTGCCTATACATTTCATCTTGATGAAAACACCGTAAGTACTTTTGCAGTCCAGCAACTAAAGCGGCAGAATAAACGCTGCAGTTGAGAGGCTGTTTCAAGGCAGGGCTCTAATCCTGAGCAGTACTGAGCATTCCTCCCTCCCAGTGCAGGCTGTGGTGCTGTGCACTTGCCACCACTGAGCATCAGAGTTGGTGGCCTTGGCTATGCTTCCAGGGAAAGTTGGTGGGAAGGGAGGGAAGAGGAGGAGATAACAGATGCATACTAAAGCAAACCAAAGAGTGAGGACAGAGCTGGCACTATTTCTAAACATTTGCAGCCTTGAAGACCCAAAGAAGTTGATGTATTTCTGCTATCTTCCATTTCCACAGAGAAAAGGCACCCTTTCCTGTGCTAGGATACTGCCATATTTCAACAAGACTGAGCTGACTCTGGCATCAAGAAGAGAACAAGTTCTCCCTGGATTGGCCATCACACCATGTGCACATAGCATCAATAGTGCCATTGAGAGTTTGCTATAGCAGGCATCTCATGTCAAAATTTTACCTAATGTCTAGATTTTCAAAAATCTTAGACACTGACTTGAACACCCCCCTCCTGAAAAAAAGCAAACTATTAAGTTGTGCTTAAGTGAGATACCTGCAGATTAAGGAAATGCATTTGGGTCCTTGCCTGAGTAAGTTGGTTATCACAGAATCATAGAATCACAGAATGGTTTGTGTTGAAAGAGACTTTAAACATCATCTAGTTCCAAACCCTCTGTCATGGGTAGACATGCTACCCACTAGACCAGGTTGCTCACAGTCCCATGCAACCTGGCCTCAAACACTTCCAGGGATGGGGCATCCACAACTTCTCTGGACAACTTGTTCCATGTTATCGACGCTTTGCCTCCAGACAGGGAGACAGAAATTCTGCAGAAAGCAGTTCATCCTTGACCTGCTCAGGTCCCTATTCCAGCTGGGTGGGATTGCCTTTCAAAGGTGCCAGACTCCCTAACCTGAACACAAAGGCAGTCTAGAAAGGTAGTTTGGACTGTGCTTTTATGATGCTAAATTAAGTTCCAATGAATCTCAACAAACATCTCCCAAAAATCCTGCTGAGACAAGGCACAAGCCATCTCACCCAAAATCATGCCATTCACAATTGACAGTCAGCTTTGCATCCTGAGCCACTCTTTCCTGGATTTCACAGGGGTCAGAGGCAACTTTGGTGTCACAGACTCATCCCTTGTAGCATTCAACTGGGAGAGCTTTCTTCTTCTTCAGTTCAAAACTTCCCAACCACAAGGCATTTTCCTAGCCCAGAACAGCCATAACCTCACCATTAGAAACAATGCAGCAGTGTTTCAAATTAAGCTCCAAGCATTCAAATCCAGACTAGAAGATACCTCCCAGAACAATGGTTTTGCTGAACCCAGCTTGTGTTTTTTGAAAGAGGAGCTGCTTTTGAAATAATATAAAAATCAAAGCTCTATAGCTGGACCCTGGCTCACTCTTGCTTAGTGTCTTTTCTCAAGTCATCATTTGATTTCTATCATGTCCAGCTTAATGAAATTCTCTACCTCATCCTGTTTTGGTGTCGCTTTATTATGATCCATCACAAAAAACAAATAATTCTTCTTTCTGTGACTACAGATACATGGCAAAAAAACAGCCTACGCCAGGCAAAGCAAGAAAAGTAAGTGGAGCCAAGTCAAACTGGAATGCCACGAGAGTATTAGCTAGATTAAACATTAACAATTACTTTTCTCCTTTTGATCACTGAAGTAGCAATGAAGTAGTAGAAGGAAAGCCTAAGATGTTGACATATGTTTTTATTATCTTTAGTCTTCTTTTTTGAAGTCTTGGGAACTGGCTCCACAAATACTTCCCAGGTCAAAGGCAGAGAATTATGCTATGTGTTTCAGCAGTGAGGAGGCTGGGCAATTTTACTAATAAATACAGCTTGATTTATTCTTTCAAAATTAGCAGGGAAACAATCATTAAAAAACTGCAAGGAAAAAATTGATTCAATTTTTAAAATTGCTAACTTAAGAGCTAGGCAGAGTAAAGAGATTCAAACATAAGTAGCACAACAATAGAAATCCAGCTAAGCTTTATTTCCCTTGCTTTTCTCATTTCTAGTCATTCCTGTCTATTTTGGTTTTTCCAGGACTGGGAACAGCTTCCCTCCAGCTTGTAGTGAGAAGTGTTTGCTCCTGTCACTTGCCTGACTGAGGGAAACACTAAAGAAATACCGCAAGAACTCCATATCTTCATGAGATTTCCAGCTGCAATTTCCAGGCTCTAAAGAATGGAGTTTGCTAAGAAGTCCTGCATCTCTGAAATGAATATGGAGGATATCTTAGCCCTTTCAGATTGGCCTGAGGTAAGAATGGGCTGGCATGGAAGAAAAAGTCCTACAGTGAAAAAAAAAGTATAAGTAGTGAGTTTAAAAAGGGAATTTATATTAAGTAAAAAAAAAACACAATATATCACTCGCAGTTATTTTTCCTCACCTCTACCCCCTATTAGGATTTTTTGTACTTTGGGTGGTGAATTCTCTCTTTTTTGTTTAATTGAAAACAATCCTACTCCTAATTTACTTCTCTCTTGTTCCCTTGAGGCTTTGTTTTCTCAAAACCCAAAGATTCTGCCATCACAGAGAAAGTAGCTTGAAAGATTTTTTTCAGTGTGTATTTCTGGTTCACTGAAATACACAGTTCTAATAGAAAAGTTCACCTATGGGTCTTAAGTGAGACTCATGGCATCCAATCCTTTCTTGTTTTGAACTCAAAGAAAGGAAACAACAATCTGAAGCAATTCCTAGTCCAAAACAATTTGTTGCTATGGAGTCTATAGGTTGTAGAAAACACTGGAGTTCTTGGAAGATGCTAGTAAAACTACTCTTGACCCATTTTAAGAGTGTTTCAATTGCCCCTAACTTTACTTTAAAAAGCCCAGTTAGCAGCAGGCTTGTATCAAGAAACACACCAATTTCTGCTTTTCCTTCCTTTCCCCCTCACATCCGCACCTGAATTCCACTGTATGCCAATACAAACTCCGGTGTAAATGCCAGGCACATGAAGATCCAAGACATATCTGAAGACACCAGCTGGCAATTATGGGCAGTGTGTGATCCATGCAAGCAATTAAGTATCTATCTGGTTATGCTGGATTCAACCATTAGTTTTTCAATCAAATAATTTCCCCTTTTTTCATCCTTTCCAGAGATTTAGTATATTAATACAGCTTACACATTCCCTGCTTTCACCCCACAGTGTGGGACATTGTCTTGCTAACAGTACTGATGGGTACAGCATGGACAGTTCACAAGATGGTCAACTACATATATATATTTATGTATGTTTTTCAGGATGAAAAGAAGGCGTTTTAAATTTATTTCAACTTGTGGATCCAAATTTTTACAGAGTAACTACAGGCTGTAACACAAGTCTCTTAAAAACTCTGTTCCTGAGAGTTAGGGGAGTTGTCAAAAAGCAGCTGCAGCATCCCATCGCCAATGAATCTGGATGTCATTGACTCAAGGGTCATCTTGTCAGCATTACCAGATGGACTTTGCCTTGTTAAGGCTTGCTGACAGCCAGACCAGCAGCAGCTCCCACGGGAGGACCAGTGACCACAGTCAGCCCAGGTCCCACCGCGCCTCATTCCAGGCAGCATTCCCAGAGGCTCTGAACTGCAGGCACACTCTTGAATGCTGTCTTGAGACATGAACTTAACACTGGCACCTGCTTCCTCAGCAGAGGCCTGGATCTTGTATCAATACTAGGAGAGATTAAATCTGATTTATTAAGCTTTCTGCATTTAGTCCAGCCATTTAAAGTTGTAAATTCACTGCTACTTCTTGAGTTACCAAGCTTGTTTCCTTTACAAACTTACCAGAAGTGTAAAAATGCTGCACCAAGTCTACTTATCTCCCTTGAGAAAAACATAAGCACCACTGAACCAGCGCACACAGCCTTGCCACCCAGGTGGTCCCTGTGCTAGAGTGGAACTGGGTCTGTTGTACAAGCATGTGCTCTAGTGCTGAACCTCCTTAGGAGAACAAGGGAACACTGGGCTCTAATCAAGAGAGAAGACTGTAGCTACAAGAAGTTTAGGTAACTGAGTACTTTTGGGTGTTATGGGCTTGGCCACTGAACTTAGCTCAGGTTTGGAGAAGACCTCAGATAAGAGATCAGTCAAGAGATCAGTCTCCAGAGCTGCAATGATCTTTTGCCTTGTCAGGCAGTAAAACTGTTTTGCTTTTTCTCCCGCCCTTCCTCACAGGATTAACTCATGACTGCTACAAAAGCAACAGGAAGCAAACTGTCTCTTTTCAAACTTTACTGTGAAAAATCTGCTTATATGTCCAAATGTGCCTTTATGCCAATTATGGGCCGATTTGCCATGGTAGCAATTTCACATTTGTTTGCACTGTGCTCCCGTCACAAGTTTGTGCACAATACAATGCTGCGAGAGGTCAGAGGATAATGTGTGATCTCTGCAACAGAGACACAGCAGTGTTCCGCAGCTTCAAGGCAAGGGCTCCATCCCTGCCTGGGCTGTTAGACATCACCTCAGGCTGTCCTGAGCCAAAAACGATGTCTCCTGGTGATGATTGTATTCCTGCAGATCTCCTCTGCCAAAAAAATGTCACTGAATGTCTCACAAAGCAGGGCTACAGAAAAGGCACATCTCAAATCACAGTAATGACTGCTGCGAGCCCTCATTCTTCCTGCTGGAAAGCAAAAACTTTAACATTTAAGGTTTGGGGCTTGGCATTCACCAGCTGTGCTCTTAATATGAAATTAAAATGAAATTGCTTAATAAAAGACACTAAAAACTAGATATAACAATTGTTTTGGCAAATCTTAGTGTTGGAAAAATCAAAGTACAAAAAAATTCTGTGCAATTACTGGACTGAAACATGGGTACAGTTGTAAGTTTTGACCATCTCCAAAGCATTCATGTTTGTGGAAATAGATGTTCACAAAGGAATGGTGGGAAGAAAAAGAAATGCATTTGGTAGCATTTATCTAACCCCACATTTAAATTGCCAGGGTGAACTAAGTGCCAAGTGGTCTTCTTATTAGTTTGATACATGCTCGGCTATCAAGAATAAGATGGTTTTTAATACAAGCAAGGCCTGCCCGATCCACATTTGAGATGCTATAATGAGATGACATGGACTGTTTTGTTACATGGTGATATATGTGAAATGTAGACTCAAGATCTGCAAGACAGCTCATGAAATAAGCTCTTTCAACCAAATGAATAATGATTTCTCAAATAAGAGGGTATATTACTTTAAATTCATGGTAAAATAAGTATTTTGTAGCTCATTTTAGAATAGGGGATAATTTTCATTTCTAGATTCTCTTTATTTGGTTTTCATAATTTCGAGGGCGTATGTTCAGAAACACTTTCAAAGGGCAAAAGTAAGGAAAGGAGCTGGCAATTGAATGTTTCCCTATAGACCTTGAATGTTTCTCTACAGACCTGTGTAATAATTTAAAGAAGTAAGAGGAAAACACCTCTTCGAGTGACACTGAACTTGAGGAAAATAACCAAGGATCACAACATATCTAGAAGGAGAAAAATATATTAAAATGGTCATCAGTTTGACTATGTTAGAAAGAAACAGAATAACATGTTTATGTTTTCAAAAGAAGCATTTTTGCCTTCATAATTAAATTAGAGTTATCTTCAATTTGATTTTCCTGTCTGACTTCCAGCAGCATTTTAACTGTACATGTCCTGAATAAAAACACTGTCATAGGAAATATCTGGTATTTTTTTGTGAGCAGAGTTGAATTTCTGGTTTGGGGTTTTTTTTCAAGAAAGGATATAAATGCTTCCATGTGTTGACATGTCCCTGCTAGCAGTTAACTGTATCCTACTGCTTCACTGAGCACTGGAGTCTGGCTGGGGAGCTTTGCCATCACCAAAATGAGCAGTTCAGCGAGGGGCACTGCTTACCTGCTCACCTTCCCTCCGCAGACATTCCTGCTCATCAGCTCCACATGTTTATGGATGCAAAATGCAGGAGTGCCAGTGCCAAACGAAAGCCAGCATCTTTCCAGTGAATTCTAAAAGTTCAGACCACAAAGCACTGGCATCGGTGCAGCTCTGCTTGCTGGATGTCCCTCTGAGATTTGATGTAACCAAGGAACAGCAGGGGAGAGAAAAAGAAGTGAGGAAAGAGGGAGGCTAGACAGAAAAAAAGGGGATGTGATGCAACGCTCCCACGCTGGTGCCTGGGCCATGGAGCTGAGCCTGGCCACTGGTGTGGCTGGGAAAGGAGGTGACAGTGACCTCTCCCGCTGCTGAGCTCCTCCGAGTTGCCTGACCAGGGCTTTGATGGATGAGCATGCACTGGTTAGGGCTGACCCTCCTGGTGGGTACATGGTGAGCCCTCCCAGCCTGGCATTCCCATCATGACAAATTCTGAGCTCAGAAAATGCATGCCATGGACTGAAAAGAGAGATCCCTGAACGATGCCAGGCACTGACATGTATCACCAAAGCTTCAGATTCAGCACAAAGGACACAGGAAGTTTGATGAAAACAATTCAAAGGCTCTTCTGAGTTTTTGCCTACAGTCATCCTTGTGAGCTTCAAATTATCTGTAGTTTCAAAGCTCAGTATCTGAACTGTTTCATCCCAGAGGAGACCCGACCCCTAATGATTATTGTACATCCTGCGTCCATATCGAATTAGAATCCTGTTAACACCAAAACACCCAAAGTTCTTGGATATTTTGAAGCTCTCACTGGTTTTCAAAAATAATCAGTGGCTTCTCCTTTCAATGCTGCCTATTACAGTTCTTAATTCCCAGCTCTTCCCCACAGTGTGTGGGCTACAGCTTTTCCCTCTCTCTCTGAACAGCAGACTGGGACTCCAACTCCATCACAGGTTTACAGGGCTAGAGCCTTGAAGGGCAAGACTGGGTAATTGAAACAGAGAAAGTTGTGTATGTTCCTCCCTGAGGACCAAGGCATATTGGTTTTGAGCTGCTGAGTTTCAGACAGCACTGGCAGCAAACTCAGCTAATGCTGGCATGCCCAAAGGGGTACAGTGCTGCTGCCAGGAGCCTTCCTCAAGCAGCTCCAGTCGTGGACCAGCATTGAAGGGACTGTTTGCACAGTGAAAGCCCACATATATTCACCCAGACCCATCTCACCATCTTTCTAGCTCCTTTCTCTATCTGCTGCAAAGTCTGCAGCAGGTCTGATGCACCCTGCAGGGAGAAGCCAGGCCCAGTGAAGGGATGTCCTGGGGTGGTAGGGACAGGAAGCCCTTAGGACAGTCCTCTCCATGCCACAGGCCCAGTGTCTGGCCTCAGCAGGGCAGAAACATTGCCTCTCTAATGCAGAAGTGGACCAGCCAGGGCAGGGCATAGGAAATGTCTGTGTGGGAAACAACAAAATTCAGCAGCAACTGTACAGAGAGAAAGTTTAGAAAGTGCAGAATCAACCCTGAGAAGGTTCCAAACAAGTTCTTGTGCTAGTAGTAGGAAAACAAAATCTTACATCTACAAAGAGATATTTATACACCAGGGAGCACAGTAACTCCCTCCTTGCCTGCCAACCCTCCTCACCAGCAGGCAGCTGCGTCCCTCCCATGGGCAGGGATGTCTGGACATTAGGCTTCTCGTGCCCACACTGAGAACACTATCACCTCCCCTGCCTTCTCTCCCTCTTTTTTTCTCCCCTCTCCTTGCTTTTCGTGACACATGCTATCTCCTATTCAGGGGGTTTTTTGTTATCAACATTTCCTTCTTCTGTTCTTTTCATTTTGTTCACTTGTTTCTTAATTTCTCCATAGTATGGAAAAGCTAAAGGCACACAATCTGTTCTTCCTCCAGTACATACTTGAGGAGCCAAAAGTATGCAATGTAAATTAGCTTTAAAAGAAAACATTATTTCATTAAGTAACATGGCTGTCTGCCACTCAGAAATGTCCTCTTGCAACATATCCTGGTGATCTCACAGACTTGTATGTTATTCACTCTCAAGAACTGCATGACATATTTGAATAATGCCTGTTAAACATTTTTTAAAGAATAAGACACCTTAAACCATATTCTGTAACTTGAAATTGGACCAAAAAATAACCTCTGATTTGAAATTACTTACAATACAATTCCTTGCCAAAATGTGTGTTATTTTCTTAATTTCTTTCTATCCACGTCTTCTGTTTCAATATAAATTATTCAGTTGGGCATATTCAGTTCTTAAAACAGTTTTTCTTCTAAAGCCTGAAAAGTACAAAAGACAAGGCACACTTTTTTCCGAGCCTGCGGCATACTTGACTGTTCAGTGGTAAGGGTACAGAGAGGAGCAGGTCACACATGACCAAGCTGCCAGCACAGGCTGTGACTGAGGGATGGCGACTGCTGCGCCTAAGTTCCATGCTGGTTATAATGAACAGCTGCCTAGGAGCTAGAACAGGCTCCCCATGGAAGTGATCTCGGCATCAAGCTTATCGGAGTTCAGGAGCTGTTTGGACAGTGGTCTCAGGCACATGGTGGGATTTTTGGGGTTCGCCCTCTGCAGATCCAGGACTTGGACTCGATGATCCTGGTGGGTCACTTCACATTTTATGATTCTAGTTGAGCAAATATGAGATTGAGTAATAGAAAAGAGACCTTCTGGACATTTTCTTCCCTCTCTCAAGGTCTCACTGCTGAGGGCTGTCGAAGGAGTTGTATGGAACAAGGGTTTCACACAGCAGCAGAGTATAAAACCGGTGTGTCATCCCAGGGCCTCCCTGGTGAGTTGCCCCTTGGAGAAAACATGTCCAGCTCTGCCCTGAGCACCAGCACCACCTTGCTGTCCCACTTTCCCCACTGGCACATGGCATCCTTCAGCTCCTGGTGCAGTCACAGAGCTCCACACTTGCCCAAACCTCTGGCCGTGAGGAACCATACACATTCACGGAGGTTTTGTGAGCACAAGCTGAGTCTGACATGACAGTCCTTCTTGTATGTGTCCTAAGCTGGCTCCAGCTGTGCCCCACAAGTGGATGGTCATCCCTTCAGGAGGCATCACTGAAGAAGTGGGGAATACGCCTGTCTCTGGGGATCTGTGCCTCCCGTCACAGAGGCTTCTCCTGAAAGCCTTCCCACATGATTCAGAGAAACAAGCATCTTTATTTGTGATGATCTGATGTCTCACTTTTGTATATTTAAAAGTCTGAGATATAAACTTCATCACAGAAATCAAAACAGAAAATATGGTGTTGACTCTGCTGCCCCACTTGAAAGACTTGTGTATAGTAGGAAATGTGGCCTTGTTATCACCATTTTTGGAATTACCCTTAATTTTCAATGAACTAACTGCAAGCAAGTGATGAGTTTGCATCAACCCTCCCAAAGTTAGTAGAAAAATTTATCTGGGTCCTGGATTTGTTTTGGATGAGCCATAGCAATCGTCTGGGTTATTTCTTAACTGTTTGCATCTACTGCTTACTCTTGGTGGTATGTGACTGCTGATTGCAGACACACAATGCTGCCACTGAACCCCAGCCTGTGCCCAAGCAGGGCTCTTTCCAAGGACATGCGTGCTCTTGCAGAAATAGAGGGATGACAGATGAGAAGACTCTTGTGGTTTGTTTTTCCATGTAAACAAAAATGCTTTTTCATAAACACAACCAAGGATGCAGGGAGCTACACTAGGAAAACAATCTTAGGAAAACTGCTCTTGGCTGCAAAGTTTATTCTCCTTCCCCAAAAACATTAATGAGTTGATACTTAGCACTCAATTCCCTGCGTGCCATTAGAACTGCACCAAAGGGGGTGTGTTCAGAGATGCCCAGGACACTTCTCACAGACATTCCAACCACCAGCTGTAGACTTCTGATTAGAGCACAGGTTAAAGCCCCTACATTTGAGATCCTGATTTCCCTCTGGAGTCCAACAGAGAGAGGTTTGCTCCTGCAGAGACTACTTGCGTTAGATGTCTGCAGTTCGATCACACGAACAGTCCCTCACCCACCCTCAAATTCACTTTGGACAATGCTGGAGAAGAATTGTGCTTCACCCACAGCCAGCTATTACCCACACAGGCAAATGCAGGCTGTGAATGGAAGTTTTGTAAAGCCAAAGGTCTGTAAAACATCCCAGCAAGAGGACAGGGGACTCTGGGGCCTGGGGGAGAGAGAGAGAAATGTTAAATTAAATTTTAAATGGATGGTTCCTGGAGCCAGTTCCTGCACTGCTGCAAAGCCTGAGTCCACACTCTCCAAAGCTACCTCCAGACACAGTTACTGGGAAATAACATGTTAGAAAGCTGGAGAAAATCCTCTTTAGACTGTTTATCTTGAACAGGCAGAAAGATGCTGGAGACTGGCGGTTGCCCTCAGTAGTGGCAGAGATGGGGCTGGGGGCCATGGGTGGGCATTGCTGTGCAGATGACCCCTTCTGTGTTTTCAGTGAGCATCTCTCACTCTTCTGCCCAACACAGGCTGCCCTTACTGGTCAGGTCAATGGTTCAATAGCCCATTTATTGGGAACATATGACAGACACTTACCACATTCCCTAAATATTCTCAATAGTTGGCATTTCTGAGACTCGGGCTCCTTTTTAACACCCCAAAGCTCTTAGTAAAGGTTAGACCTCTATATCGGAAGTGAAGTTGTATACTTTCCACTAACATTTTATACAGCATTTTTATTACTGATTGTAGCACAGCACTCGTGGTCTCATAGGCCTCCTTGCAGTTTGCAGCCTTAAAAATAGATATTTTTTGTTGAGGGAAGAAAATGCTTATTAGGACATTTAGGCACTTTAAGGAAAAAAAAGCCCAGTGTTTGCATCTGGCTCCATTTACTGATTAGAGTTTCATTAACCATGGTAATCGTATTCCTGCTAGTAAATACTTGCTGGAGTATTCACTTTACAATGCTAAAACATTGCTAGAAAACAATACACTCCTCTGTTTTCTCATTCCAATAAAGTTACCATAAGATTACAAAGGAGTCTGATTCCAATGGAGGGCTACACTGGGGTTACACACAAATATACATCTACACACACCCCCCCCCCTAGATTTTCTCTATACATTATCTCGTTCACATGGTTAGCAGACATTATTTAACCAACTTTCTTCTTGTTTTTATACAAACAGGAGGTCTGCCTATATAATCGAAACATTTTCTCCACAGAGCAAGTATTCCCATTTTCTGACGGGGAGAGTCAACATCTGACCTGGAACCGGAATTAAACATTTAAGTTTTAAAGAGTAGTAAGGAGTAAGGATAGAAGGTTTTGCATGAGCAAAAAGAAGTGCTGGGGAATAGGACAGGACAGGGACAGACAGCAGGAAGTGGTTTCCAAGTCTCATTGTTTGCAGAAATTTTGCTTCTTTGTCCCATCCATCTCCTTATCTCCCCACACATCCATAGAGTCCCCAGGCAAAGCCTGCTCTGCCATCATAGCTCTGTTTTACATCAGTACCTTGTTATCGCAAGGCTGGCTCCTTCTTCTCTTTAGTCCTTTTATTTTGCATCCCTGAGAAATTTGTCTACAGTTAAGAGCCATCTGTCAACTCCTACTGACTTTTCCCTTTTGTAACTCACCTGTCACTCTCACATCTGCTGGAGATTGAGCAGAAATGAAACAAGGTCTGAATGTCTCAGAAGCTTGCCCTATAAGGCAAGAAAATAATATAAAATCATGGTATAGTTTCACTGGAGCAAAAATTTAATCTGGGTATACATCTCTCTGGCTTTCTTACATCTCTTTCCAGCCTAAGCTTGTGTTTATCTGCACTTTGAAAGGAGTCCCTACCTTGGAGACAGTATCCCCCATTCAGTGAAAAGCACAAAAAAATTATTTAGAGAGATCACTTTTTACCAGAAAGTTACCTCTGCTTGACCCTGCTTTTCTACAGATGGAGCCCTACTCAAACACTTTTTGCATTGATAACTGTATTTGATATCCATCAAGGAGGTGTTCAAAATTTGCAATGCTATCAAGGGCATCTGCAGGGATTGTAAAGTGTTTGGGGACTTAACAGTACTGAGGCTTTCACTGACTGGAAAAAAAAGTATATCAATTTTAAAATACACCAACCTGCAAAGGAAGTGCTTTGTTAGGGATTTTTCTTTAAAAGTCTTGCTGAGGTTTGTACTGGCAATAAACATGCACTGATGGACTGAATTAATTTCCCTGTGTGATCAAAACACATGATGTGTTTGATAATGGAATTACAGAACACTCTGCTCTCATAAGGACGTTGCTGCAATCAAATATTCTCTTCTGAGTCTGGCACAGCTGACACATGAGCATGCACAGGAGGGAAGCAAAGGAGGAGGGGGAGATGCATTTGCCTTGGGATGGGAAGGGAAGCCAGTGAAGGAGGCAGCTGCAACCACGGCAATGGAAGCTTCTAGGGGAAGGGTGGCCCAGTCAGATGAACAAATTGAGGGAACAGGGAGGAAGGGAGGTCTGTGGGTTTTGGCTGGCTGCACCAGCCTTGCTGCTGCCTTCACATCAGCAGCAATCTTTACTCTGAGGACACGACAACAGGCACACGGGAGAAGTCCAGGTCTCATTCTCACTGAGATAAGATGCAGCATCTGGTACAATCAATAAAATTAAATGCAGCAGCAGCAGCCTGTGTCTTTAGGTGCTGAGTTGAGGTGTGCATGGTGACACTGGGCTGCAGCAGCTGGGCAGGAGCCAGGCTCCCAGCAGGTCCTTGTGGGACATTACCAGAAGAGCTGCTGGCAGATGAATGCTCCTGCACACCAATGTCCCTCTGGCCATGCCCAAGCAAGCAAGCAAGCCCATTCTGGTGAGCCAGGGCATGATCCAGTGCTGCCTGACACAGAATAAAAAGAAATACATTGCACCAGCTGAGGTCCTGTTTTTGTCTTTCTCCTTCCATTTTCCCAGATGCAGGCTGAGCCGCAACAGACAGAGGGGTTATTTGGCATCTGTGCCAGATGGACTCACTGGCAATCAGTAACCCCCGAGTGAGCCCCAGAGGAGGCAGATCCGTGACATTTGGTCACTGCAGCTGCAGGGCCAAGGAACCAGTGAAGCTGTTAGGCCAGCAGTGGGAGGAGCACCAAACCTTTGGCACCACTACAGTCCTCTGCCCCATGGCAACATCTGTGCCCAACCCCTTCCCCAGCAGCATCCCTTGGCAGCACCGCTTTGTGAGGCACTGTGGCACATTAATATTTTCCTATCGGGTTTTATTGGTAAAAACGGACAAACCTAAAAGCTTTCCACAACTTCTCAATTTACTCTTTTCAGGAAGCCCTAACACAAGGAAATTAGTAAGCCAAAGCACCATCCTTTGGTGTTACCCACCGTAGCTGCATTCAAATATTTTCCACCCTAAGAACAGTCAGTGATTTTCCTCTCCCACACATGGAGAGAAGAACACTTACAAAAAAGCCCAAGTAATGGTGGAAACAACAGTTTTTCAAAAACAGCAGGAACATCTGGGATTTCCAGCCCTTTTCAGTTTTACCCAGGTACATTGTCCTGGGGACTGTGACAGGGACAGATGGTAAGTTTTTTTCTTTGAATTTTATAGCCTGTATTCATTTACCAAGCTGAGCCAACATTAAAATGTGTATTCATCTTCCCTTTATTGCACTGTGCATCACCACCTTGGGTCACGATGCTATTTTTGTCAGTTTACTATTTTTGAAAGGAGGCAGACACACGAATTTTAAAAGCCTCCTTCTCATTTAATCTCAGCCACTGACATGCCTTTGAAGATTTGGTTTTGAACGGATCTAGTATCAGTGATCTTGACAAACATTTCAGTTTGCCCACTGCCATCCAGGGACTGTGCACACAAGTTTGCTTTCAGTAACTGCAGAAATACAAGCAGAACAGACTTACAGTAGGTATATAAACAAGAAGGTCACAAGGTTAATGTTTGACTCTAATCCTAATGACTTTTTTTGAGCCACGCACAAAGCATGACACCAGAAAGAATCCACTAACAAAGTAAAGATAAACAAGTACAAGAGCACAACCCTCTCTTTTGTACACCAGCTTCAGAAGTTGCACAAAGGTATTTAAAGTACAAATAAAAATACCCTAGTTTTATAATAGATGTAACTTTATCCATTCCTTTCCATTACACGTGCAATAAATTGCTCCAAGGTGCCAATAAATATCAGAGGAACTTGGTGGTTTATAAATATTTTGAAAAAATAGAAACTATTGCCTAAATAATCACAGTATGGAGAAAATACTCTCCCACAAAATCTATTAAACAAGGTTAACGAACTAGCAAGAAAAAGTTTCAAACCTATTCCTCCAACTTCTAATTCAGAACAATTCTTTCAAGCTGAGTTTCAGACAAAAATAATGAGGAAAGTTGCTGAATATGGTCTGAGTGAACACAAATGAAGTCAACTGTTTACAGAAATGTTTGCAAGCTGTGACAAATACATTCTGGATTGTTTAGTTATGTGCAAGGTGATTCAAAATACAGCAACTATATTACGGCTGTTAGAAAAGCTTTGTCAAAATAAAGCAATGTTGCTAAGGGCTCTTGAGACACAGATAGCAGACCCAGGCCAGTAAACAAACCTCAAAAGAAGTGCACATAGTTTACAAAAAATACAAATGCCTCCAGCAAATCTATTCACATTTCTTTTCACAGAAAAATGTAAAACCTTATCAGAAGACTGCTCCTGTGCCCAGAATATTTGTTCTGTTTTGGGACAGTTTACTTTGGCAACTTACTCAGCTTTGCATCTGTAATTAAATGATGAAGATGAGACAACGTGACTCTGGAGAGATCATAGGAAGCTGCATCTTATCTGTTTGCCTTTTATTTACAGAGCTCTTCATGTTTTGGCCTCCCTAATGCATTTTTCATTAAAGGAGAGCAAGCTTGACACACAACCTTCTCCCTCACTGCACGCAGGAACTGTGATCCAGAGGCAAAGTCAGGCAGTTTCTACCACCTCATCTTCTCCCCATTAGCAGTTTTTAAGTGATTTCCTCTGCTTTGGGCAATAGACATGTCTCCCAGTGCTGCCTTGCTCTATGATAGGAAAGAAATTCAAGCCCACTTCTGGTTCTGCAGCAGTAAGACCCCAGTGAGTCTCTTAGCCAGAATTCAGTTCACATCTAGTTCAATATGAGCATATTTTATTTCCTGCATGGAAGCACCCTGGTGTTCAACATTGCCCTGCTGAGGAAGACCCTGTAGACCCCTGACAGTGTTTTACTGCCATGAGAGATGTCTCTGCTAATCCCCAGCTGAAGGATTTGCCCGGAGTAACATATCAAATCCCATGGAGGGGGATTTGACATCCCATGGCAGCCAGAGATTTGGAGAGCTGGATGGCTCTCAAATGCTGATCAGAGGAGAGACCATGAACCTCATGCTGATGGTGGCACTGCCTTCTCCAGGGTACTCTTGGGCCCAGAGGGATGGTGGACACTTCACATGGTGACACGTCCCAGAAGGCACAAGCAGAGCCCTGCTGGCCTGGGCCACGCTACAGCAAGACAACAGCAGAATCCTTCAGTTCCATCAGCAGATGAAGCGGGATTGAGCTCATCTAACATCTGAAAGGTGAGGGCTCAGTCTGCTGGGGTCATCTTGGCCACGTCTGTGGACAGTGCAAGGGAGGACTCCAAGACAGTGGAGTAACCATCTGCTGGAGTCACCAGTCTCCCTCCCCTGGAATGCATGGATAACTAGCTCCAAATCAGTTCGGACTTAGTCACAGGGTGGATGTCTGTTTCTGGATGTGCAGCACTGAGCTCCTTCCACATGCTTCCTTCCATCCAAAATACATCTCTAGAAGGACCAGTTTCTCTAGTGAATGATGAAAACAATCTGGGGTGCCAAAATCAGCTGTAAACTCCAACATGGCACTTATTAAAATTAAATAAGATGTATCCCACAATTAATGATTTGCTACTCAGATGTTCTGGACAAACCACCACGTAGTGCCTATGCACAGGTACCATAAGGAGGGGGTCAAGGTTCTGCACCAGAGGGAAAGAACTGCTCTGCAACCATCTTGTCCAAAGGCTGGTGTGGAGGTGACTGTGAGAAGACAGGAGACCATGATGGCTCTCAAACCACAACCATTTCTGAATGAACCACACAAGTGATAAGTTTGGACTTCACCCAGTTTGTTGGCATCAATGGAGGTTGATGTGAAGTCTTGGGCTCTGAAGAGAGGAGTGGTTTTATTTCTTATCCGCCTAAATCAGCTCGTGATTGTGTGCACCACTTTATAACAGCAGTACTGTAAATTACCTTCCAGCCAGGAGTCCTTGGCCAGAAGACTTTTTTTCCCCTCTGTCACTATTTCAGGATTCCCACTGCTGTTATCCTGACAAGAAGATTTAGAAATATTCATGTTTTCTGATCAGCAGCCTGGAAATTTCACAACACAAAATGCAACCTTCACAAGAGGAAACATCACCCCAATTGCAGAGAGATATGAGGTATCCCTGCTGGGATGCAGGGGTGGGAAATCTGTTAGCAATAACAACTGCAGCAGCAGGCCCATAAAACATGCTTACCAGAGCCAGGATTCCCTGAAACACCAACCAGTTGCCCACTGATGGATGCGCATTTCAGATAATCAATGATCTTTATAAAGACCCCCCTGTTTGTGGTGCCCCCTTGGTGAGGGGATGAGCATAAGGCAGAGGATTAGGTTTACATGGGAATTTTAAAGAGCTGTTGCACTTCTCTCCCTACCTACCCCTGCCCACCCCAGCCACCAGCACAGGGCAGGCAGCATGCTCGCACCAGCCTCCCCTGCTCAAGGGATGGTGGCTGACACCAGTCTTGGTGGAGCTACAGCAAGAGGCATCAATCTGATCAATACCAAGGGGTCCTCTCCACCCAAACTGCACTCCAAGTGCCTCCAAATGCCCAGTGAGCAAAATCCCTTCCTGCCCTGGGAGCTCTGCTGAGTGCCCTTGCCTTTGCTCTTACAGGCTCAGCAGGGCATTCTGGCAGGAAAATATTAACACAAATCCCAGAGAAAAAATGCCATAGGAAAGTAGCAAAAAATCTTCCACACACAAATTTTTCTAAATTCCTAAGCATCAATGCTCTAAGACAGGCAGAGATATGTTTGAAAACTAACTCCTCATTAGGGATGGGAATTGAATGCTCAAACATTCTTGTGACAAAGCGAAACAAAAAGGCAAAGGTTTTGTCTCCTTGCCATCATCAGCTAGGATGTGTCAAGAATTTGCTTCCATAGTGAAGAAAACTTGGCTGAAGCATTTTCAACCTGTAGAATAAATTAGCTGGTTTTAAAACAAAATATAAATTTGTATCACAACTGTCAGACAAGCTATGTCAGAGTGGCTTCAGTTTGAAAACGAGCGAGCATCACCAGTATTCCCTCTGGATTCAAAGTGATACAGCTTCAGTCATATTCTTGGCTCTTTCTCTCCTCCTGTGAGTTCCCTCTGCCACACAGCTGTGGAAATCTGATTTTAAACTCATGCACTCAGATCTTTCCAAGTATGATAAATTTTGTATGAAATGAGAAACTCCTAGAAGTGCCAGGAGATGGTGTTTCAAGACTCTTTAGCAAGTGGCAACCAAGTAAGACAGGATAGGTCTCTGACCATTGGGGGAAAAAAAAGACCATGACACAAGATTTTCTAATGTGTCTCTCAAATGATGAAGTGCAATGTAAACTTCATAGCCAGCCAATATGTCTCATAACTGCCTAAAAGTTTCTGAGAATACAAAAACTATATGTAGGTAGGCTAGAAATGCAAATTTTGAACTTTTGCTAAAACTCTTCAATCCCCTTGAGCTGCTACTCTGTTTCTCTCTAAATAGTTATCTTTCCCTGGCTGCTTGCAGACCTCAGGAGCATCTTTCCACTAGTCTGGGAGCTGGATAAGGGACTCTACTGTATCAGCAAACACAGCACAGGTTAAGAGACAGGACAATACATAGGTCAACTCAATGAATGTGCTTTTATTCAGACACATAAACGAGAAAGGTCCTTGCCACTACTTACGTTGTGACACAGAGGTTATAATTTGAATTTAGTGAAGTGGCTGGAAAAGCCCAGGCAGTGATGTAGCCAAAGTCTTAGTACCTTGCGTAGGCTGGGAAAGGACTAGTGGTGTCCTGAAAAGAGCACTCCTGATTATACCAGGCTCAAAAGCCTTTAAGATGAATTTCTCTAAACAAACCATCTGGGGTTAGCCCCACACACCCACTTATTTTGCCCAGTTTTAAACAGATTCAAATTGACAAACATTTTCCAGAGCTCTGGCCTTTCCCAGTCTGCCCATCTCTGGCTTCTCCTCTAATCAACAAGTGCTTTCTCCGGAAAGATCTGTTACACATCTATTCTAAGCAAAAACTAAACATACAGAGGCTGTTCCCATCCAGAGTGCACCACCGGGAGAGATGCATGAGATCTCTGATGATGAACAGCAACCTTCAATCTGCTCCCATTTCCCCAAGGTCATCAGCAAAATGGAGAGTTTGCTCCCCTTGTAAACTCTGCACATGCTGCCAAGGCAGAACATACACCTCAGCATCCAGACCAGCAGCCCCAGAGAGCACAGTAACAAAAACGCAAAGGGAGGATTCATTTTTTCCCAGTGATGTCAAAAAGCCTTTGTATCCTGCTTCATGATGTGGCCGGGAAGCTCCTAAGAGGATGAAGGCTTTTCTTCACCTTCAAAAAGAGACTGCAGATCATCTTGTCAGAGGCTCTGGGTTCCTCATTTAAAACATGCAGTAAAGTCAGCTTTTGCTGCTTTCCTGAATGTAATGTCCATTCCCATTTCTCATTCCCACTCTGGTACTGTATTGCACAGGCCCTGACTCTGTGCCAACACCACTCTTCCTGTGGTGAGATCAAATACAGATTAAGAAGATAAACCATCTTTAAAAAATGTAAGAAAAAAATATTTTTTTACTTTTAAAATCTGTATTTTACTTTCAAATGGATTCACTCCAAAGGGGTGAGCCAGCACGGGTGGGGAGTTGCACAGGGAGGAATGTGAGTGTATAGAAGAGAGCAAGAGGTAGAAACCGTGTAGAGAGCACTTCTACCCATCATTGGTTACAGTGAAACCAAAGCATCTTGTCACTGTTGTACTGGGGACGGATAGAAACTACATAAGCTCGATCCAGGAAGAAATGGAATGGCATGGAATCATTTATTAATTTACAGACTCATTAATATATCTTAGTTCGCTTGAATGGCATAGGGTTCTTGGTCCTTTGACCATCCACCTCTCAGAATCAACGGATAAACCCTACAACACCTATTTCAAAATATTTCTTCTGACAGTATCATAACAATACTGCATACAATCTTGCACCTGCAAGACAAAGGGATTGGTTTACAAAAACCTCTAACTGATTTTTGGCCAGCATCCATGAGAAAGTCCTTGCCTTCACATGGATGCTGGCAGAAAGCTGGAAAATCTCTCAGCAACCAAGCCTACAGCATCCACAGCATCTCTACAACTTGGGTATGGTAAGTGCAAGGATGTCAACACTGTCAGGAGGTCCCTGTTGAGCGGCTGGGCTTGATGAGCACGAGCTGTGCAGTGGAGTGACAAATCCAGCATGCATGGAAGTGGAAAAAAATCTCATGACCTGTGTGGTAGGTCCACACCCACTCCTTAGCCAGGCTTTCAAAGGTGACATTGGACTACCCTCAACACCTGTGTTCCCATAGGACCATCTTGATGCACCATGGCAGAGTGGAGACATCAAATACTTTGAAGAGTGGGATGGGATCAATTCCAGGACAAGATGCTCAGAGCAGGAGGCTACACGGTGACTGGACACTACTTCCACTCATTTTCCTGAAGGTCAAATATACCAGCCAAAGTCAGAAAAGGGACCCAAAGCATAAAACTGTGTGAAGCTCAAGATCAGGGTGCACAAAGAAGGGCTCACAGCAGCAAATGGGTCCAATGTTTGCCGGTGATCTGAGCACAGTGCTAGAAGAGCAACCAGGAGTTAGTTATCAGAGCAATGGATACTCCTGATACTGTCAACAAAAGGATTCAGCCTAAAAGCTGATGGGACCATTATTCATGTTAAGCTATTTCACAAACCACGGTGTTCCCAGAAAACCTGATACAGAGCAAAGCAGATAAGAAGGTGAAGAAGGTTTCCCAAGGTGATCCAAGAAAGCATGTGAAAAATGTCTGCATGAAAAAAAAGCACATGGGAAAGGGCACAGTTTGTAACAGTACTGGGGGGAGAAAATGCAACGGTAAAGTGACTTTTTGGGCTGCAAGATTCAACATCGTAAGCTACATACAAGCTAAGAGGATATGTGCTGGCTGCAGATACACTCCCTCAAGCATTATCAGTTGCCTGCCAGAGTACCTCCTAAATGTCATGATCTGACAGACAAAGTCCTGTCAGCTCACAGACAAAAAGCATCAGGATTCCCATGCAACTGCTGTGCATGAGATGCTGTATAAAATGTCTGTAGCCAAGAGAGGCCAAGGCAGCATATTGCTAAGGTCTGTCAGGAAGACCAGGCAAAGTCTCAGTGCTGGGTGGGTTTTGTTTGATGGCATGGTGACCACATCACCAATGGAGAGCAACACTTTGCAGAAGGCACAAGGAAGCCAGATAGTGATTAAGATACCTCAGAAAAGAGCTGTCACTGAAAAACTCTTACCCTGATGCAGTGGACTCGGGGAAGACACTAAACTTTTTTGCAGATGCCAAAAACGTATGGGGCCAAGTCAGGCCCAAGTGAATGACTCAAGGAAGTTGTTCATCTGCACCAGTGTAGACACAGAAAGAAAATTAAATGTTCCTTGCCATCCTGAGCTGTTTGTGTTAACAGAAGCTACATCTAAACAGAGTATTACAGATATCCTGCCTTTCTTCACTTAGAACATGCCAGAGAAGAAAATATCAGTTGGTGAAGTGAATCCAGACCATTTCTGGTAAGTTTGTTTCATTCCAGAGGAAGAAATAGCTATGTCACTTTTAATTCCCAACCAAAATAAACCAAATACATAAATAAAGCCTTTTCTGGTACCTTCCAAGCACAGGTCTCAACATATCTTACAAGAACTGCTCCATCTCGTAGTCCCTTTGTGATGTATTGCATATGTGGGAGACAAAGCTCCAGAAGGGCAAATGAATTCCACGATGCCTGTGGCATTACTGGTAAAGGAGACAAGATACGATTTCTGTGTCCTACTTAATAAAAAGGAAGTCATTTGTCTTCTTTAATTAAGATGTCCAGTTTCCTTTTCTAATCTATATATTAATAGATGCTTATTCTCGCTAGAGATTCCAGATTTTACTTATTGTGGTAAGTTAAAGGAATAGTTTGTGGTTTTATAGCTGTTTTTATAGAATGCTTAAGCATACCACATAAATTACTTCATAAACATCAAAATATCACAATGTAAACTTCATTAAGCTTTAGTAGAAGTTGTCACCTAAATACATGATTAAGAAAATGGCAACCAACTTACTTCTTGGCTCTCATGCCTTAGAATTTGATTACTATAAATACATACAATTGCATGCACGGCCAAATATTGTACTTCAATATTTGTCCATAAAAAGGATTTGAAATGCATGTAGGATGATACAGCTTTTGTCAGAGGAAGTTATTATCTGTGATAAAAGCAATTGTTGACATTAGAAATACAAACTAGAGTATTCTGAGAGGAAATTTAATAAAAACAAAATAAATGTAGAAAGGAAAAGGGAGGCTAGCAATATGGTAAAACAAAGCCAGATGTAGCAGTAAATATCTGCCCAGAGGCAAACCTGGACTGCTACCTATCAGAGTGGCAGCACAGCTGGTTTGTTTTTTACACTGGACATGGTGGGTAGGCAGACAACTGGCAAGTATGCACTCAAGCTGAGAAAAAGCCAGGCTAACCTTACATTTCATTCTGACATGTATTATCTTGAAAACAAGATGGGCCGTTTTGTCAGGGAGCATTTGGGGCTTGGTTTTGTGTTTAAAACAAATGCTACTACCCACATTTCATCTTAGCAATTGTCTCAGTTGCACAGGTGAGTAAGAAAGCAAGTGAGCCAGAAGCACTGAGTCAGTGTGACCTCCTCTCCAAGGCCCAGTGGGCCACAGGAGATACACCAAAGCTGCCCCTGGACCACCTCTGCCTGTG
Source organism: Struthidea cinerea (assembly GCA_013397865.1). Taxonomy (NCBI): domain Eukaryota; kingdom Metazoa; phylum Chordata; class Aves; order Passeriformes; family Corcoracidae; genus Struthidea; species Struthidea cinerea. The sequence continues at coordinate 624,920 of VZTI01001820.1, read as the reverse complement.
CAGCGCTGGAGTCCTTCCCACATGAAGTGTCCTTTTCTCCCGCCTCTCCCAGAATGCAGCACATGCACAACAACAACAACAACAAGCTTTGAAAATTGCAGGACAAGGCAGTCTGTGCATCTGTGCATCCAGCTCAAGCACACTTCCTCAGGATGAGCAGGTTTAAGGGCAAAGAGCACTAAGAGCGTTTCCTTGGTGAAAATCACACTGAGAGTGAGTGACTCCACTTGGAAAAAACAGAATCTTTGAATAAATTAACTGTACTGTATAATTATTTTTTCAATTGGAAATGTCATGAAGAGGATGTTACAGCAGCATACTGACTCAGAATAAGCTGGGTCACATTACTATCTTCTGGCTTTTTTGTTTTCTTATTTGGTCTTGTACACTGAAGTTATATCACTCCATAGTAACAACCTGCTGAGTGAGAAGGGGATTTACAGCACTTTTCTCTAGTTCTTAAAGTATTTTGGTCACTTAGCTGCCATTTCAGAGTTAAGGAAGAAGTAACTACACATTTTGGACTGACCGAGTTGTTTTCCCCCTTTCTCAAAGGAAGTTTTTTCAGTGACAAATGTGACAGTATGTTTTATTGTGGGAGGGACAGTGTTTATTATCCAAGAGGTACATCTGAACTGAATTATCATGCTCTGAAGTTTGGACTGATTTTTTAGTTAACAAACTGTTTTATCATGTTCCTTTAACTATCGGAGAAATAAGTTGTCTGTCAGTGTTTCTCTACCAGTGTTTATACTGATCATCAGCCTCAGTGCAAACAGGGCTGGGTAGTGGGGCACCAGAGCCTACAAGTGGGAGCTGGTATTCACAGTTCGGAAGTCAAAGTGGGGAGGAATTCTTGTTCAAAACTGCTACCCACAAAGAATAAACATGTTAACCTCCGTAGAGGATTCTATTCCTGTGCACACGACTGTATGCCGCCCCTGGAGCTCTCTCTGCAACAGGAGCTGCCAGGTTCAAGATTTAAACCACATTTTAAGCAGATCCATGTGGAAATCCCTAACCTGGTCACAAAGGCATAAATTGGGGGTGCACTGGGAAGTCACAGCCAGGCATAGCCCTGACACGGGTCAGGGGGCTGTGCTGCGGCATAGGTGTGCCCCTGCCACACAGAGACCTGGCTGGTCATGGCTAACAGGGACTGAACGCCCAGGGAAGACCTGGCAGAGACAGGGGTGAAGGGAGGGAGTGGAGGGCACCAAAGAGACCCAAGGTGGTTGCAGGCAAAGGGCTCCACACACATTCACAATAATAACTTGGGAGACACTGCTCTTCTCAGCATGATTTTCATCCTGTGTAATTGGTGTCAGGAGCAAGGCACCATCTGCCAGAGGTGGGTGGGGAGGTGGGATGTAAAGGCACTGACACGGGGCAGATGTAGCACCTTCCCTGGTGCTAACCAAATGCTCAGTGACAGGGAAAGGAGAGAAAGAGCAGCAGTGAAATGGAGAGATGTGTGACCATGGCATTGGCACCCATGTACTGGCACCCAGGGGATGGACAAGGAGGCATTTGATGGCACCATGCACAGCTTGACTGCAGCAAACTGCATCCAGTGTGAGCCCTGAAATCCCATTCCAGGAACATTTTGAGTCAGAACCAAAAGGCTTTTCCAGCTCTCTATGAGTTCAGTTTCTCATGGTGATGATATCCTTCCTGGCTCCCTGAGCTTTCATGTGGCAGCAGGACTGGGCTTCTGAGCCACAGCCAAAACATCTGAGTGCACAGAAAAGAAGAGGTAGCTGGAAAGTAAAGGTCGAAGTAAATATAGGGTGATACTTTCCCTCATAAGGAATTAGGACACTCTATTTTCTCCATAAATCTTTGTTGCTTAAAGTATTGAGTAACTCACCTTGTACCAAAGAGAAAAATTAACAGAAAAAGCAATGAAACAAGACCCTCCAGACTGGTGCAACTAGCTCTTCTGGAGAGGACTGCCCCAGCAGAAGCACGTAGCACTCTCACCTTTTCCACTCTGATTTCTGTGTGTCGGCAGTTTTGTGCATTATATTCCCAGATCTGATCCCAGGCTTGAGATCTAGAGAGTCTGAAGATATTAGAAATTCATCTACAGGAAACATGCTGTTGGAGCTGTTTGCCATCATATCACTGGGAGCCGAAATGAAGCTCCTTGCCAACAGAGCAACCCACCAGATGGACCCAGCACTCACCCCTGTCTTTGAGGAGTAGAGGATGGAAAGAGTGAAGTGACAGGGGTTGGCTGACAGGGTCACTCACTGAAGAAGCCGAGAAGTTAGCTCATGACTTGTGAATGCTGCCCTTTACCCAATTCATTGAGACCTTAAATTACATGCTGTGGAGAATCAAGATCATAAGTAAAAAGGAGGGCTCCTCAGATAATGGCATTCCAGTAAGCTTACAAATATGCCTCACTTGGGGACATATTGCATTACAGTTTCAGACTTGCCAAATAATCTTCTGTTCTGTTTATTACCAGCAGCCTTATATCAGACTCTTAATTTCTTAATTTGCACAATTTTTTTCTACCTCAAAAAAATATTATTTTCTTTAGCCGCTTCATCTCAATTCTCTTACCACACTAGAATCAGAATTAGCCAAGGACATCAGGAAGAACCCTGACATACCCTGACATTTCCCCAGCTGCCCAGCTGAGGAATCACTGATACTGCAGCCTCACAATCAGCCCCATAGCAAGAGATTCACCTTTGCTGGCACTGTCCAGCCTCAGGCTCATGCTTCAGAGGTCAGCTTTTGGCCCCAGGAAAGCAGTGGCCAAACAAATGAGAAGTTTTACATCAAGGAATTACAAGAATTAAGGAAGCACACCAAATATAGTGAAACAGATGCGTTCTGATGGCACACGTAGAAAGGTTTGAGTTATCCAGCACAAATAGGCCAATCCTGTTCAGTCAAAGTGCTCTGAGGTCCTGCTCAGGATTTCAGGCATGCATTATGAGGAGCAGCTGCTGCTCCAAGACACATGTTTCCGTCTGGGCAGGATCAAGTCCTGAGAGTTTCGGTGCATGTTTCAAAGAAATCAGCCTCAGCCTAAGGTATCCAAGTTGGCAGTTGTAAATATTTATTCATTAAAGAAAGTTCTTGTTTGCTCCTGGTGCAGCTTCATAGCCTTCTAAAGACTCACAAACAAGGGAAATGTATGGGCAGAGAAGAGGGGGAGGAATTTCTTCCCTTTCCTTATAAGTTGAAAAAAATTACAAAACCAGCTTGCCTTGTGGAAAATAAACTTGTCCAGTTTTGTATACATGTGTTTACTGTACAAACTTTCAGTGACTCAGATGTGAAATGTGCCTCAGGTTTGTTATGTGTTTTGTTTAGTTTTCTAACTATTCCTGAGAAAACACGGGCCACAGTTCAGGCTGATGTCTATACCGTCCAGTAGGTTGCAGGGGATGCACAATAGAACTCCAATCCTGTGAGTGTTTGTGCATGCATGAATAGACCTGCATTCACTGGGCTTTTTCATGCATGTAATCATCCGCAGGATCAGGGCCTCAGGCACAGCACAGAACTTGTGTTCCTACATTCACTTGGGGCTGGAATTTGTTGCATTATTTTGACATAAACTGTTCATCTCATTTCAGAACTCACTGCTGCGTCACGCCAGTATTCCCAACTGGGCAGAACTGATTTTAAGCAAGCTCAAAGAGACTACTGATCTCCTTTTCCTTTCCTGTCTGCATTGATCTCCGTCACATCCAATGTGCCTCCTTTTTAATCATCTTGCTTCTCCCGCAGCTCTCTGATTAGGTCACATTTCAATTTGACTCGGTTCAATCACAAATGCCAAGAAACTGTGTTTGTAATGTTGCCAGCCACTAACACGGGAGCAACTCTGCGGGCACAAAGACCCCCAGGTAACTACAGATACTTGGAAACTATTCCTTGGGTTTGAGCTATTTCTGCTTCCTTGTGATGCATAAAGAAGAGCTACGATGTGTCTGATAAAGGGCATTTGATTTATTTGGAACTACTGGGAACTACTTTTCTCTCATTTTGCTTGCCCGGAAAAATTTATTGTGACTTCAGATGCCTTAAATGAGGGCCTGAGGGTGTTGATCTTCAGCAGCAGTCCCATCTATTTCCCACATCCATCAATCATTGAGGTTAAATAGCGCGCAGTACTAAAAAAAATATCAGTATTTGGTAGTCCTTGGATCATGTAGTTTCTTTCATTCATTCTGTATCTAGCAGGGGGTATGGAGAAAGGAGCCTTCTGAATCGACCTGCTGTTGGTCTGGGAAGTTGGGGTGGACCCCAGAAACCACAGGTGAGCAGCACCAGGCAGTTTGGGGTCTAAGCCTTGACTTGGATTGCAATTGCATTTTTGGGCTTCTGACGTTTTTTCTTCTGTTTGTGATGAGAATCCCCCTTGGTGAAATAAATTCTCACCTCAAGGTAGATCATGGTCATTTGAGTGAGGCTGGCAAAGGTGGGGTGTTCATCTGGAGATGAACAAAGCCAAACGGAGCAGGGAAGACCTGCCCCAGGAGCAGCAATTTGGAGCTCCAGATGTCAGAGGGAATCATAGAACCATTTAGGTTGGAAAAGATCTTGAAGTTCATTGAGTCCATCCATTAACCCAGAACTACCCAGTCTACCCTAAACCATTTCCTAAAGTGCCAACATCTACATGACTTTTAAATACTTCCAGGGATGGTGACTCAACCATTTCCATGGACAGCCTGTTCCAGTGTTTGACAACCCTTCCAGTGAAGGGTTTTCTCCTAATATCTAATCTAAACCTCCCCTGGTGCAACTTGAGGTCATTTAGTCTGGTCCTGTCACTTGTTACCTGAGAGAAGAAACAGACCCCACCTCACTACAACCTCCTTTCAGGTGGCTGTAGAGAGCAATAAGTTCTTCCCTGAGCCTCCTTTTCTCCAGACAAAACACCTCCAGTTTCCTCAGTCACTCCTCATCAGAATTGTGATCCAGACCATTCACCAAATTCATTGCCCTTCTTTGGACACAGGAAAAAACACATGGGAGTTTCTTTCCATCCTAATAGGGCCAGTAGGGAAATTACTAATGCCAAAGCCTGGGATGTGGAGAGGAGATCTCTCCAAAACATTTAAGGTTATGTTAGGACCCCCATTCCCTGCCAGGCACAGGAAATGCAGAGATACCCAACATCTCCAGGCAAACACCCAAGCAACCCTTCTCCTGCACACAAACGTTTCAGTTACTTGTCTGTTTGTGAACAGAAATACATGAAAACTACAATCCAGTTTCACAGGCTCTTGGTAGCATGCTGTTTATTGTTCCCAGAGGAACAATAAGGATTCTTAAAAGCAGATGGGCTCACACACTCTGGTGATTTGCTGTAGAAGCAAAACAATGGGCCAGATTTTTTAAAAATAGAAAATACATCCATTGCACAAGTAAATCTCTCTTCTCTGCACAAAATGGGACAAGATGGACAATGTTTTGCAGCACTTTTGCAGATGCAGCTGAGTAAAGGTTTTCCTGACACAGTGATCATGGAAAAATCGAACAAGATCAAGGGCTTAAAATTTAATATAAACACAGGATGACAGAATGTCTGAAGTTGGACGGGACCTCTGGAGGTCATCTGGTACAAAACCCTTGCTCAAACAGGACCACCTACAGCCAGCTGCCCAGGACTGTGTCTCCAAGGATGAAGACTCCACCACTTCCCTGGGCAACCTGTACTGGTACTAGGTCATCCCCACAGTGAAAAAGGGTTTCCTGATGTTCAAAGGAAGCCTCTGGGGTTTCAGTCAGTGCCCATTCCCTCTGAACCTGTCACTGAGCACCCCTGAAAAGAGTCTGTCTCCATCTTCTTTGCACCCTCCCTCCTGGTATGTCGCTCTTACGTCCGAGGTGCATAAAGAAAACGACACAGAGTCCAGGCTCATGAACAAGTGGAAGCCGAAGCTTTTTCTTTAATAATTTTCTGACTACTATATAGGATAGATCGCAAAAAGTGTGTTGAGTGGCAATAGGTAATTGGTTCCTCGGCCATCCACTCCTTGAGAGGATTTGCCAAGTCTTAAGAGACCTATTCCATAATATTTTCGAAGTCGAAGCCATAACAATCTTGCAAAACAACTTGCAAGTGCAAGAAGTTTATGAAACTGTGACCTTGTTTAAAGTAGTTTACATAGGAAAGACAGTCTTCTCACAGAATATTGAGAAAAGGCTGAAGAATTTCTCTGCTTCTAGCTTTTTAGCAACTACACCGGTATTTAAACATGTTAATAAGATTACACACACACACATACCCCTTCAGTTATCTCCAGATTAAACAGTCCCAGGTCCCACATCCTTTCCTCAGAGACTAAATGCTCTAGTCCCTTAATCATCTTTGTGGCCTTTCATTGGACTCTCTCCAGTGTGTCCGTGTCTTTCTTATACTGAGGAACACAGAACTGGACACAGCACTCCAGATGTGGACTCACCGGCGCAGAGTAGAGTGGAAGGATCACCCCCTCGACCTGCTGGCAATGCTTTGTCTCCTGCAGCTCAGGACACCATTGGCCTGTTCTGCTGCAAAGGCACATTGCTCACTTAAATTCAACTTGGTATCTGCCAGGACCACCAGGTCCTTTCCTGCCAAGCTTCTTTCCAGTTAGGTGACCCTCGGCATACCCTGGCACCTGGGATCATTTCTCCCCAAGCGAGGGATTTAGTGCTTATCTGTGTGGAATTCCATGAGGTTTCTTCCAGCACATTTCTCCGGTCTGTTTTGGTCCCTCTGGATGGCAGCACTACCCTCCACAATATCAACCACTCCTCCCAGGTCTGTGTCATCAGCAAATTTGCTGAGGGTGCACTCTGCCCCATCATCCAGATCATTAGAGAGAATGTGAAACAGGGCCACATTCGGTGTTGTCTCCTGGGGTATAGTGCCAGTTATTGGCCTCTAATTAGACTTCATGCCACTGATCACCCTCTGGAACCAGCCAGTTTTCAGTCCAGTTTGTCCACTCATTCAGCCATACATCAACAGGGCAAAGGCCCTGAAGCCCAGGTAGGCAGCATACATTGCTCTCCTCTCATTTACTAGGCCAGTCATTTCATTGTAGAAGTTATTAAACACAACTTCCCCTTGAAGCCATGCTAACTGCTTCTGATTATTTTCTTCTCCCAAATGTTCCTGGAAATGGTTTCCAGGATTCGCTGTTCCACTACCTTCCCAGGGATTGAGGAGAGACTGACTGGCCTGCTGTTCTCTGGGTCCTGCCATATTCTTGAAGATAGGCATGACATTTGCTTTCCTCCAGTCTTTGAGTATTTCTCCAGTTGCCATGGTCAAAGATTATCAAGAGTAGTCTTGCAATGACATTTGCCAGCTTCTTCAGCTTTCATGGGTGCCATCTGAGGCACGAAGGCACTCAGTACTTCAGCCTTTTCTATATCCTGTGTAGCCAGGTCCCCCACCTCATTCAGCAGTGGGCCCACCTTTTCTGTAGGCTACCTTTTGTCACCCATGTACCTAAAGAAGCCCTTCTTGTTTTTCAGCATTCCTGACCAGATTCAATTCCATTTGGACTTTGGCTTTCCTAACTTCACTCCTCAATGTTCAATGTTGCTGCATCCTCCTGGGTTACCCATTCTAGCTTCCTTTGTGATGCAGCAAAAGGACAGTGCAATAAAGGATAATCCCTTTACTCCATGGAATAGTCACTGTTAAAACTTAACCTGAATAAACTCAAGTCTTTACCAAGACTGAGAAAATATAAGATCTGTGAAGAATTGTTATAAGCACAGCACCCACGTTACTTCTTCATAGATCTAGAGAAGGCTGAAAGAGAACATCAGGTGGCCCAACCCAACCTCCTGTAGGTCAGCATTACACCTGAACTGAAACCAGTGTATATGCATACATACACATCAAACACACGTATATACACATCAAACTCCATAACTGAAACCAAACTATATAATATAAATATCAGGTATTATATACCATGTATAATAAGGCTTCTCTTTAAAAGCTAGTGGGCCCTTTGCTTTGATGAGTTAACATATTTCAGAGGGTGTGTATCTGATTCATGATTAAAGCTTATGTATTTCCAGCACCAGAAGAAATTAAACTAATTTGCTGGTCCTGTAGGTAGTCTGGTGTTAAAAAGAACTGTTGTTTCTTTTTACATGGTAAACTCAGTAACCATAGGTAGAGGGGAATTAACCCACATCAAAAAAAAAGAACCAGTTTTCCTAAATGACATTTTGTAATGTGAAAGAAATACTTTAAAGAAACTAATGAAGTCTAAATATTGCATCATAATTTGTCCTATTAATGTTGGTATCATTACTTTAAAATACATGTTACTATAGATATTATATTTTTTAGACATCTGAAGTAGGGTAAAAGGAGAGTGCCATAAAAAAACAGACAGGTTTATGTCAGGGTGTATTTTCAGCTGCAAAATTTCCTTGTGTAAACCCCGGGTTTACAATTATATGTTATACATGTAGTGCAAGCTCTGTTTGAAGCTGTCCAACACTTTCAAGAAAACGAATATATTCACTTTGATTTTCATGAAATTCAGAACACAGAAGATCAAATATGCTCGATAACTGATGCTAAATGTCAATGACATACCAGCAGAAAGGAATTTTTTTCCACATTAATGTGGTATGAGCGGAATGTATTGGGAATAATGTCATTGCCCATAACAAGCCCTTTTCTCAAGAGCATGTCACTCCTAACAAATGCTGAAAGTGGGCAGTATAAGGGGCCCCTCTTCCCAATTCCATGCTTTGCTGTGCAATCTGTACAACTACCATCTCTGGAGCATTTGCAACTCTGAATTTAAGGCTCTGACCCCAACTCTTCCCTAAAAGCAAACCCTAAAGGATTCAGTTTAGAGGGTGCACAGCTCTCAGCAAGACCAGGAGAGGAATTCTAAGTGTCTCCAAAATATGTAAATGTGCCATTTCCTTCTACCCATGAACCTGTAACCCAGGTCCTGCCCTCCTTCTCCCTCCAGCCCATGCAGCCTACATCCAAGAGACCTTATCCCACACCAGCCTGCCCCAAATCCCACTCCTGTGCCACTATTACCTTCACCACCCCTGTATTCCATGCCCCCCAAGTCCTCCCTGGTGCACTTCACCCTCCTCCTGCACATTGTCTCCTTTCCACATCAAGTGGAACCGCAGCACAAGTCAGGCACCGTGCCTTGTACAACCCATGTTGGATGCATGTAGCATTTTTTAACTGTTTAGAAGTGTAGACTATATTTGACTCCAGTTTGTCCTTCAGACTGATCCTGGTATCCAGGCTCAGCTACCTACAGCTTCTCAAATGTGTGAGAAAGGCCATTTTCCAAAGGGCTGCACCAACATGCTGCCTGCCCTTGCTCTGTGCTGGTGCAAACACCTTCACTGTATGTGTGGATGAAGTGAAGAGTCAAGAGGAGGTTGAATAAAGGTTCCTGTAGAATTCCACAAGTTAGTATCCACTCAGTACCTTGTCTAAGCTAGAAAGGAGTCTGTCAGAGATGATGAATGTGCTGGTGTAAAGGGCACATGCTTGCATTAGTGGTAACTAACTTATGCCATGTTTTCCAAATGCAGTTAGTGATTTTGCATGTTGCAGCTCCTATTTGCCATTGCTTTGGAAGCCTGTTTTGAAAAAGAGAGGTGCAGCCTCTCTGAAAATTTAGACTGACACCAAAATGAGGTTCCAAGCAGGTTTTTTTAAGATTTTTGCCTGGCTTTTATAATCTTCAAAGGCATCCTGGGCACCTGTAAAAAAAAGTTGGAGCTGCCTCTTCATGGCTAAGATGAATCACTCAGCCCTGCCAGTGCTCACGTTTGGAGCAGCAGAAGCAGGGATACACCAGTGAGGTTTCTGAAACCACGAGCAGGAGAAACCTGCAGTCTCCTGCATGTGCATTAATAAAACCAACAGCACAACACCACTCACCTCCCGTGGGAATTTCACCTATTTGCACAGACTTTTAGGTCATCTCACTTACAAAGGTACGCATGTGACCATGGGGAACAATATAAGCAGCCAGTTTTCAAAGAGAACAATTGCAAGTAAAACTTGCTAGCCAGGGTGATGATTTCTCATCCACTTAGAGTATTTTTGACAAGAGGAAAAGGCCCATCTTCCCCCGAGTGCTGCCTCCTCAGAAATCTGCCCCAGCAGTTACAACCTGCCTCTCAAACACTCGGTGTTTTGAATCCAAGCAAAAGCTTTGGCAGCTGTAAACTTAGCACAGTCTCGTTTTAAATGACCAGAGGAAATAGGCTGACAGTGAGCTGATTAGAAAGCTCTTAGAGCTCTCTCGGCTGAGTGGGGAAAACAGGACAATTTTCTTCATGTGTTGCCAGAGACGGACAGAGAGGCTGCCAGAGCCTGGCTTGCTGTCCTCACAAGATCGTGAGGATGTGGGAAAAGTCTGTTTCAGGGAGGCCGAGCTGCCCTCGCCAGCCTGCCTTCCTGACAGCCTCTGCTCTGAAGATAAGGAGGGAGGAAACAGCAAAACACTATGGTAGAGACTAGATGAATTTGCAGAGACAACTGCAAGCTGTTTCCTGGCCCCAGCCTTATCTGTAGTCCCAGAAAATAACCCTTTCTCTGTAGTCAGTAAATAACCCATTATGATTGGGATGAAGTATCTGGTTAAATTTCTGCTGCTGAGGATAGCAGGATGTGCTTTCCACAAAGAGCAGGACCAACTGTATTTGTAGCCATGCTTTGGAGCAGAAGGGGAAGGCTCTGCAGAATCCTCTCCCCAGGGGCATGTGGGTTAAGTCCATGTTGTTTAAGCACACTGCAAAAAATGAAGACACAGAGACAGGATGGGAAGAAAAGGTTAAAAGAATGCACTTGAAAAGCAATGTAGAGGTTACTGAATGGACAAAGCTGCAAGCATTAAAAATAATTCAGACAAAAAATAAAAATAAATATAGAAGGAAATTACTTCATCGCAGGCCACACTGTGTTATCAGTACAAAAGCTCTGAGAGCTGCTTTTCTTTTCAAAATGGCAGCTGACAGCTGATCTAAACATAAGCTCATGAGGACAGGGAGAGCACAGGAGGGAGGCTCAGGAAGGGGATGGACAGAAGATGCATCAGACCAGCAAGGGTTTAATGCCACAGGCAAGCACAGGTAGCATAAACCACAAGGATAGGCAGCCCTTTTTAGCACTCCACCATGAGCTCCTAACATCTATCTGAGCTGAAGAAGATGTATTCTAGCTCAGATGTCATCTCTGACCTGTTGCCCAGCAGTGCCTCTGCTTACTGCGTGTCAAACTTCAGGGCCCAGCCACCACATTTCACCAGAAAGCCACCACTTTCTGTTCTGCCCCAACAGCCCCACCACAGGGCGAGGGCAGCAGTTCCCCATGACAGTTCCCTAAGGCTGTGTTTGCACAAGCAGGTCAGCAGACGCTTGGTTCCCACTGAGAATTTCACACAATTTGGATTGTTTTTTCATTTTCATTACAATTTTTATCTAGCTGTAAGAATACAGTGAAACTTGTGTGGGTGTCCACCACATTACATCCATACCTGGCTTAAAGGACCACCTCTAGGGTATCTGCAAATTTACTAGCTACAGCTCCACTCTACCTCTGCAAGAAAATGACCTCTGTGAAGCAATCAAATTTTTGCTGGTCCCCTGAGCAGACAAGAAGGCAATTTTCACTGCAGTTCATTCCTGTTACCTTCAGAAAGAAAAAAATAACAAAGAAGAAAAAGAGAAGGAAGAAACCACTGCTCAGTGAGGCAAAATGCAGTTCAGCCATATGGTGGTACCCATAAAATCAACCATCTTAGGCGTAAATTTGGTTTGAGGTAGAGAATTTTTTCCTTTATAGTAAAATAATTGGGAATAATAGTCATAAATTCTTTCATTGAATTTCCTGGGGTCTGAAAGACATCTGGGAGGATTACAAGAGGAGTACCGTGTGCTTTAGCTGTGCTTGAAGCAGCCTCGATTTGTGGCTCCATCTGTAACTGCTGCAGTTTGCCTGAAGCAGACAGTGAAACCATCCCTGGAGTTGAGTGACACTGATGCTACAGCGCAGCAGCCAAACTCCCTGCTGGGACAGGCCATGGTCTGCTTTACCTTTCCCTCCCTTTGAACGAGCCCACTTTATCATTCCCTAACTCTATGTGCAGCCCCAGTGGGATGCCAGCCCCAGTCCCCACTGTCACCTCCACGGGACATGACCAGTGGCTCGGTCACACTAGGGAGTAAGGGTGCTGCTACCAGAGCGGTGGGCTGCCCTTTCCAAGACAAGAAGCACCACCAGTCCCTGCTGGAAACTGTGACAGAGAGGGAGAGTAAAGAGGACTGCTGTGCCTTTTAGCAGTGATGTGCTTTCTTATCCCTTCTCCTAATTTGGCTCTTTCCATGTTGCAGCCTTATGATGCTATCAGAGAAACCTTTCATAGTTTTGTTGAAAAAACGGTCCTATATCAAGCAGGGATCCTTGAAAAATTGAAGAAGGGGAGAAGGATTCATTGGCACAGACAGACACATTTTTGCAGAGGCAGATGACCTGTTGTCCACAAAGAGTCCAGAGCTTTCACAGTATTCTGAATCAGCCTACATGCCTCCAGCTGACTTCCCATAAAAATGCTGAAGGGTCTTTGATCTCAGGATACATGTCCTTATGAGAAGGGGAGGGGTAAAATCACAGGGGTCAGGCAAACACTTGACAGTAGTTACTGCAACTCCTCAGACCCCAGCCAGCCTTTGTGGTCTGTGCCAGAGATTGCGGATTGGGTTTGGTCAGTCATGAGTTGAAAAGGCAGAGCATAGCTGCTCAGGTCAAATCAGATGCTTAACTCTGCTTGCCTTAGGGGTGCGTGGGGAAGTTCAGTAAAAATTAGGATGATAAGAAAGAACAACAGCAAAAAATAAGACTAATGGGAAATGACATACTGAAAGCATCAACCTCCCTGTAACACATCATTTGAGCTTGGATATCAGTTAATGGTTCAGTCAGTTTCCCAACTCAGCCTCCTCAAATTCTCCAGAAGTGGCAAAAAATTTAGAAGCTAAGTGTTTCCTTGGAACACACTATATCCCCAACTTTGTAGCCAACGCATATAGCACAGGTTTTGCATGTTACAATCTATTATTTTTTCTGATGCTAGAACAGAGCTCTGACCCTGGAGGGGATAAAACTAGTCCAAAAGATAGCAGCTTAAATGGCATTAAAAATAAAATATGTTCAGATAGATATTCTTTACTTATGTCTCTGACAGAAATTCCTCTGTGAGAAAAGAATTTCAGTCTGTAACAGAGTGGTCAGATCTTTACTGGTTCCTGTCTTCTCACTCACTCAATGCTTATGGAGTATGCATATAATGGTTTTTCCCCTGAGAAATCAAATTTATCCTAAAATGCCATGAAATTAAAGGGATGGACTCTCCTGCTGCTTTTCTCTGCCAGAACACCCCTCATGTTAACAGCTTTCTACAGCAAAAGTTAAACAAACTGTCCACTATCATCCTGACTTTATGAAAGAGAAGGAGCTCTTATGTGCATTGGGTCTTGTTGCTATCTAAAGCACTGCAGTTATTCTGGAAAAAGAAATCAGCTGTTGAGAATCTAAGCTAAGGCCTGAATAAATAATTCGAGGCTGATAGAAAGGCAGGGCATGTAAACTGAGAAATGTATAGCTGAAAAAGCAGTGGTTTGGTTCCCCTCCACCAACCCACCTCTTGGGAAGGGATACATGCCAAAATACTGACACCAGGTACTTAGGAGCAAAAGGAGCATGCTGCAAATGGAAACCTGTAGGCAGCAGATAGCACACAGTAGACTTTATTGTCTATTAGCTAGAAGCCAGAAGAACAAAATGTATAAACAGAAACAATAACCTGGTGATGGGCAACACCCCAGAAGTTCAGTCTAGAGACAATATCCCAGGTTATTTGAAAAATCTTCCCCAGACCTGTGGTGATAATGTCTTCTGAGTAAACATTTCTAGCAAACACAGACCTTCCTGGTCCAGACTCTGCAGAAGCCCTGCCAAGGAGGCCACTCCTATGTGTCTCAATGCATATCCTTCCATGGGGACTGAGGTCCAGGGATTGATGTTCAGCTCTCTGTAGAGCCCACCTCATGTGAAGATGATTGACTGTGGGACTAACTGGTTGGGCAGATGAATACGCAAGACAGGGAAATGATACTGAATCCCAGTAAACAGATTAATTTGCAGAAAGAACAAGTAACTGTTGACCCCTATGCTTTAAAGAAGAAAATAAGTGGAAAGCTGGAGCAGCTGGGGGCTGTGATGGAGAGGGTGCAACAGAAAATTGCTCAAGATTTTATTCCCAGGTGTCTCTGTTTTATGTGTCCCTGTGTTGTGAGTGTGGAAATCCTGGGACTATTTGCATGGCAGGAGGAAGAAGAGGCAAATAGAAAGCTCCTAGTTTACTAGCAGGTATATTTCAAGACCGGTTTGTCAAATATTCTTTGCATATACACTTAGCCACAGAAAAAAGAAAGTAATTAATTCACCAATTCCTGTAGCGAAAATTACTTCAAGATTTATTCCATGCCCATGTGCCAAGCACACTCCTGATACAAACCCTACAGTTACACACCCATACACATTCATGGGCACACATGCCCCCACACATGGAGGCATCCCATCAGTGGAACTAAATAGCTTATGAAAATCATTAGTTATGTTTTATCTGGAAGCAAAACTAAATCTGGATGTGAAAAGACAATCAAAAAAGCCATAATGCTCAGACTCCAGAAACAGGAAACATCTGTCTGGGGAGGAGGCACGGCCTGCCCTGACACTGAGCCACGGTGCAAGGAGGTGTGTGCCCAAACCATGATTCTCTGCAGAGCGATGGGGACATGTGTGACCCCACTTGACTTCTTATTTTCACACACTTATCACCCTGGAATACTACACATGCATGACTATCTGTACAGGGCTATACATACTCCACAAGAACTATCACACCCAACAGAAACAGAAAGACAGCTGAAAATGAGAAGGCTCAAGGTAATTATTTGGGAGCTCCAAGAATAAAATCATTATTCAGCGTGGGAAGAGGTTATGGTGTTTGTCTGTCGTGACACATTTGAGCTGGTGGAGCTGGGGCTTCCAGGTAGGCTTCAAAGAAATCTGGTCAAAAATGAATGTATATTCAGTTTCTCATAGACAATGGGAGAAGTGATTCATCTGAAATCCATAAGGTTTGGAAGGCCCTCAGCTGAAACCAAGGCTTGTCAGAATCTATTTTCCAGAGGTTCAAAGAACATAAAGCAAACAAACAAACAAAACCCATACAGCATAAGCAAAGGAACAAGAACATGATAGAGAGCAGAGAGGGGAAAGCTTGTGCTGAAGGAAAGGGGCAAGTTGTGTTTTTGGCTGTATGTTTCGTTGTAGAAAGCAAACACAGCATAATGGACACACTAGTGCTCCAAAAACCACATCTCAGAGATACTATTAGCTCAGGACGCTCACAGCATATATAAGCTGAAAAAGACAAATATATATTTTGTGTAATCACAGTCCAAGTAAAGACTGCAGAGACCATTACCACACCAGAAGGATAACCCAGCCAACCACAGTCTCATAGGTTATAAAAAACTGCATTCAAGAAAGTCAAATAGGCTCCACAGAGCTCTTGAAATGACAGAAATGGCAGGAAAGCAAATGCATTTCTGGACTGAAGGGACAAACCCTGCCCCACCAGTCATACAGCACAGTGTGAGCTGTGCATAATTATCTGAGGACAGAGACATAAAGAACAAGAAAATAATTCTCTTTAAAGCCAATAATTGTTTCCTATGGTTTCACAAAGCTGGGCTGAATAAAATGCATTTGTTATACTGTGACCGTGGGTCACAGAAACCACAGTAAGGGAGGAAAATGCAGGAAGATTATATGTTGCAAGGAGACATAGCTGCACTAAAGATGAACATAAAAAGCAAAACTGAATAGAGATCTAGAATTTCTAAATTACCCTTGGCCCAAATATCTGGCTTACCACTGAAACAGTATAATTATAAGGCTGGCATAAAAAACAGGACATGGATCTAGTTACTAATTTCTTACTAGCAATAGCAGCAAAACAGTTTCTGCCAGTAGCGGGTCTCTTGACAAAAACCTTGTGTCTTCTACATGATATGACTTATAGGGAAAACTGGTTTTAATCAGGCAAATCTATAAATGGTATGCAGTTGTGGTTGGTCCTCTCAGATGTCAAAAGGAACAGAGGAGAAAGTGGGGGAAAGGGAGGGGGGATATTCACTGTAAATTCTAGTTTAACACTTCACTTTCTGTGAAATACACACTGGAATTTTGTAGGTTTAGGAGGCTGCCTTTGTCATGCAGGCCAGTGATGGTGCGTCACCTCAAAAGCTAGGTGAAAAAAATAGACTAAATAAAACCCAACCTCTTCCTAGTAGCATTGTTTTAGCCCCTGCACTCCACTTCAGCTTTGACTGCAAATACAGGGGGCTTTTAACTGCTGCAGTCCTGAACTCAGTCACTCTAATCTCTTGTTTTCCAGCACACACTTAAGCCTGAGCGCATGAGTTACACCACTAAAGTCAATGGCACTGCTCTGGTGCCAAGAAGTTAGGCATGTGTTCAGGTGTCTCACTGAGCTTGTCCAAAGAGCTTGGACAGAAAGTAATTCTAAATAGTTTTCTTTCTCTGTGGTAGGTGTCCATGAAACAGCAATCAAGAAGAGTGGTGTCAGTGAAATAACAACATTTAAATGTCTTACACCGTATCATAGCTCATACATAGTGTAAGGTTGTGTGGAGATTTTTGTCTACCCTTTTTACCAGTGAAAAATTGTCTTCAACAAAACTGGACTTTTTTTGCTATGTTTCTGCTTTTTACTGAGGTGTTTGAGCCTTTGACAAAAACTTGAACTCCTGAAAACCTAATAGCTTGGCTGCACTGAAAAATGTGCAATTTATGGTTAAGAAAAGCTTTTAATCTTCTGATGGAAAGACAAAATTTTGTGTAGAGCCAAATCCAAGTCATTCAGCTATTGAGCTGAACACATTTTCTCAGGCAACACATGGCAATTAAATTAATGTTAGGCATAGGCCCTTTCACACCAACCATCTGAGTTCTAACCCCAGTTTTGCAAATCTGTGATCTATACTTGGCATTTAAAATGTTGTTTATTTATGTGTGTGTGCATATTGTGTACATAAAATTCCCTGTTATTTTGCCTTGAGTATGTTGAGGGCCTTCCAATGCCCAGGAGCTGCCAGGGTACTTAAGCATTTATGACCTGTGAATCAGAGTGGGTCTGAAGGTCATTAAAGGCTTCCACTTGAAGCAGGTTCATGTGTTCACTGGGACAGCCAGTTTACCATGGTTGATTCCTGTGCTGCAAAGTATTTTGAAACCTCCCCATTAACTCTTTTTCTCTGCAGAAGGCCTACAAGCGGTGGTGAAATCCATGAGGAGCAGCTGTGTCAGAGTGCAGGCACAGGCAGCACTTGTCCCTTCTGCTTTTCCAAATGGTTTTCTGAGTAACGTCACAACACTGGCGCAATGTTGAAAAAAAGGTCACCAAGGCTGACAAATAATGATTTTCAAAGGCAAACAAAACCCATGAGTTGAAGAAATGCTTTTGCTCTTAAAAAAAGTCCACATGCACCTCCCCAGCCAGGCAATAAAAGGGGTCATTGAACTGTGCTAAGCTGGATGATGTTATCTTGCCGGGATCATGGACAAAGGTGATCCAGGAGTTCCTCCTCCCTCCTGCAGGGAGCAAAAACAGACACAACTGCATTGCAGAAGTTTAACAATGATCATCCCACTCTGGATAGAGTTTTAACTTTCTCAGAATAGATTTATTAGTTCCTTCCAGGTATTATTAGCAGAACCTTGCCACAGTGGTGCCCATGTGCCTACAGCCTGGGACTGTCCTTTTATGCTGCACCAAGGCCACAGCCCACTCCATATCATCCTTTCTTCCAAAAACCTGTAAGACCCCATAGGAGACATGCAGCAAACAGCATCAAATAGCAAAAATAAAAAAGCAGGTATCTCCCAGCCCTCAACACAGGTGAGAGAGAGCAACTTGCTTCCATGCCTCAGCACATCTAAACATAGTGTCCCCAGCAATAAAACCTCACACATAACCTGTTGCTCATGCATATTCTTACCATAAGACCAGAAGTGCACTGTATTGGTGACACAATGCACGACCAATAAAAGGGGGAAGGAAAAAAGGCTCTGGTATAAGTTTTTTCCAAAAGAGAAAGCCCTGATCAGCTGTTTCTCTCTCATATCTACCCCAAAACAGAAAAATAGACAACTCCACATTAACTCCCAAGCTGGAGCAAGAACAAATACTTGTTTTCTTTAGGTGTCATTGATCCCTTAATTCTTACTACAGTGTTCTGTCACCAAATGCTGCGACACACCTACAGAGCATCAGCCTAACTTTTGGCTGGTCCCACTGCAATCTGTGGTCCACTATCAGGCATAGGCCCAAAGGAATGAGCAGGATCACCCAAAGAGCAAGACCATTTGTGAATAAAAGCAGCAGAATCCAGTCTTTAATACAGAACTCCCAGATGTCATCTGCTCCCTCTCATGATCTCAGTTCTCAAGTTTGCAGTCTGTATAAAAAAAGTGTCTTGTTTGCCCAGAGATGTCATTCACATCATCTCAAAGACCAGGCTGGGAGTCTTCAAAGGAAAAGGTTTGTTTAAGCAAAAAGATATCTTTTTTTTGTCCCATGCTTTCAGATAAGGTGATTGATATTTTTGGCTTCTGCTTAAAGTGGAACTTCAAGGCAGGGGAAAAATAGAAAACAAACTCCAAACAGTCAAATTCTAAAAGGTCATCTTTTTATTTATGAAACAAAAGTAACTTTTTACTTTTACCCAAACCTAGTGTGGAATCATTCTATGCACCAGTAAAACCAATCAGACAAAAAAATACTTTCTCTGACAGAGCTGGAAAGTAAATTCAGCTCAGCAAGAAATGTTTGTTTCCACAGGCTTTGAGCCTTTTATAAGTTACATTTAACCATCCCTCTCCAAATATTATAGACATAAATTACAAGGTGAGCTAAAACATATAGTCCTTTTTTTAGAGCAAAATGCTGGGGTTAGTACTGTTGGTTGCTCTGAAGAATAAATTGTATCATTATAGCCTTCTTCTGGGTCTTGTTATTCTGACTTTTTGACTCTCGCTAGCTGCAGTCAGTCTATACAATGCACAACTGTATTTGTTCACAAGGAATGCTTTCGTTCCTTTTGACTTTTTCTTTTCCACTTCCTAATGGTTTACATGTAGCAGCAGAGCTTTTGAAAAATTGCCTAACACATACTATGTTTAATGAGTACATTTAAACATACTTTAGCTACAAATCTTATCAGCTGATTATTTAACCTTTGTGAATAGGCTAAATATTTTCTTCAACGCTTAAATAAATATGATACATGGTTCCCGTGGAAAGCCTAATGAGAAGGAAGTTGTTTTTAAACTTAAGTCAAGACTTCTCCTTTAATTTATTTTATCAGTATTTTTTTCCAAGTGATCAAAGCAAGCAGTTTGTATGGCAGACCTAAATTGCTAAAAGAAAAATTAAGTACTAAAATATTAATGCTGCTGGACTTTATTTGGGGGATGGGAGCTGCATGCCATCTGGAAGGACAGTCAAGAGTTTTCTGCACACCATGAAGCACATGGTATGAGGTGAGAAGTCAAAATCCTGCCGTCTGTCAAGGTGAATTTAAATAATTAAAATCAACATGTGTGCTTCTCTTTCACATTCCAATAAAACATGTCTATAAAATGCCTGGCTCCCCCAAATGCCTTATGAACTGAGGATCACTCAACAACATCAGTCTCCTTGCAGCAGCCAGAGTGACTGGTAGTGGGCACCCAGTCTGTTGGGGCCATGTAAAAGATATGTGTGAACCTGTGGTCACTCAACAGCCATGGGCTGCAGCCCTTTCAGACTCCTCAGATGCAGCAGGAAACCTGAGCATCCTTCCTTGTCTGCTGCCCCAGCCTGGAGCAGGGCACTGGTGCTCCACAGACTCGTGAGATGCAGGCGCTGCAAGGTGAGGAGCTAGCTCAGAGCTTTCCCTGTCCCGCATCTGAGACCTAAGTGTGTATGAACAATGTGTTCACACGTGTACAACGCCACATACATCCACACAGTGGATACCAGATGGCACTCGCTGCTGCAGGAGAGGGGTGGCTCAGGGCTAACCAGAGCAGGAGGTTCCTGTGGGGCACAGGCACTTCCCTGGGGGTTGCCAGTCCTGCTCCCTGGTGCATCTGCACAAACTATTAAAACCATCCATGACATGGATGTCCTTTCCTTCTTGAAACTAAAACAGGACACACACACAGGAAATCACTCAGAAAGCACGCAGGAGAAAACTTGTGCTTTATTCTGAGACAGGCTGAAGGAGAATGTGAAAATGCACTGACGTCATGAAAGAAAGAAGTTGAATAGGTCAAGAAGCAGAGATGTGAGCTTAAGGAAATGGCAAGGCACACAAGAAAAGATAAGGGAGATTGTATAAATAAATAAGCACACAGAAAGGAGCTAAGAGTTCTGTGAACAAAGCCTTACTCTTGAGCTAGAGTTCACAGTCCCTTTTCAGCCTGAGAGCCCCTAGAAGGTTTTAGAGGAGGAGCAGAACCTTTTAGAGATTTCACATAGGGACATCACTGTGTAGCACCCACAAACTTGTTTTCCTTTGTAGCCTTTTTAGATCAAGCAGAAGGCACCTGCAGGCATCTCCACTCTCTCCCCAGGTTGAGAGACCCTTGGCTGGAAGGAATCCTGCTTTCATAATTAAAAATTAAAAGAAGCAAAACAGCAAAAAGGAAAATAAACAGTACAAGGGAAACTGGCTTAGCATGCCTTTTGTACCCCAATCTCTTCAGAAGAGAGAAAACAGAGAGGTAACTGAAGTAGTATTAGTTTAGTCATTATTGTCAGCACATGTCTCCTCGGCTCCGAAACTGAAAAATAATGAGCGTACTTACAGAGTTTTAATTAGTGTTCTAAACTCCTGAATGTAAACTTCATCATCCCAGAGGGAATCTTCTCTTCATTGCTGGAGATAGCTGTTAGAGGCATGTAATAATCATGGAATAGGTTTGCATCTTTTCCACTGTGGTTGCTTTAATTTGCAGTGACATTTGTTAGATCACGTTTTTTGAACCGCAATAATTTTTACATCCTTCATGCCAAAAGCAGATACATACACTGTCCCTGAAGCTAGGATGGTGGTGCAGGCAGACATATCCCACCAAACCCATATACTCCCTGTGCTTTGTCATTAAACTGAACTAGATCCAAAGAAATAAATTAGAAGCCAGTTCACGGTTACTCATGCTGATCATCTGAAAGATGTGCCCATAGAAAAGGTAGCACTGGTTCTACAGACTCACCAGTGCCAGGCGGTGTTGGTGGCTTGCTGGCACGTGTGTGCCTCCCCATCTCCCTGCATTAGCGTAGGTCTGCTCCATGGACAGTCCAAGGGAAAAATACAAATATTGACAGTGTGATTTGCTCTGCCTAACTTAGTATAATGAGGTGCAGAAGTGATTAGTGGGTGGTATTCTGGGCCTCCCATCTCTAGTTCTTAATGTTTGCTCACAGGACAACAGGCTCTTAATGTGTCCTTGGGAAGAACTGTCAAGCTGGAAACACAGACCAAAATTCATTCTGCAGTGAGCTTGCAAGCTGAATGGAAGCAATGAGATATGTTTCAGGTGTATGGAAATCAATATCCTGGCCTTAGTAGTGCTGGGGTGGGAGTTGAGCAGCAGAATTTCATTGCCTCTAATTTGAGACAACCTGGATTGAAAAGCACTTGCAGGCTAAAAAAAACAGGTTATGTGTGCTATAAATATATTCCAGGCTCTGTGGAGTAAATCCCTGGTTTGGAAGTTTTTTGAGGGAAGGAACTTAAAACATAGAAACAAACTAAAACTGGAAGAAAATGCAACCTAACCCTAACAAAGGCAGCTTCTGCCTGCCTACCAGAATGCTCTTATCTGATTTTACAGACAAAGGAACTATGGGAAGATGTCATTTACATGGACTAGAACAAAGCATTTGGTACTCTGCCAGATGGAAACTATTAGTTCAAGTAGAAAAAGTGAGGATTAAGATAAGAATTGAGAAGTAGTTAAGGAATTGGCTAAAAGGGAGATGACAATGGGTTGAGCTGAAAGGAAGAAAATCACTAGCAGAGTTTTGAAAGAGTCAGTATCAATCCTTTTTATATCTTTAACAATTTTGACACAAAAGAGTGCCTAATGAAACTTTCTGATGACTGAGGTCGGGCATCCTTGGCCATACTGACAAGTAGCGGAATTTTACCTAAGAATAGCCAGATAGTCTTGAGAAACAACAGACATGGAGGGAAATCTTACTATTTAAGGTAAAAGGGTGTGCATTTAAGAAATCGGGAGCAGGAACTTGTGTTAGCCATGTATCCAGCAATGTGGGCTGACCACTGGAAAAGGTAAATGTCACCTAGGTATTTCCAGTACAGGAAGGAAGGTATTCCTGAAATCAATAAATGCCAGGCACTGGCAGGACCTCATCAGGAAGACCCTGATCAGTTCTGGTCACCAAGGCTCTGTGTGTGCTACTAAAAGAAAACATGCTGGGGGGGTGCCCTCTGGTTTGTAGGCCATGCAGCACAGCACAGAGCTTGTCTAAACCTCTAAACCCTCCCACCTGCTCAAAAGAGTCAAGCTCAAACAGCCTTTTAGGAATGGTCCCCAGCCTTTACTGGTTCCAAAACCAAGTCCAAGTATTGCCTGGGAGAGTGATAGTTGATACAGGCAAAAGCCATGAGGACTGTAAATCACGTGTGGATATCTTTGGCATAATCCCTTGCTTTGTTCACTCTTCTGGGGTGGACATAGCCCAGTGTGCCCAGGATTTGTGCTGGATTACTGCATGCTGAGGAAGAAGGCTACTAGAATGAGAGAAAAACTGGAGAGCATCTCACAAGAGGATATGAGAATCACTTGTACCATCTGGCAACACAAAGGCTGAGAAAGAAGATAAGTGGCATAAATAAGAACAATGGAAGAAATATTTTAATCAAAAGACAGCAGTTGTCATGAGTAGATTAAGAGATGCATGACAAGCATCTCCACTCATCCAGCAAAAGCAGAGTTCATTTCCCAAATGTGTCCTCTCTCTTCAGACTTCTTCTCTAGTGAGAAACTATGTACATAAATCCAGCATGGAATGGAAATACCTTCTGTTTTTTACAGAAGAATCACTGAACACAGTATATTCCCATTAAAACAAAATTATTTTTAAAAAAAATAGGATTCAACAAAAAAAAAGTCTCGTAGCTGCCGGATTTTTTCCATTGACCTATAAAACCCATCAGGAAAAAGAAGTTGCTGTTTGACATTTAAGTAAGAACTCTTTCTTTGTGATGCACTGTAGTACAGTACAAGGGCGTAGTCAGACATTTGCTAAGCAGGCTGTAGTTCTAATTTTTAATTTCCTAGAGGCAACATTCCCCTTCACCTCCCCCAAACCCAAGTCTCCTATATGGCAGTGTCATGGGCTGTTGCCATGCCACCAGCCAGCCACTGATCTTTTTTGAGAACAAATGTGTACTTATTACGAAGATTAAACTGGTGACACAATTTACCCACATGCCAGACACTGAGGGTATAGCATCCCCATGCTGCTTTTGAATGACATCAATCTGTCCTCGCCTGACCACACTCTTCACAACAGCACTGTTTCTCCTTGGCCAGAACCAGAGCTCAAATGAATTGCACTTTATCCACTATAAAGCCCTGAGCCTTCAGCTCTCTGCACAGAACTTTCTGAATATTTCCTCTAAGTTTACTAAACATTTCTTTGTTTTCAAGGCACAGAGAAGTTGCTGGGGAGTGAGGAGGGGTGTGAGGGAAGCCCTGTGGCAGCAGCCTTCATCACTCTTGCAAGGATGATTTCTCACACTCCATACATCTGACCAAAAAAAGTTTTCAGTCTGGGAGGTCTTCCTCAAGACAATGGATTTTGTACCTGCACCTCAGAATCTTAACTGAAGAAGAAGAAAGCATTGTTTGACTAACAGAAACAACTGAAGCACTAGAAAGGCTCTAACATCAGAAAAACATCACCCATAGGAGACCTTGGGAGCAGTCTATGTGATGGAACAGAGCAATGGTTTTGAGCAGTTTGCACTCAGAATGAAGTCTCGGAGGGTGAAACTGCATTTGGAAGGGAGAAAGGACAACAAATCTGATGATTTTAAAGTAGCCCTTCTTATTCGTGTTCAGCCCTGTTGTCAGGTGTGCCAGCTCCCTGCTCCTGAAGGGTAAGCACAAAATCAGAAGTGGTGTTTTGCTCTCTTCCCTGCCTTCCTGCTGGCTCCTCTCCTTCGCCTCCCCAGAATTCAGTAAGTTTTTCCTTGCTGGCACAGATTTTGCTGGCACCAGAACACAACCTGCACTGGTCTCAGTGGCTTTTTTCTCCTTTGTTAGAAAAGTTCCAAGTCATGCCATCTCTTTCTCATCCACTTTTACTGCAACCCATGGGAGATGGAGCAAGAGGAAAAGGGAAGAGGTGACAAGCCAAGTTCTGTAATGCTTAGATGCTGTTTCACATCCAGGAAATGTGAGATCCTCCAGCTACAGGGCTGACAGCATTATAACAGAAGCCGTGCACCCTAATACAAATGATAAACAATGTGCTTCTCCGACCTAACTTTCCTTCAGTCTTCCCACAAAACCACAAAAAGTAGGAGGGGAAGAGTTAACACATTCTCTTTTAGGTTTTCTTTAACAAATGTGACAGCCTGTCACCGAAGGATAGGCAATTGAAAGTGTGATGGATTGGTTCGAGAAAGGCAAGTCCTGTATCTGTCCTGTCTATTTAGGTCCGACAGGGCCTCTCCCATACTAAAAGCTGTATGGAGAAGCGTTATCTGCCACAGCATCATTCAGGATCCTGCTGGGTGAATTGGACCTAAACCAGCAACAGCAGCCCCCAAACCTGATACTATACGTCTGCAGGAGAAATCACGGGCTGGTTCCTCCTGCCACTAGAGTGGAAAGGAAGAGGAGACATCTATCAAAGCCCTGCAGAGAGGAACAATGCACTCCCTTGGCTGCCCTCCACTGCCCGCGCCTCTCTGGAGAAGCACGCTCACTGCCGTCCGCACCAGTCACTGAGGGAAGGGACAAGCCAGTCCACAGTGTCCAGCCTTGCACGCAGTATCAACCCCAGGAGTTATTTATAGTCTCTTGGGAAGTGACAGGGGATGTGGATGTGAATGGGAGGGAGATTCAGACCAGATGTCCACGGGCCCTTTCCAAGGAAGCCCACATAAATGTGCAGCACAGCTCACCATCAGAGCTGCGTTGCGTCAAACCACTGTGGTTACCCAAGGACCAGTGTGATAGCGTCGAGCCGGCACTTGAGAAGGGGAAAGGATTCTTGCTCACTAATTGAATAGAGTCCTTGACCGAGGAGAACAATGCGTGTCACTGGGGCGGCGGGGCTGCATTGTGAGAGCCTCTGCGAGGAGCAGCCGCCGCTGCCAGTCGCATTGTTCAGCGCTATCTCCATCTGCTCGCGGGCCAGAGCTCCTCACCCTTGGCCAGGCCAGGCACACATCTGCATCCCACATCTCCACCACCCACCTCTGGCAAGGGTGAGGAGTCCTCACCAGCGGCGCTCCTGGACCTGGGTGCTGACAGAGGTAGACAACTCCTTTGAGCACAGGATGTGCTTCTTGAGTTTTCAACATTGCCAGTGAAGCCAAAGCTCTTCCCACAGCCTCATTGTTGCTGTTACTATGAGACCAAGTCCACAATAACTGCATTTTTCCGATGCTGGTTCAACAGATGCACTTTGCCAGCAAGGGGTTTTGTTTAAAAAAAAAAAGAAAAAGAAAAAAAACAGCTTTGCATGTGGAAAAGCTTTTGCTCAATGGAATTAGAGGGAGGTCCTTAGATGTTGAAATCAGAGAAATGCCACTGAAGTCAACAGAGTTCACACTCTATGCAGCTGAACCCTGGACTATAGTTTCACCAATGGGTGGCTGATGAATATACCATTAAACCAATCCCAAACTTAAAGCCAGGAGACAGTTCCTTCCTTACTAATGACAGCAAAAAGGTGCACCAAAAATTAAAACAGGGAAAGTGGAGGGAGCCAAAGGAGGGAAAAGGAAAAGCCTCCTGAAATAGGAGAGCCTGAAATGACTTTCCCAAAACAACCTACAAACAATGCTAAAGAAACTCCCCTGACATGCACCTCTATCACTAAGCTCTCTGGACTTTTCAGTAAATCCTTATCCCTGAGCAGTTTCAGCTGCTGCGTGTGGCTGAAACTGCATGCTGGCTGCCTGGGATGGCATGAGGTGAGGCCCAGGATGAAGAGCAATTGCTCAACTGAGCTGGCTCAAGACAATGAAGGACTTTCTGCACCATTCAGTTACACAAAGCCAGGATCCTGGAGCCTTTCTAAAGACGTGGCATTTAGCCCATCTGTCACAGTTTCAGGCCTACTGGAAAGCCCAGCACTACGAGAGACTCTTCAGATAAAATAAGACATTTAGAAAATAAATAAGACATTCAAAAAATGGAACTGAAAATTCAATAGAATAGGAAATGTTGCAGACATTTTGAAAGTTACATCTGCTTCATGGTCTTTTCTAAATTTTCATGCAGCTCTGCACTGCTCCATTAGCCAGATTCAGAAGCAGAAAAACCTCCCCAAAAAGGACGGTTAATTTCCTCACAAAGAAATCTGTTATTTACCAGTCAGTTTCCAGGTAGTAAAAGCTAATTTCTAAATTTAGCTAGAAATTAATCTAAATTTATTGCAAGCTCAGCCTAGTTTCATTTACCCTTTGAACAGAATTATTCCCTTCCTCTAGAATAGCACTTGCCTGTACCCAGGCCTAGGCAGATAGTCCTTTTTCCTGACTGCCTGTTACAGCAGCTGCAAACCTAAGTTGTAAAGGAGCACTCTCCAGGCACTGAGCTTCAGCCTGATGCGGAGATGTCACGGACCGGGATCATTGCTCCAGGCAGCTTCTGCAGCCTCCCAGGGAACAAAACTGAAGTGAATGCCCCTGCTGGGGGAGGATGGCCAATTCCACACCAACTTGTCATTTGGGGACAGCAGGTTGAGATGAACAAGCACCATACATTAAAAAATGCTGTAAGGGGAACATTTCATCCCAGATTCCTGTTTACTGATGGTTTGCTTCAATCTTTTTCCAGCATTATCTATTTTTACCCAGCAAATCAAATAATAAATGGATCTTTCCTGTGTGTAGCCCCATCAGCTCTGTACACAGCATATCCCCAGTAATGTTTATCCAACTTTCCCTTCCGGTCCCATTTGTACTGATACTTTCATTCTTGCAATAACAATTATTAAACCACTTGGTGCCTTTCATGGTTAATTATTTCCTTTCCTTAACATTATCTGCCTCCAACTATAGGCTAGGTCTTGAACACACCTCAGCATTCCCATTTGCATTTCCTATGAGAAATCATGTTGTAAAGTCCTTGTTAGTGAACTATGGAATTTTGTCACATACATTTCTTCCCAAAGTTTGTCCATCTAGCAATTTTTAACGACCACTACATGAACATTTTCTGTCTTTTGAACCTGTTTTTCATGCATCTGATGAAGGTAAATTGGTTTTGTTATGTTTCTCATATACAAATGTTAGCAGGACTGGACTGACTTTCCTGTCATATGATCAATGCAGTAATAATCATATTAAATAAATAACTGCTATGAAATGTACAGAATTTGAATGTGTTCTTTGGCCCATATTTCATTATTTTTATATATCAAGTACCTTTAAAATCTGACTTGTATTGACTACTCCTGCAAGAAAACCCCAGATGACTCTTTCAAAAATTCTTATACAGTCTTTTTCTACCTCAGCTCTAAATATTACAAAGAAAGAACCAAATCCTGTCTTAAATTATCTCTGTATGATACAGAGCAGCAGCACATTCCTTAATTTAATAGAATAATATTGGTAAGTACTGAGATGGTGTACCTATTTTGCAAAGTTATGCTGAAGGCTTTGTTCCTTTTTAGTTAGACAAAGTGTGTCACAGTAATGTGCTTAAACCAACAGACCCTGTTTACATTTCCAAGTTGTAGGTAGTAGTGCAGAGCATATTGCTACAACTGCAGCCATACAGAGACACACACAATACTTGAACTTGAACTAATGCAGAAGCTTGTGCAGATGTGACCCACGTTATTGCTACTACACAAATTATGACACCAGCATCGCTCTAAGTGATTGGAATAATGGGCCAGTCTCTTGGGGAATGAGAGGCTGGAAAGCAGTGCCTGGGGTGGAAAGCAGGGACCTGGGGTGGAAAGCAGGGACCTGGGGGTCCTGGTCCACGGCAAGTTGCACATGAGTCAGCAGTGCCCTGGCAGCCAGGAGAGCCACCCTTGTCCTGGGGGGCATCAGGCACAGCATCGCCGGCCAGGCAAGGGAGGGGATTGTCCTGCTCTGCTCTGCACTGGGGCGGCCTCTCCTCGAGTGCTGGGGGCAGTCTGGGGTACCACAATGTAGGGAGGATGTAAAGCTGTGAGAGAGCATCCAAAGGAGGACAGCAAAGATGGTGAAGGGCCTTGAGGGGAAGCTGTATGAGGAGAGGCTGAGGCCACTTGGTCTCTTGAGTGTGGAGGAGACTGAGGGGAGACCTCATTGCAGTCTACAGCTTCCTCATGAACGGAAGAGGAGGTGCCCAGTGACAGAACCTGAGAGAATGGCCTGAAGTTGAGTCAGGGAAGGTTTAGGTTGGATATTATGTGAAGGTTCTTTGTCCAGAGGGTGGCTGGACACTGGAACAGGCTCCCCAGGGAAATGGTCACAGCACCAAGCCTGACAGAGTTCAGGAAGAATTTAACAATGCTCTCAGGCATATGGTGTGGCTCTTGGGGTTGTCCTGTGCCACGCTAAGAGTTGGACTCAATGATCATTATGGGTCCC
Source organism: Struthidea cinerea (assembly GCA_013397865.1). Classification (NCBI taxonomy): domain Eukaryota; kingdom Metazoa; phylum Chordata; class Aves; order Passeriformes; family Corcoracidae; genus Struthidea; species Struthidea cinerea. The sequence continues at coordinate 595,937 of VZTI01001820.1, read as the reverse complement.
TTCCAACTCAGAATATTCTGTGATTCTGCGATTATCCACTGACCAATGTATAGTCCACACAGTCTCACACAGCGAGAAATGAAGATACTCTTTTCAACCCATTGTAGTGCAAAACTTATACAGTAAAGGAAAATTTGGGATGAGTTTTCCAGCATTTGGAAATAACTCTAGATTCTGCTCTAAACTGGCAAGGATTACGTGTATATGTTTACTTGGTGCTCTTCATCCTGTTACTTCTTCCCCTACTGTGTGACAACATCAGGCTTTCTTCTGTAGGAATTTCATTTATCACATAAACCAAGACGTAATAAGAGAAGAAAAAAATACATGTCAATATATTTTATAGCCTTTTCAGCAAGACTTCAAGAGACACTATTCCTCATTAACTTTACAAAGAGGAACTTAATGGTATGTTATATCCTTCCCAGGGGATAATCCCATGCCAAGGGCAAAACTGGAGGCTACAGAATATCACACCCACCTCTGTTTCTCTGAACAGCAACCATGTGTACTAGCACTTTTCAAAAGGGGCTGCCTGACAAATGCACTTATCACCATTGGTTTTCTACAGCTTCCTCATATCAGAACTTCCAAATACGAATTTCAGCTAAAGACTTTCCCAATTGCTACTTCACTTGGCTGCAGGCATTCCTTTAGAAGGTGCTTAGCACCTTTGGGTCACAGAATCTTTCTGAAAATAGTCTTTCCAATTTTATTTCACAGACCATCTCATCAAAATCTTTGGGAAAAAAAATGAAAACGGGGCGGGTCTACACAGAAAATTCAGCTCTTTTTTTCTGAGAGTAGCCAGCTCAAAGAGGTGCCACGTTTTGGAGAGGTGACTGCAAGAAAGGAGATATCCGATAGCCAGTGCCTGCAGTTATCCTTCACAGGCAAGGGGATGTCTGTCCTTCAAAGGAGGGAGTTGTTTGTAAAGAATCCTGCTAATGACACCCAGGATAATCAGCGCAAACAGGTCTTTCTACTTCTGGGCTCCACGCCATCCACTCATTCAAAGGTCGGATAGCTGAAGGCAGGGCACTCGAGGGCTTTGCTGTTTTGGGAGGTTCAGGTGGGAATATACCTCGGGGATGGGAGGGTTTACGATTAGGGAGAGTGATCCAACCTTTCATTTGAAAAGTGTGAATTTAGCAAACCTGCTCTCTTTGTGGTTCTGTATGTTAAGTAATTATTGACTCCAACCCTGAATTTCTTAGGAAGTTTCCCTTCAGACCTCTCTATATGAGAGCTTGCCTGTGTGATAACGAGGTGCAAACGGAATGATGGTCCATTTCTACTGCTGAGTTTTTAAAGGCCCAGTGCAATGGGCTCCTGACCTGCTTGGTTGGTGCTTCCACCACTCTGTATGTTCCCAAAACCAGACTCCTTTGTCCATGTCCAGTGAGCTTGGTGCTCTAGAGACTGGTCACACGATGCGCTCAGCAGTGCTGCACTCTCCTGTGTCTCCAGGACAGTATCTCCTAGTGATTCTCAGGGCCAGGGACTGCTCTCTTCTGTCCCTTCATTGCCACTCATCTGGCACAGTTTCCCGCTAAATGGTGAGTCTGTGCTGCAGAGTTCAAGTGCTGTTGGTGGTCTCATATCAAAGAACTGTATTTGGGCACCCAAATAAAGGTTCAGAAGACTGATCAGGAACACTGGTTGTGAGATTCTTGAGCCTTTGATTTCATGCTTTTGAGGCCAAAGAACTTTCTTTAAAAGTCAATAAAATAATTTTTGGAGCAAACAGAGCATGAAGAAAATTCCCTATAGTGGAATATAAAGCATCCAAGATACGGTGATGTCCAGAAAGACAGAAGAATAACTTTGGTAAGATTGAGGTTTAAGGTCTGAATACCAAAACCCTTTGGGGAAAAAAATTAAAGTTAAAAAAAAAAAAAAAAAACAGCATAGCTGCTCTTTGGACCTTCTGGAAGTGTTTTACTGGTGAGAGCAATTCCAGACTTCAGGCTACACCAGAAAATCCTGGCCCTTCACCTAAGCTAATTGACTTAGTATTTTGGCAACGTGTTTACTCCCCCCCTTCCTTCTTTTACTACCTTTTCTATTTTAATGCTGTAAAACTCAACTAACTCCTAAAAAAAATTTTACTTTTTTTTCCAGTGTTTGTTAGACCTTCTCCACCTAGTTAATGACTGACTGGAACAGCAGCAAGGCCAGGAATGCTTCATGCTCTGGGCACTCACTAATTGGGTTGTTAGCAGACTAGAGAGACAGGAGGAGATGAGGAAAAGCACTGCTATTATAAGCCACTGAGTGTAAAGAAAAAGAAAGTGAAATAAATATGGAATTGTTATGTTAGGGAAATTACGGTACTTAACGCCCTATTTTTCTAAAAAAATAGCTCCCTCAGGACATCTTGCAAGCACTAAAAACAAAATAGACCAGAAATATAACTGGCTTTATTTTTTATAGCAAGCTCAGGAAAAGAAAAAAAAGATACATTTCCTTTTCTAAGACAAATCGTCAGCCCCAGCCGTCCCACCGTTTGGCGATGGCTGAGGCTGTGAAGAACCACTGGCAGCATCCAGGCTCGGTGTGGGTTAGCTGGGAACGCTGACCAGGGGAGCCCTTACAGACACAGCACCGACACCCTGTTGTCTGTACACTCTCGCCTGCAGTTCTTGCAGGCTGAGTGACAAGGTGCAGGGTCCAGCCTGATATTTTTGTACTTCTAAGGCTCAGTGACATCTCAGATCAAGCAGCCATGCCATGCATCTCGGATCATCATGCCACCCAGGGCGACAGCAGCATCTGCACATCCCATTGCAGGAGCAGAGGGTTAAGCTCTTTGGAGAAGGGGCCACAAAAGCCTGCAGTGCAGGGCATGGGTGAGATGGGTGCAGATCTGTGTTTGCAAGCTGCCCACAGGCACTGTGAAAGTGCATCAGCATGAGCAGGTGCTATGGGCTCTCCACTGGCACTGCTGGGGAGACACCAGACAGGACACATGAAATTTCAGGAGCACAACGAAGTAACAGATTGGTTCATGCCACAAGAAGCACACACAGCACCACGGTGCTGCAGGGCCAGCGGTCAGAGCCACCAAATCCATTTGGCCACTGCACCCCTGCAGCTGTGGTCATAGAATCCTAGGATGGTTTGGATTGGAAGGGACCTTAAATATCATCTAGTTCCAAAACCCCTGCCATGAGCAGAGAACCTTCCACTACACAAAGTTGCTCAGAGCCCCATCCAGCCTGGCTTTGAACACCTGCAGGGGTGTCGAGTCCACAGTCTCCAGCCCTTTGAAGCAAGGGAACCAGGCCTGGGGCAAGCCATGCATGGCCAACAAAGCAAAAGCTTCAACCACTCCCTATCCTTCCTGATCACCCAGCACCAGGAGGGCAGCAGGAGTCAGGATTCATCCAGCCTTATCCTCTCACCCCAGACTTCCCAGAGTTGCTGCACACTGGGCTTTGTGCGCGTGTGTCTGTGGGGGTTGTGTGTCTATAGGTGCATGTGTCTACAGGCGTGTTTGTGTAGGCTCCTGCGTCTACAGGGTGTGTGTATAGGCACATGTGTTTATTGCCAGCCCTCCCTGGCCCCCTCTACAAGGTGTGAATTTCACCTCAGGTGAATTATTTCTCCGGGGATTACATAACAAAGTGATTGTGAAAATACCATCATCTGTGTTATAGAAACTTAACAGAGCCCCTGGAGTCTTTAAATTAAAGCATAGCACTCAAGTGCTTTTTGCCATGTATCTCCTCCTACACACAGCTCATTCTAGTCTGAAAAATAAAAAGGCAGGACAGCTTCCTACAGGCTTTCAAAGAGAAGATCCTACCCTAATTAACTATAATCTTGTTCAGACGGCATTTTCCTGCAAGATTCAAAGACTAGCAGGGGGCTGGGGCTAGGCAGAAAAGGAGATTATTAAAACTTTAATAACATGAGCCTTTGAACCTTTCAAATTCTTTACAATTTTCTCACATCTCTAACCCAGATGTCTGCATTTAAAAACTGTGCCAACAAACATGAACTTTTTGTTTATGCTTTTATATCTTTCAATGAAAAGCCTCTTTTAAAATGATAGGAAACATCATGCCTTCAGTTCACAAAGCTGAATGACAGGGCTGAAGATTTAAAAAAAAAAAGAAAAGGAAAAAAAGAGGTTTCACAGGCGCTGCTTCCAGAAGGTGAATCTGTTCCAGGAGGCACAGGCAATGCCTCCACAGAGCTCCAGGCAGAGTTGGAACTGGGTAAGAAATGGTTTTCCTGTTCAGTAAACAATTCTAAGAGTTCAAAAATGTTCTCATGGAGCATCAGAGCATAGCTGAGACCTTGGAATTTTTTTTTTTTAAGGGAAAAAACCAAAGCAAAACAAAAAACCCCCAGAAACAAAACTTCTACACATGCCTATAAAAAAGGTGCTCATAGAAGTTAGCCCGGTGCAATGAGAGCTATGGTGACTGAGATATTTCTCCAGAGTCATGATAAGCTCTAAGATGTGATATGAGCAAGTTTCCATTTAGTTTTATTGCTTACCAAGGGAAGAACAGCCTCAACAGCAGAGCCAGGAAAAGGCACCTCCAGCAGCCCTGGCAAGAAGGCCCAGGGCTGCAGCCCCGTCCCGCCAGGAAGCCATCAGACCCACCCCATCAGCAGAATTTCTGCAGAATGACTTTTGGCATGCTGCCCTCCAAAAGCCTCTGATAAAAGGAATAAAAAGGCTCTTCTGTCCAATGCTCCCTGACAGCTCCAACTGCAGTTCAAGGGAAGGACCAAAACCTCACCAGCTATAAGGTCCTAAACCTGACCTAACCCTGCAAGATCTCACCAAACCTCATAACAGAAGAATAAAAATGGCAGCTATCCTGATCGGCACTGCACTGCCAGCTTTTCCAGAAGCCTAAGAGGGAAAAAACCCTTTCTTTTACTCCAACACCTTTCCTTTCTACAGTGATTGCTCTGGGATCCACCAGCCAACAAGTTCAAATCATCACAATTGCTCCAGCTTCTGAAAACAAGTGGTTGTTCAAACACAGGTATTTGTTAGGACTTGCTTCCTGATCCCACAGTAAGAGCAAGGGAATGAGCTATTCACCAGGCAAAAGCTCAAGTAAGCCTCTTAACACTGCAAGAGCCTTGCTGTTGGTACCAGCTGCTGGTCTGGCTCCAGGCAGCCAGGGTCTGCAGAGGGCTTTGCTGAAAATATAGCCAACCACCTCAGACCCAGAAACTGGCTTTTCTTTGGGCCAGGGACAGGAAATTTAAGTGAGGATCCTGAAAGAAGCTCTTAGAACACATCAGGCTGTAAATCCTTCCTGCTTCCCCAGGCCTGCAGTGGGAGGAGCACAGACAGGCATCCTCCAAACTCCTGACTGGTCACCATGCTGCTTCTGTCAGAAACATTTATTGCTTCACATTTGACTTCTGTTTCTTGTTGTTTAAGGAACAATGTTTTTAAAATTCAAATGGTCCCTTACAAAAGGGCTCCTTGGCAGAGCCAATGTAGTCACAGGGTCCTGTAGTCACAGGGCAGTTTGGCCCAGGGAGAGATGGAAATGGCAGAAGTCACCAATGTTCCCAAGAAAAAAATCTCCAAATAGGCTTCAAAAAGACCATGCCCACATCCAGACAAACTGTTCACGTGTCTCCAGTCTGATTGTATTTATTTCCTCCCTAGTACTCATTTCCAGTTGTCTCTCTAAGCTTAAACAAAAAAGCGAAACGGATTCATTTAACTGTTTCTTTCAGAATATGATTGGTAAAATGTATCTGCCAGTTATGTGTAAAGATACCCTTTTGTGGTTTCTGTGCAGATACACCAAAAATGCTCAGGTTAATCAATGCACACAAGAAGACTGAAATGGGAGGGAGAGGCCAAGGCATGTGTTTTTTCAGAGTTCCCTAAGCAAGTGCTGTTGAACTGCACACATACCAGCACTGCAGCAGGGTTTGAAAAAATTGTGGTGTGGCTTATATCTCTACATATGGAGTGTTCTGAGTTCAAATCCCAACATGCAATGCAATAACTCACAGGTGCTTCTCCCTTTCCTTTTCACCCACTCCACAGCTCCACTGAAGCCAAAGGAAGGAGAAAATACTTCTGGGCTGGGAAAGTCACAAGAGGATGTGACTGAGAGCAGGAGCAGAGTGATGCAGCAGTGTGTTGTGAAACCCCTCTGGAGACACATGGCTGACCTAGCAGCCCAGGAACCTGGGACCACTCTCCGGACCCTCATCCCACAGGGCAGGAAAGATAGAACTGGGCAAAACCCTGCAGAGGAGTGAGAGCTTCTCCTGCACCCACTTCAGACTGCAGAAGCACTGACAGGCCTTAAAGTATGTGGATTTTGTTCTGGATTTCCCGAAGATAAGCAACTGCCCAGAAAGCATTGCTCAGAATGTGTCACTTGGCTCCTCAGCCAGGTTCTTCAAACAGAGGGTGGTCAAATGCTGGAACAGGCTCCCCAGGGAAGTGATCAGCACGAAGCCTGACAGCATTCAAGAAGTCTTTGGACAGTGCTCTCAGGCACAGGGTGTGATTCTTGGGGTCGTTCTGTGACAGGCCAGGAGTTGGACTTGGTGATCCTTGTGGGTCCCTTCCAACTCAAGATATTCATGGCTGATGGAGAAAGAAAAGTAGGGGGGTTTGAAGGGGTTTGGGGTTTTTTAGTATACTGCTACTGGATATTATACATCTTGGTTCTGAATTACCTCAGGCTTTCACTTTAAGTGGCTCTTTCAGGCACCCTCCCAGAAAAAGGAAAGCTCATTTCTCAGACAAAATGCATTACACACTCACACCAGCCTACCCTATTTCATACCATAACCCCCTTAGTGCGAGACATTAAGGCACGGACAGGCAATCCAATTCAAGATTTATTCTGCTCTAATCAGCTCAGGCTTTGAGAATCTCCTTGTGGATTTGAGCCTGTGTTCAGTAGCTCTTGACTGCTGTTTTAATACTGAAGCCTTTCCAACCCAGCTGCAGTAATTACCCCCACGGAGAATGAGGAATCTCAGTTATAAACTAGCTGGCAATCTTGCAAGAATACGTCTCCTAGAGGACTTCAGGATATTTCTCTCTGAAGTTAACCCTGTTAAATCATTCCTAAGCTGTCTTCAAATAAAGAATGGACCTTCAGAATAACCCTTGCTTTGGTTTTAAATACTCTCTTTTCCCTTTGTAAGTCAGCTGATCTTCGGAGCCTTCAAATCTATCAAAGCTATTTCAGTTAAATAATCCGTGTTTCTCCTGAAATGGTGCAAACATTCAAAAGGAAGAGACATTAAGAGCTGTTAGACTATAAGTCAAAGCTTAACACAGCTTGTCCAGAGAATATGTCGTTTTACTCAGCCAGACAGGATACTTTCACTCAGTTTATATCAGAGGAACTTTTTTGCAGAGCAAACATTACATCAAAGCCTTGGCTAGCAGATCCAAATTCAGGTCTTGGCAATCATGTTCAGGTAAGCTTGGTGCAGGTCTAACTAGAAATGACACTGAGCTGTGGAGCTTCTCTGCTTCACCTGCATAAGTCCAGTCTGGCTCAGAAGTGACTGTGACCCATTTGGTAACACCCTCAAAGTTGCTGTGGAAAGGTCTGATGCCTAGAGAGCAAGCAGCCAAGTGACTAAAGCCATGATAATGCTAAAGCTAATACCCTTCTTGTCCCTCAGAGGGGAGAGAGATGTATAAGGAACACAAGCCTGTGATAATCCAAGGCCTGCAGTCCTAGAGGCAGCTCTGTTCAGGTAAGCACTGAAACCTCCCTGGCTAGCAAGAGGTGATGCCACCCAAACCCGTGTTGTGCTTTCTCTGCAGAAGCAGAGCTCTTGGAGGCAAACACTACTCAGAAATGTTCACCTGGCCAACTTGCTGAGGAGATGCAGGTTGTAAAAGGCAGCTAGTGCAGGACTTCCTTCTGCAGTGATACGCACTAATGACTTTTTAAAGCCTTTTTTGCTTTGAACAAGTAACTGAGAGTTAGTGTGTCACATAATCCCATTGCTGGGTCCTTTAGTGTATAAACTTAACTAGGCTGGGAAAGACCCCTAAGCACTCTGGCCAGCCTTCACCTGGAGACAGTGGGGGCTTCAGAGATACCTAAGGAGAGGGAGGCTGCACAGTAGAGGGTTTCACTACCACAGACCCCCATTAAGAAAGAGCTGGAGATAAAATGGCTCCTTACTACTCAGGCTGCTTTTAAATCCGGTCATGGTGAGTTTGGCCATTGATGTTTTCAGATAGCCATACAAAGAAATAGAAGCAATTTTAAATTTCTCTTTTCATATTTCTCCAAGTGAAAAAAAATCTGTGTATTTCTAAACATACCATTTAGTACTACTAGGGCAGATTCACTATATTAAAGCCAGGTAATTTTACTGTGTAATGGGGAGGTATTGTTACTGTCTTTCCCAATACACTTGCTCAAGCTCAGTCCCACAGCATCCTCCACAGCTGCCCTCTCTGCATTCGGGATGACTCTTGTATAAAGCTGTCTGTTTTTCCCACTGCTGGACTCCACAGGGAGTCAAGGATGGGATGAGCAAGCAACTGGGGCATTAGCACCACTTGTGCGGCAGCTGAGGGGTGAGGGGCCTCAGGGCCACCCATGCTTCTTATAGACCTGTCAGGAAGTCTGAAGACTTTTCCAAAGCAACAGAACTTATCAAACTGCAGAGAAGTGGTTGATAGAAAAACTTCCTGAAAGACGATGAAACTCTTGCTTTGTGGGGTGTCCAGCATCAGGTTATCAAAGCCTTGTAGCAGGCAGTGCTGCTGAGACTGAACTAGGGAGTTAAGTTGCCAAATCAGCCCCTCTAAATTATCTCGGCCCTGCAGCCACTCTTTGCCAAAGTCAGGAAGGTTTAATTCAACATGCCAAAAAAACATTTTTATGTCAAACAACATCTATCCTGACCCGAAGGGATGGTGGGAAGGGAAAGATATTTTTCAATTAAAAAATAATAATAATAAAGATTCATATACACAAAGCAAAATACCTTCTGTATGAATTGAGCAGTTCCTAAGAGACATCTTGGAGCAGCAAAGGAGCTGGGCAAACTTTTAATAAGGGAATTCTTCAGAGACTAGAGCTTTGCTTTGGTTGCTGGCTGCCTCCTGGGGAGAGAAAACACTACGGAAATGAAATATGACCTTGCACCGTTGTGGCAGAGAATTTCCAGTTCTTTCCCTTGCCCATGTGAGTAAACCTTCCTTGTGTAAGGAGTTCGATTTAATGGTTACCTGCATGGCTTCACCACAGGTGACATTGCTGCACTGCTTTACCTGGCAGCTCTAACTAAACTACTTACTTTTCCCTACGATTTGAAGGATGTAACTAACTTTCAGCATTCGCTCATAGCATTAGAAATTTCATGTAAGTCTGAGTTTTGAGACAAGGCTCTTCACCCTCTCCCTGCTCACACGTGTACTTTGCAGCCTCTCCTGCATGGCATGTCCTTCCAGAGCCAGCATGCACCAGAAGGGTGTTACCCCAGCCAGCCCACACCCATGCAGAGTTCACCCCATCACTGCAGCCTGTTCCTGCCCATCCCCTGCCAAGGCAGCACTGGGACCAAAGTACCTGGCCCCAAGGAACAGCTTGGTGTGGATAGAAACCCCCACCAGCCCACCTCCCTTCCTCCTGGTACAGTATTCTCCAGCAATTTGCTTCTCTTTTTTAATCATCTTGTCTAAAATAATTAAAGGGGAAAAGCATTCCCGAATTAAAAATATCAACATCCTAGCTTCCCTGCTTTAATTTGTACTCCTCTGACAGCTCAGACCCTCCTATTAGCACTGTGCCAGTGTGTGATTTCATTACATGAGTAGCTGATTATAGAGTAATTACAACCTTCCCTGGGCTGATGATTTTTTCTGTTTGTTTCAATTTTGACTTCCACAAATGGTGGGAATTCCCTTCTTTGTCCCTGCCTTGCTGTAGTTTGTATGTTCCCAGTCCTGGATTTTTCCCCCCAGTGAAGGGAGGGCTGGATAACACTTAGGTGTAATTCCTGCCTCCATCACGTGTAATTCCATACTGAATGAGTAAATGTTCCTGTAATTTCACTGAGCATCTGTCTCCCGTCTGGATGGCGGCACCGTGATACCGTTACCTGTTTATCTCCTGGAGGTAGAAGCACTGCTGGCAAGCCCCTGCCCATCGCTGTTTATGTGCAAGGAGTTAATACCCCAGCATTACAGTGCCCCTTGGTGAAACTATAATTAGGCAACGGTTTTATTTTACTGCCTCTGAACACTCCCTGACAGCACAGCCACTGGGTGCTTTCCAAACTGCTACAGTTTCAGGTCCCAACCTGAAATTCTCATTTAGAGGAGGACTTTCACTGCTGCTAATCCCTCAAGTACCTCTCAGAGGCCCTAAATTGCGTGAGGGTGCTGGGGCATGGGGCTGGACTGGGTAGGGTTGGCAAACAGCAGGGTGAGCCTCTCTGCTCTGTCCTGTGTGATGGCAGGGCAAAGCACTGCAGGGACACAGTGATGCTGGTGGGCTGAACAGGCAGGGCAGGGGCTGCAGTGCCCCAGCAGCAGAGGGCTGAGCAGGCTGCTGGCCCTGGGAGCCAGAAGGCTGCTCGTGTGTGTTGATATGGGCACAGCAGCTCTGCGTCCGGCAGCACCAGTGCCCACGGGAGGAAAGGAGGAGCAGCTGAACAGCAATCCTCTTTTTGTCAGGGGAGCTATTTTAAACCATCTGCTTTGTGGGTAGCCTTTTTGGCTCCCAAGTCCGTCTGAGGCAGAGGTGTAGAACATGTTGGAGGGCAGAACATCAGAGCAGCACTACAGGAGGACAAAGACAGTCTGTCTGCTGAAGCACAGGCTCGCACAGGACTGAGAGGCACACACAGTTGCTCATCTGGGACTAAGGGAACAAACATACCCAAGGCTTCCGTAGTTACCTCAGAGCTACTGTTATTAAGGCATTTATTTGGGGTTTTTCTTCTCCTCCCAACACCACACACCCCTCTTCTTCTACAATCTCCATGCAAATCACAGAAACATGCATGGCCCAGGAGGACATCAGCTTACAAGGACCCAATAAAACAGCAACTTCTTCAAACCACTGCTTTTAGAACTACTCAGATGATAGGCAAAGGAGCAGAGTATAAGCAGCTAGGGAGATTTATCAGCAAGAAGAGTCACTAAATCTTTTGTGTACAGCGATAGAGAAGAGGAAAGCCAAGAACAAGGCAGGGACAGACCCTGGAACTGCAGGCAGCCCAGTGTCACGAGGGTTGCCTAGCCCTCCTGAAGCACCTCTGCCTCCCTAGTGGGACTCGTCACCAGCTGGGCACCTACCAGCCCCTAGCCAGGGCCAGAAAGTCTCTCATGGCAGGGAACAAGGGCTGGGAAGCTTGAGGGGAAGGGCAGAACTGAGCCCTTGAGTGCTGGATGGCTGCCATGCCACAGTACTGCCTGAGAAGCCCAGTACCCCTCTCCCAGGGGATACCTACGCTGTGGGACATCTCTGCTTTCGCATGGCGCACTGGGCACCGTAAGCCCTGGCACATACGGCAGTGGGTTCGGAACTAGATGATCCTTAAAGCCCCTTCCCAAACCATTCTACAATTCTGTGTTACAGTCCAGCTTCAGAAACGTTAAGGAATTAGAGAGTCCCCAAAGGAGGGCAACAAGGATGGTGCAGGGCCTTGAGGGGAAGCCATGTGAGGAGTGGCTGAGGTCACTCGGTCTCTTCAGCCTGGAGAAGAGGAGACTGAGGGGAGACCTCATTGCAGTTACAACTTCCTTGTAAGGGGAAGAGGAGAGGCAGGCACTGATCTCTGCTCTGTGGTGACCAGTGACAGGACCCAAGGGAATGGCCTGAAGTTGTGTCCAGGGAGGTTTAGGTTGGATATTAGAAAAAGGTCCATTACTAATCAGAGGGTGATTGGGCACTGGAACAGGCTCTCCGGGGAAATGGTCACAGCACCAAGCCTGACAGAGTTCAAGAAGATTTTGGACAGTGCTCTCAGGCACAGGTTGTGACTCTTGCAGCTGTCCTGTGCAGGGCCAGGAGTTGGACTCAATGATCATTGTGGATCCCTTCCAACTTAACTTATTCTGTGACTCTGTGATTCTGTGACCTCACAGCAAGCCAATTCCCAGCTTTCAAAAGCCTGTCAGATTGTATTTCCTCCACACATTCACTCATACCGTGACTTACATTTCTGACATATGGGCAACATGCTTGGCTGTCCCAATAAAATATGTCTATGCCTTCCCATCTTCAGCAGGGACTGCAGGCGTTTCCAGTGCAAGGCAGAGCTGCAGCAACTTCTGCCTAAACTAACATTTCATTTCCTTGCTACAGCTCACTTCTATTGTCATCACTTTCATGCCTCTAATTAACTTGCATCTGTTTCGTGTTTGAAGTTTGTAACACTTGCCCACTTTGGCTACAGTAGTTTATAACCCAACACTAAACATATGTTTATGTTTACTGCACACTAGCTCTGAATCCTTTGACTTAGCATTGTATCAGTTCATTATACCACTAATGGAGAACCTCTCAGACAGGACTGAAGCTTATGTGGCCATAAATTGGGGAATCATTTGGAGGTGGTTGAAGAGAGGTGGCCAGTGAGGACATGCCTGGCCTGACATCCAGAAATGTTGAGCACTTGCCACCCACCCTGTAACCACTGGGATTTTTAGCACCTCCAAACATGAAACCACAACAGCTTTCAGCAAACTGTCATCTGGATCTTAAAGAGAAGACTAAAATCCTTTGTCATCTTTGCTCCAGAGGCCTTCAGCACATCCCACCTACCTACAAACTAAGTACCCATTGGCTTTGCAATAGGGCTAATGAGATCTTCAAAAAGATTTTAGAAGGCCAGGAGGGAGAGGGGGCTGTATAATGTACCATATTACACATATAATGTATAGCATATTGTTAGGTGACACTTAACACCTGCCCTAGCTGTCAGGTGACAGGCTGGTGTTCTGGCACCAGCTGAGGTGAATATTAAGGTCCAGTTGGCCATTCAGACCAGTTTTACATCCATTAGCATCAGTGAAGCTGCCTCTGTTTTCCACCAGCCATGGTAATGATGCCAGCATCTGGGTGAAGTAAGCACACCACCTCTTCACAGCCAGAGTCATTAAGGTGATGCCTAGATAAATGTGTTTATTTTTCATTCAGATAACAGGATGCTCCTTAGAGCTAATAAGTATTTACTTTCCCTTGCATTGCTATTATCTCCCTCTTTGAGAACTGTAATTAACATCATTGATCATTTGTGTAGATTGCCCTCTAATCTTTTTTTTGTGCTATGGTGGATTGAAACTGAAATGTGCATTATGTCAATACAGGAAAAGTTATGTTTGATCTCTGCCTTTTCACTGGTCTGATCTGGATGGGAGCTGGGCATAAGCTGTTCCTGTGACACTCCACAATATTTCACACTGTCCCTCCAATTTAAAAGGGACAACCATATATTTTCCATGCAGCAAAAGTGCCCTTGCTCGTAACACTATCACAAAACATTGAATTAGCCGCTTCCACTTCGCTCATTGTTTCTTGACGGGAATAGACAACCAAACGCTGAGGTTCTTGTTGGAGCAAGTTTCTATCACCAAACCATAGGGCAGGTGGCATGCAAATACTGCTGGGGACCCAGAGGTGAAAGGATCTTCCCCTCACTCTCTCTCTGCACAGGCACCACCCTCAAGAGGTCATTTCAGACAGGACATTTTCTGCAAGAATGTGATCCCCATCTGACAATTGAAAATGTCAAGAGTCTTCCTGTTATTGACTGCATACAGCGAGGATTAAATAAAGCCATAGCCATGACATATAAGGGCATGCTCTCTCATGGAGTCTGAGATGCAGAAATCAGTGCTGACTTGCTGGTCAATGCCACAAAGCTGATTTGCAGCAACACATATCTGACCAAGCATCTCCAGGGCTGCTGTCCTTCCTGCTCAGGAGAAGGCATCGCTTTACAGCCATTTACCGTCATTTGTTTTTTTCGGACAGCAAGAGCTACACAAATAATAGATTTACAATAATAAAATTTGTCCAGTAAATTGGCCTGGAAAGTAAAAAAAAAAAAAAAAACCACCTTAAAATCCTCTGCACATCTTTTATTTTTTTCCAACTTCCATATACCTACATAAGTGTGAGCACACACTGAGAGGCACTCTGTGAAGACCTTCTGCTTTCCAAAGAGTCTCTGAGGAGAAAAGCCATCCCTGGCATGAGAGCCATTGCAGGACCTCAGCACCCTGGAAGTGTGGCCGGAAGGGCCATCAGCTCCTTCAACACCCCCCTGCAGAAAGGGCCATCACTAAAGTTCAGCCAAGCCTGTCACGGCATCACCTTATCAAGGACAGTCCATCCCAAAGCAACTGATTTGCTTCCCCTCTGTACCTGGCTGTATGTGCCTTACACCTGGGCTGCTTTCCAGTAAGAAGCAAGCTGCAAGAGAGTCACCCCAGTTTCTGTTACATTCACCTGCATTGCTTCCTAGCCTATTAGAAATCTGGAATGGAAAAGACTTCTTATTTCTTTTGTTTTGCTTTTCTCTCATCTTGTTGGATAGGAAATGCCCAGACTCCTCCTTAATTTGGCATAAATTCAATGTGCTTATTCTCAAACCTTCAGAGCAGAGAAGAATCCATTAAGCTCATTTCCATTTGTTCTAGTAACAAATCAGTATATGGAGACATGAAGAAAATAATTCTGAATTACTTTTTCCATTATCTGATTCTCACTTCCTGCTATTTCCCATTTGCCTAGCCTGGCTTCTTTATTCTCCTTGCATCTAGCCCAGAGCAATTATCTCGATATCTAGGAAAAAGCATTAGGTTTTAAGATCTCAGGCTCCCTTTTGACAAAGGCTTTGCAATCCAGAGACACTAAGCGGAGAGGTTTAAACTTCCATCTGTTTGCCTTGAGGGGGCAAAGCAGAGAAATCAGAGAGAGGTTTCACGAGATGCTTGTGTGATAACACTGTACACTCACTAGGCAGGGAAGTCTCAGGTAAGACGTATTTGCTGGGAGTCATCCCAGTCGCCAACTGGAACAGGTTCTTAAAAACTCACTTTATGCTCAGCAGACTAGAAAGATTCCTTCAGGTCCCTTTCTCCAGAGCGTCTGCCTCTCTAGACCTGTACCATCTGCAGCTGCAATTTTTTGGACAGCAGTGAGGAAGTGGCTCGATCCTGCACTCTGCTGAAGCTGGAACAGAAACACCAGTGTGGCTACAACCAGAGGGAGCAGAGAGATCCCACAGAGCAGCCATCCTGTCCCTTTGTAGGGATGATCATCCCATGGCACAGACAGGGCAGTAGGTGGTAGGACCAACACCTGGCACCTGCAGCATCCCAATCCTGGGGTCACTGTCCCTAAGGAGAGGGGGTGCAGGAGCCATTGCAGCCTGGTCCCTGCACCCTAAGCTGGCACTGACCTTTCTGGGGACAGAGCTGAATGTTGCTGTGACTCAGCAGCCTCCTCTCCCTCACCAGTGGCTGGTGACTAACTGTATTTAGTCCCATTCTTCATGTTTTGGGGAGAACAAACATAAACAGACTTAGCAGTAATTGTTGCTATGTCTCTACTGTTTCCTCCTCCTGCTGAGTAGGGGTTTTCCCACACACTCATAATTTTAGAGCGGCATTTTAAGTACTTTTTCTTGTTTTTAAGAAATAGTGTGAACACTTCTTGACTCGTGGGAAAAAAAGGAAGGAAATTTCAAAGAATTTCTGATTTGGTGCAGACTCTGGGGAAAAAGTTTCTCTAACCTGTCTACAGAAGAGGGCTGGTCTGCTCTGGGCAGGGAGCTTTGCCACAACACAAAGCAGATTGCTTACCAGCACCCTGGAGAAGTCCACATCAGCCCTGGAAAGACAAGTTGTGAGGATGACTTCTCTAAGGACATGGCCCAGGAACATGGTGCCTGGAAACAGGTCTCCTGGGAGGAACATCAATGATCTCAAAGGCTGATCTGGAGAACTGGCTGCTGTCATACATCCTTGCCTGGGAAGTACATACCTACAGACATATAGCTCCTTGCACACGCTTGTGCATATACAGGTATCAGTGCACATAGTGATCCCATATTTGGGATCCCATTCCCACATCCCATATTTGGTGGGAATCTGTAGCTCATATCTGGAGTGGATCTGAAAAGTTCTTGAGAGCTGAAGTCTTCTTCCTAGCTGGAGAACACACAGATTGGGCAGATGAAGCAGGGAGAAGAGCAAAGAATGAATGCCCGGGCATTCATTTGCCCCAGCTGGACCGGACACTCAACTCAGGTTCTATTGGATATGTTGTTAATGATACAAAAACATTGAACAATTATAAAATAATTTATTTACTACTGATATAAAAATCAATTACATAATCCTCATCCTCAGCCAGAAGACTAAGACGAATTTATCTATAAATTTTATAAACAAGTATTTTTATGTATTTTAGAATATGTTTAACCCAAAGCTCACCAATTCAGATGCATTCCTGAGAGACAGGAGACCTTTGGTCCAGCTTTCAATTATGCAATACCCAGAGGACTGTTTAGTGACAGCAATGGCAGTGACAGTGACAGTGGCCCTGCAAGGCAGCCTGACTCAGGCTGGCCCCGAGCACAATCTGCCAGCCTTTCCAGCCTGCAGCTAGGTGTTAAATTCAAGGTATGAGCTTATCTCTGTGCTTTCTCTGCAAGCTAGCCTGAAAGCCAGGAGCTGAAATCTTGCTGCTGGACACCTGTCTGTGCTGTGCACCCAGCGGCTCCCACTGCTGTGCAGCCAGCTCTGGTGAAGGATTTGCCCCTCTCTGGGAGTTGTGAGCTTCAGGGGTGATGCCTGGTGCAGTGCCCATGAAACACAGCGCCACGAGGCCCAAACTCACCTGATCCACATGCTGCGTAACACAGCATCAGCAAAGAGCTGCATGCAATTGAGTTCAACCCCATACGCTTCCTCATGCTGGCTGCAGCCATCCCATCAGATCCTTGTCCAGTGCAGTCATCCACATGCTGCAACAAAAGCCTTCACATGCCATGGGAGCACTGAAGGCAAAAAAGCCAACTCATCCATGTTGTATTACAGTGCTAGGATAAGTTCATCTGTTGCCACTTCTGTTAATTTTGTATAGCATACATGGATATTTTCAGGAAAGAAAATAGGTTTTTGCATGCTCTGATCTTCCCTTTGTTCCAAATTCTTCCACCTTGGTCTGGGAAAAAACTCCCAGTGACATTTTCTGGCTGTACTCCACTGTCCTATTCTGAAACCCCATGCTGCTTTTACTGCTGCTACTGCTGTTCAACTGCACCAGACTTTTAGAAAGCTGGTGGCAAAACACTAGTAAAAATCAAGGAAAAACAGATTTAGTATTTGTAAGTCCAGGTGGGCAACTGAGGAAAATGTCTGGCTGTGGAAGAAACCAGTGAGATAAGATACTCAAGTGAAGACTGGAAACTATCCCTGTATATTGTTTCTGATTCATTTTCACTCAATAATATACATAGCAGATCCCTGTAATCTTGCTGTTGGATGTTTCTATCCACTGTGACAAAAAACCACTGACAGCATTCCCAGCTGTGATTAAGCAGACACCAGGCCATCTGTCCTGCAGCAGCACTTTCCTCAAGAGCAGACAACTCAGGAACCCCAATACTGGCAACTACATAATTACAAATTTGTCATATGTAATTAAATACTCTGGAAACTATTTGCGAGCAAAGAGTTCCCAGGATATTTCATTACTCATTACAAATTTGCAAATTGCTCATGAATGATCAAATATTAATATGTAGATAGGGTGCAGTCCCAGAAGGGATCCACGGCTTTGATAAGAGATTAGCCGTGTTCAGCGGGCGCCCGCTCGGTGCTGCGCTGGGCACTCCTGCGGGCTCATCGATTGCCATTGTAAAACAGAGAATGCCATTGAATGTTTGGCCATGTATTGAAGATTACTGGGGCACTATAACCTGCTTGCTCAGACACTCACAGGAGAAAGTCAAGTGCTTCCCACGTGTGGAGACGCTCCGTACAAAGGGCTGCTGGAGCCCTCGGGGCGGCGGGTGCGCTGGCTGCAGCACGTGTGCAGCCCCGAGGTGGAGCAGACTGTTTTGCTGATACCATGTACATAACACTCCACCCAAGCCTCCCTGTGTAAATAAAAAACAAAGTCAAATTATGCCAGTAAAGAGTGGATTACACTGGTCACTGGGAGTGCTTGTGTATGTTCAGCCATAGCCTATGATAAGGTGCTTGCCATAAAATTCCTCCTGGAGCCTGCAGCTCTCCTGAAAGCTGCAAGATGCCAGCAGAACCACCAGCGTTTTGCTTCACCCAGCAAGGGGGGCATTGAGGAATGGGTCAGAAACCCAAAAGGCTGCACAAGTCCCTGGGGCCATGGGGGTCCCTCTCCCTTGCAGGAGAAAGACAGGAGCGCTGATTGCCACCAGATATAAGGAGACAAAGTTCAGTTCAAAGAGGTAAAGGGTGACAACCTTTCTACAGACAAAATTATCCCTCAGTCAATAAAGCACAGCAGCAATTGGGACAGATAACAGAGCGAGTAATGAAGGCAGAGATTACAAAACTTCACAACCAATCCATCCCATAGCAAAAAGCTGCTGTAAAGCAATTTTAACCCAGCCTATAAACACAATTAGAAATGTTATGCTTTGGTACAGGAAGTTTTTTAAAACAAATACACATGGCAAGTTTCATTTGCATTATGATAAATAAATGTCTGAGCAGGTCCCAAATTTGGTGCATTTTTTACAAACAACAACAACAAAAAATTATTTCTATTGTCTGTTGATGCAGGAAAAAAAAGTGTTTCCAGCTTCTGATATAAAAGCTTCACAAAAAAATCACTTCCAAGAGAGTGTTTTATGCTTTTCATTTATGAAGAGGAAGACCCCCACATTTGGACCTGTCCCATCCTGAGAGGAGACTGCTAGTCAGTGAAGGCTGGCACAGGCTGGCTCTGCTCACCCACCTGTGAGTCCATCATGAGGGAACCCCTCTCCCACCTGCTCTGCCACTACCAGTCAGGTGGAATTGGGTAGGAAGAAAAATAATTGTGGCTGTCCCCTACAGTCTCCTGGGGAAAAAAAAATCAAATAAGGGAAAGGTTATTGTGGATTGATAACAGCTGGGGAGGCTGGGAACAATAGCTGTTGCCAGGGAGAGTTTGCTCCAGTGCAGGCAGGGTGCCCTGCACGTCCGGCCCTGGGAGAGGAGGTTGAAGAAAGGCGTCCAGGGGAGGGAGAGCCGGAGCAAGGACGTGAGATGAAGAGCTGCAGAGAGACTGCAGCCAGCCAGACCAGGACCCAGATGGCTGGAGGGGAGATTCAGCAAGGAGGTGTTGTGAAAAAGCCTTTGCATGTGTTCATGTAATTAAAACCCTGACCATCATGCACTGTGTGTGACAGAGGGGGATCATGGCTGAGAACACAGCTTTGGGCGCTGGGTAGACTTAAAGAGCTGGTCGTCTGCAGGCTTAGCAGTCATGTGTTTTCTTGTGTGCAAAAGCATAAAAGGTTTTAGGTGATGGAAATCTTTTGCAGAGAGATGTGGAAAAGAACAATTCTGTCAGCAGCCAGACTGCTGCACAAGCATTTGTGTTTCTGCACTTGCTGTTTTGTGCTGCCCTTGCTTGCACCATGAAGACACTCCAGAGCAAGCCCAGAAGCAAGCCCAGGGTTCCTGCATGGCGGGATGGGAGGATGGAAATGCACTATCTCATGGCTCTGGAAAACAGTCACGTAAAGCTGTGGCTTTGCCTGGGGCTCATGTGGCAGTGAGGTGCCTGTAAGCACAGGGCTGGTGTGGATTTGCCTGGGGGAATTGCTTTGGAAAGTTAAACCAGGCATAACTTCAGAACCTATAAACCATGCCCCCTTGATGCCTTTTCCTGTCTTAAAATCAAGAGTCAAACACGGTTAGAAGGGAAAAAGGGATTTTACCTCTGTATTTATTTTAAGGATCCTTAGGTGCATCATGTCCAGATGGAATGCCTCGAAATGCACACCATAATGCACACCCCACAAAAGATCTGGTATAACATTATAGGTCTTACTAATTAGCACATCTATCAAAAATTCCCCAATGAGAGGCTCGAGTGAGTCCCCCTCCCCAAGGACCCTTCCCCTGGATGGTTCTATGTTAGTTTACAAAATGTGCTCTGGAGAGGACCTTGGGGTCTGAGGCACACTGATCCCTAACTACGAAACCTCTAAAATGTTGAGTCTCCTAGCTTGACAAACAAGTCCAAGAATGTAGGCAAAAAGCACTAAGAATACAGAAATTGTAAAAAGGTATAAAAGGGGTATAAAAGAAAAGGCAAAAAACCATCATGGCATCACCCTCCTGAGCACAGTCGCATCATGCAGCAGAGCCAGCGCCCCGTTCAGGAGCAGCAGTCCTCCTTCCCTTTGCGCTGTCTGGGTGCTCCTCCCTGTGCTGCCTGCAGAAAGGGCCAGCTGCAGCCTAGGACAAGGCTCTTGAGCCAGGTGAGATGCTGCCCTGACAAACACATAACCACACTAATTTGGCCCCTGAGTTGTGTCCTGCACGGGCTTTTGCTCCCCCATTGCCAGCTACAGCCAGGGCAGCCGGGTCACTGCTGAAGGGAAAGCACCACCTCGATGGCCACCAGCGCTGTGACTGTGACTGAAGGCTGGTGTTAACTCGCAATTCCCCTCCACGCTTTAGCAAAGCTCCCCCAGAGCCTGCTGCAGCTCCTCAGCAATGGGCCCACTGCCGAGAGCAGGTATCCAGCGTAGAGCTCAGAAAGCCCTGCCAGCAGCAGGGACAAAACAGCCCGTGGGACCGGAATGAATTATGCACAACCTTAAGTATTTGCAGGATAGAGGCCTTAGTTCACTGGGTTAAAATACCAGAACAATATAAAACACCTCTACCTCGGGAACCCACTGCACTTCATAAAAATGCTTGGGACCCTGCTGGAGCTAAGCCATTTTCGATAGCCATAAAAAATTGGTTAATAAATCTTCTTCTACTGATGAAATAGCTACTTCACAGCCAGAACTCAACAAATTGAGCATTTCAAAGCAACCTGCTTGACACAAGTGCTGATTTGCACACCAATACAAGCATCCCCAGCCTGGGCAGGACCCTGAGCCCGCACTGTTCCTCCCTCCCCATTGTCACAGCCAAGTGCCAGGAGGAGATTTAGTGCACCGATATTTTCCTCCCAAGCCACAAGAAGGGGATTTACATCTGCAGCCCGCAGGCCTTTGGAGTGAAATGATCCCAAAAGCAGAGATTAGTCTGGCACTCAGCCGCCACGATGGCTACACCACTGGCACTGCCAGGGTGACAGCCCCCTGCGCCCCAGAGCCTCTCCCAGACAGATGCTTGAAGTTCATCATAGTGCCACTTCTCCCCTTTTTTTGATCAGAACACACGTAAAAATTAATGTTAAGAGAAAGGCAAGTGTTCGTCGCCTTGCTGCTCCACAGACACTATCCTGAAAGTTTAATCTAATAGGTAAAAAAGCAATTACTGGAGAGAATCCATTCTTAACAAGCTGTCACAAGCCAGTATTTTTTAAATGCAGCCGATAGCCAAGGGGAGTGAAACAATACATTTCACTCACTCTTCCCAACTGCACGGCCGATGATATATGTAAGTAGTGTGGTAACTAGAAAGAGAAAAATACTCTTACTTTCAGTTTTAATAAAAAACTTCTTTAAAAATTCAGTCACCCTATTTTCATGCCAGTGTGGATTTTTATGAAGTCAGGGCTGACTTGTTCTCTTCCTTTCTTCCTACAGGAAAAAGAGCAGGGCTCGGCTGGGAGGCAGGACCTGCTTCCAGGCAGAAATATCTATTCAGTGAAAAGTTGCATTTAAATATTGATGTTTCAACAGAATTTACTATTTGCTTAACCAAATGTTATAGATCTGCCTAGAGAATCACAATGCGGAACAAAAAGCACATTTTTAGACCCTTTTAGCAACACTGAATGACTGAGAAACAGTGATGAGGAAATCCTAAATTTTTCAAATCCATGTGATTTGTGGCTCAGACTTCCTGATAAATCGTTAGGATTTGGGTTTGCAAGACAGGTGTTTGGCATTTCTAACTCCCTGCTCCCTTTAGGAGACATTAAACCGAGCATTAAACTCCTGCGGTCTTGAAAGTTCAAGTCAAGGTGGTTTTTGTTTTGCTTTTCCCCCTGAAGGTCAGTCCAGGATTGAATCCTTTTGTCAAGGTTGGCTGGAGAGCAGAAAGCTCTGTTAATCTGCAGGCACTGCGGCTCCCTCCTGGCTTCCTTCCCTTGCAGTTTGTTTTACTTCAGGATTCAACCCCTGGGATTGTAAAGGCTGCAGATGAGGGTTAGAGGTGAAACAAAGAAAATGAGGTTGGGTGTTTATTTAGAGGGAGCCAGAATTCATAACGTTGGAGACACTGGGCCCCTCCCAAGATATAATTGTAATTTACCAGCACCTCTCCACCACTTGTTTTTCCCCAGAAATAAAACACAGTGACAGATCCAAAATACTACTTCCCCAAGTAACTCCTAGAACCAAAACAAGGAGAATTTCTTTCTGCAAAGTGACCAGACACTTCAACAATACAAATATGCTTCCAGTGATCTCCATGTGGGAAAGCATCTGAAAAAAGAAATAAGGGCAACTTTGCCTTCTTCAAAGACTTTCTTTTTTTATTCACTCTACCTGTGCCTTATGGTGTGGGGTTTTTTGACGGTAGATATTTTTTCCTTGGTATATAATCTTCTTATCCCCTCCCTTTTCAATGAGAAGGCCAAATTTTGCTTTCATTTATTCACTGTGGAACGCCACTGACTGGTAGCTAACAGGCACATCCCATCCCACACAGGCACCCTGGTGATATATTTTCCCTTCTTCATACCTTGTTTTAATAATCACAACAGCAACAAGAGAAGGAGCAGATGCATCCATTACACCTAAGAAAAAACCTTGCTCTTTTTCCAGGCTTTTTTGGGTGTTTGGCCTCTAGGGCATCATCCATTTGCAATGAGATCCCTGGATTTACAACAGAGCAAGTGGTTGTACAACAAAAACTGGATTCCGGGGTCCTGATAAGAGAAGACAAGCGTCCTGCGACCAGAGCCTGACCAGTCACCCCGCCGCTAATCTGGTTGAATCAGCTGACGTCAGTGGTTTTATGCTAAACACACACCGGGGTGAAAAATGAGAGTCGCGCTCAGCTCCGGCAGCCCAGCTCCAGCGCTCTGCTACCAGAAGTGGCTGCTTACTTTCAAGCTCTCCGCACAGCCTGTAATCACTCAATATTGAAACCAGATTTACAAGCTCTTTAGAGGAGAAGTTTGTGATTTCCAAAGCAGACGCATTTGGTATTTCAGAAAAAGGTCAAGCCCCCTGTGGAGTAAGGGGTTTTTAATAGAATCAGTTCAGCAGGAGTTAAGAGGAGACATACCAACCCAGCGGCTCGCAAAGCCAGGACAGGCAGAGAAATAAGAAAAGCCACAACCATTATTGTTTTGAGGAAAGAATAGGAGAAAGAAAGGGGCACGGGTTATACTAAATTAAATCTTGGACATTTGATTTCCTTTATTCCAATCCGAGAGACTTTCTCAGTTGGAAATAGAGAGGGCTGTCCTTACGCTCCCAGACTTGCAGGGGTTTCAAAGAAAGGAGTGTTTGTTATTGTCTGCAGGGGAAACCTGAGAGTGCTTAGCACAATGGCAAATCCAGGCTCTTAACTCAAATGCATTTAAAAGGATAGCCTTCGATTACTGTCTCGTCTCTTCAGCCTCCAGCCTCTGGCCAGGCTCTTCAGCTACTAATATTTGTTGCCTGCCTCACTCGGCCGGGTGACGTGGTTGTCTAGGACCGCCTTGTTTCATGCCGGTACAGCACCCAGCAGCCGGGAAGCTCAGGGAACATCACTAACGACCCTCCTTGTCACAGGACTACAAGTTTTCTAAATAGTGCTGAGGCCTGAAGGCTATTTAAGCAGCCACTACAGAAATACTAGCAATGAAGCTGGCTACTGCTTACTCCAACGCCCTTTGGACTCTGCAGCGAAAAGAATTGGAGCTCATTCTATAACTCACATAGCAGCTGCCAGACAGACACCAGAGCTCATAACACAATTTCCTGAATATAAAGGCTTTAAAATAATTGGAAATCCAGATTTCATACTGTCAAAGAAAAGGCTGGGATAGAGTTAATTTTCTTCTTAGAAGAAATCTTAGAAGATCCATAGCCCAGAAACTCCTAGGCCATATCAGCTACCACACCTAAACTACAAGTACCACACCAGGTAGTAGAACAATCCCAGGAGATGGCAGCTGCTAACCCAAGCCCCAGCGCTCTGTGGCCCTGCTGCCATGACTGCAGGGGATGGCAAACAAGCTCTTTTCTTCTTTAAAACATCTGCACAGCAAGGGGCCAATTAGAGCATCCTGGTCTTACTAGCCTTTTAATGGCAAGCATAAATAGGCCCTTATGTATTCAAATCAGCGGCAGTTGAGTGGTGAAGGGCACAGGATGCTTAAATGACTATACAACATGCTCCCTCTGATTGCTGGAGAAGGCACTTAAAAGGTTTAGCCATCAGATCTTTTAACTTGTCTCGTCATAGTAACTACTGGTGCAGCTACAGGCGGTACTTCAGGTTTGTCTCTTCCAGCATCAAGTTCCCAGTCAGCCATTCCCAAAAATAATACACTTGGCAGAGCAGACAACTGCCCTAGATTTTCAGATCAGTGCAAAGGAAGGGCAGAGCTCTTATAGGAAAGCAGCACTTTGAAAGGTCAGCCAAAAGACCACAGGCCAGATTCCAAGAGAAGTTGTGGCCACGTAATTTCTTAAACTTCAGCAGCAGAAAGAGGTAGAAATCAGAGAATATAATTCTCTGCATTAAAAGCAATTCTCCAGGCACTTGGAAGAAGTAAGAAGGGCCAGCAGCTTGAGGTGTACAGATGAAACTAATCCTTCTAAACTGCACTTTAATATTGCAAACATGGGCAGAGTGGGACCTTGGCATTCCCAAGGCTCTCACTGCACTTAGCTCATATGAGTATTTAACTGTAGGGGTAAGTTTGCAGTATTAGTACCTCTGTTTGCACAGCCAAGTGACCAACTTATCTCCAACAACAACCGTACCACATCGTTTAAATGTACTTTCAGGAACACAAGCCTGTGACTTAGAGGGGCAGGTTTTCCTTTGCATTTCAGGCTGCACATCCCAAAGCAATCTACCACAGCAAACAGCACGCAGGATCAGAGCATTGCTGCAAGATTGTTGTAACCCTGTGCGTGCCATCCCCTTCTCACTGCTGGCACCAGTAGGACCTCAACCTCACAGCCAGAACAGGAAGCAGACACAGTTGTAGAGCTTCTTAAAACATAGATGAATAGTAGACTCTTGCCAAGTTTTATCTTCTGAAGCAGCGTTTTGGATGCTTCTTCCACCATGATGTGGCATCAACCTTTTAAGCAAGTATACTTTAATTACTGCAAAGCCTAATAAAGCCAGAAAAATAAATATAATAAATTCCTTGAATAATCCAGAGGTTGTTTGTTTTTAGCAACTAAGCATTGAATAAATGAAATGATCAAGTGAAGCCAACTAGCAGAAGGAGTAAGAAACAACTAAGTGCACAAGTATTGGCCAGGAAGAAAAGCCACCTATGCAAGCATAGCATAAAGGAGGAGCCAGAGATTAAAGTATACTGCTGCTTCTTCAGTCCCACACAAAACTAGAAGCATATGATACTTAGTTACATGACAGAAGAGCAAGGCAAATGCTTTCCACCGTGCCCGGAGGGGCTATAAACAGAAATAAAAACCCAACCAAACAACAGCTGAATAGGCAGTGCGGTTTTGGGGTTTCCCTCTCCTCCCCAGAAAAAGTTCGTGTGTAAAAGGTACAAAAGGAAAACAGATCAAAGAAACAAGAATTGTGAGACAACGGAGGAAAACCAGCTCTAAAGAATTAGGAGTCACTTTCTGACACATTTTGCACAGAGGAAGCCTTTCTTCATTAAGAGAGAGGAAGAAATAGTTATCTCAAAGAGCTTTGAAAGAATTCACTGAGGTTATGAACAAAACACAACAGCCAAGAATTGAGGATGTGGGTTCACTGCTACTTGAAGTATAAAACAATAAAGCGGCCACCTTCATTCTCGAATAACCACATAAATTCCTTCACAGAGTAGGAAAAGTCTGCTTTCAGAATCTAATTGTTATGCATGGCATTACCATGCACACCTTGATTTGTTTTCCACTATCACCCACTAGAAAACATGTTTTCCAAAACAAAAGTCACAAGCAAGTTTCAGACAAAATATATATATATTTTAAAAAATCTTTACAATAAGTCAGGAAACATAGGAGCTTGCATACAGTTTATTATAATAACTCAATTCTCAGCTCCCTACAGTTCAGATAACCCTGGTGACAGTGTTTACAACTTCTAATTTTTGCTTTCACAACTCTGAAGCAAACAATACATTTGAGTGTATTTTACTCTGTGCAAATAAGACAACTTTTGGAATCCTTCAGAAGAAACATCCAAGATTCTGTTTGCAGAGGTCCTTTGTTTCTCAAAGATGATTTATGAGAGTTTTTGTTTTAAGATAAAGTGCTCCTGTCCAGCAGAACCCAAAGGCCTTCTAGAGTTCAGAGAGTAAGTTTAGCTCAGATTAAAAAATAATTGGTCATACAAATTCCAGCTTCCCATGTCCGCTGTACATTCCCCAGTGGACTAGTGAAAGAATTTTATCATTGCTGAGGTCTGAATGTCTCATTTTATCACAGGTCATGCAGCAGTTCTCGTGACCAGTCACAGGCACCATGCATTCCAAGTCCAATTTTGCCACCTGCCCTTTTTTCGAATGATGTCCATGAAAACTATAGTGCAAACGAGAGAGCATTTGCTGTCGCTGATCTTGCAGTCTCTTGTTTTCACTCCTGAGCATCCTCAAGGCCAGCATGATAAGGAGCACCAAGATTAGCCCACCAGCTATAGGAACAGCAATTACAGCTGCCCTGAACCATAACTCTTTCGAAGAAGTCAATTCCTGCACCTTGGTGATGAGATTCCTGCTGCTGTCATGTTGGTATCTGCTCCCTTGTCCTGCAAAGGGGAAAGAATGTGGAGCTTATTTCAGGATTTACATATACACTGTTTCACATATAAGCAACTCCCTTAAATCCCACACTGACAAGTTTAAGGAGCAACTGCTACACTCTGCAGTATATACAGAAAATACCCCCGTAAAGAAAAATAAAGAGTTTCTAAGTCTGCTTTTAACATGGAACTTCTTACCCCGATAGCCAGTTTAACTAGGAACACCACTGCCACTGATTCTTAGAAGCCATGTCAAGATGGCAAGAGAGACTTCCAATATTAATGCCCACAAAAAAGCTAACTGGCTGAGATGTTCCCCTGGATCCAGCCACCCTCTTCTCCCTCTGGTGTCTCTACTTACATTAACAACTAAATCAGTAACAGCAGATGCACAAGGTTTTGACTGTTGCTGGCCTGATGGCCAGAAGAGGGGTTTCACTGAAGCTTTATTGCCCTACCTGAAGCATCGCCTCTGGAAGGAGACAAAACATCATGTAGTCCTCTGTAATTGCACATATCTTCATGACAGCATTCCAATGTGGACATGGTGGTGGTGCCAGAGTGGTTTTGTGCTTGTTTGGCTTGGCAGATCTCAGCTGTGCTTGCAATAGAGTCCAAGCAGCCATGAGTAAGTGGGGAATGTGTATTCTGAGGATCAAGCAGTCTGGAGAAGCAGGCGCCAAGCTCAGATTTGCACATATAGCCAGTTGCAACACAGTGTGCAGCATCACAGTAGCATCTGATTTCACCTAAAAACCAAAAATTGTGCAAGAAAGGTAAGAATTTGGTCCTCTAAGGACACGTCATCATATATCCTTATCAGCCACAAGCATCACACAACCAAACTCGGTGCCTGTTTTGAGGTACTTCTCTAGACTGGAGATCCACAAGAGCTGGGGTTGTTTCCTTCCCATCACTGTACAGTGCCTACCTCGCTGTAGCCTTAATCCCTGTAAATGCCTTGGGGCACTTGCTTTAATGACTAGTACTGTAGTCCTTTGAATTAAAGCAAGAGCATTTCACTAAAACAGGGACTGAGGGAGGGAAGGTCACAGCGGCTTTTTTTCCTCCAAGGTAAATAACTAACAAGACCATTTTATAGCCACTTCCACTCGCTGTCAGCAGTTGCATTTAGCCACATTTAAAGTGAAATACCAGTTCTAAAAGCAACGCACACTTTCAGTCCTAGAAGAAGGTCACATCTATGTTTTAACCATTACTCCAGGACCAGCATTCTACTTTTATAAAAGTAACATTTCTTTTAACTGGGCATAAGCACACAACAAAAATATCATGTTTAAATATTTATGTGACAAATGAAAAAAAAAATCGGAATTGCTGAATTGTTTATTACCTCTCAATACTGCGCCAAAATTTAAAAGGTTTAACTAACACCCTATAAAGCTATTCGCTAGAACCATTACTAAGTCTCTCAGTCAAGAAGGTTTTACTGTGTGAAACTGAGCAACTACTTGTAATTTCTCCAGAAAGAGAAAATCTTTTAACTAGTTATTCATGAAAAAAGGCTTTTTAATCAATATTATAAAACAAAAAAATTCCAGTTTATAATTATTCTGTTTACCAGAGACAATGACTCTCAACTCAAATGTAAGGTTTTTTAATGGAGTGAAACTGCAAGGCTAAAGAGAACCATTAGCCTCTCCCCAGTTTCACACGCAATCCAACATGCAGTAGAAAAGAGGAAACACTTAGACTGAAAATCCTCTACCAGCTCTATGAAAAATCTCAGGAAACCTCAAAAATTTCTGAAGGAAGCGATAAAAAAAGTTCCCTTCATAAAATTCTTCATTTTGCGCTCTCCAAACTGCTCTGGTATGAATTAAACATGTCCTGTGCTGTAGCGAAAACTTACTCTTTCTAGGCAAGTTGCAACTCAAACATAATTCAATTGTGCCATCGAGCCAAGGTTTAAAAGGAAGCCAGATTTTGGAGAAAACTTTGGAAGAACGGACTTAAAACTACTTCTGGTGTGCCTACTGTACTTGCCACCATAGTAGCACCAAGGCTTTCAAAGTCGCCCGAATCGTCAGATGTCTTTCTTCTACAGCCTGCACTTCAGAAATCAATCTACAGGCTTCCCTGCTGCCCCTCCTTCTTATGATGTTACCTACCACCTATACCTAAAAAAACTGTTCTGCAAGATGTTAAAAATCATCCCAAACAAGTTAGCTTCCCCTCGTCGGGCTACCTTAATACTTTCCCCAAAATGCTACTGCAGGCTCCAGGCCTTGAAGTTCCCGCTGCTCTTTAATAACTCTGCTTAATAGAAGCCAAATGATGGAGTGTCTCACTGTCTCCAGTCCAATTCCCTTGGGCTTTCAGACCAAGTAACCTAATTTTTCATGAATTCACACTCACTGTCATCCAGCATGTTACAGAAAAAAAAGACTCAATCATTTTCTAAGCATTCTGTATAAGGTCTCCCCCCATCCCCTCTGAAAAAAATAGTTTTCGTAATTACTGCACTGTATGAGGGTTAAAAGTAAGATGCAAACATGGCACAGTACCAGAACTGACAGTTCTTTCATGAGTTTCAGCACAGTACGGGAATAAAGTGAAACAATACACATACTTTCATTTTAACTGCTTTTACAATCGCGTTCAAAAATCTACATTTTATTGCCCTAAGACAATCTTATAAACAAAATCTGACAGGCTAGTCATCAGGTTAATTCAACTGCTTTTTAATTAAAGCCACGTTTTCAGTGAAACAGAATGGACTTTGTATTACTGTATTTCTGTCAATTCATAAAGTTTCTTCCTGTGCTATGCAAAAGGCCAGAAAGGGTATTTAGTATTTTGAAACAGTGAACAATGCCCTTCTGTTCCCTCCTCTTTCTTGTTACTGTATGTAGCTATTAAAGAAAAATGTCTGCTTTTAGTCAAGATGGCTACAGGAGAGACTGCAGGCTTCTCTTAAAGCTTTTGAAGTCAACAGCAGCCAGAAGTCTGTGATCCCCTAATTATATCATTATCAGGCACATAGTTTCAGTATCTGCGACTTCACATCACTCAGTCACTCCCTGTTCTGCCCGCTTTGATGGGGCCAGCAGGCTCTCCCCTGCACGCTGCAAGGCTGTTATTTAGGGTTAATTACAGCCTTCCTTCCAAAATAAATAAATACCGTCGCACATCACCACCACGCTAACTTATCCCTTTACCCTCCTCCCCGGAGCACGACGATTACCGGCAGCCAGCGGGTCGCCTCTGCCCCGGGAGGGCGCTCCCCGGGCGGCCAGACCACAGACCACAGCCCCCAGAGCCCCCAGCCGGCGGGGACAGGGCCGGGCGCGGCCGCCCCGCCGGGACACCCGTGGGGCCGTGACTGCCCGGCACCGGCGGCCAGGTGGGAGGGGAGGGACAGGGGGGCGGGAGGCACAGACCCGGCGGCTCCGCCGCCAACACCGCTCGGCGCGGGGTCCCGAGACGGCGCCGGGCCCGGCTGCTCTCGGGCGGCAGCCCCCGGGCACCCC
>VZTI01001820.1:545952-560095 GCA_013397865.1 Struthidea cinerea | reverse complement strand
TACACTCTTACTCCTCCCAATCAATAGGACGATTTGCATTTATCCTCCTGGAGGCATCGCTCCTAGAATCGGGGCCAGAGCGATCCAATCGATAGGAGAAAGCTGGAGCAAGGCTGGAAAAGAAGCAGAAGAGAGATTTCCCCCAGGGAGAAATGCAAAACACTAGAGAGAGGCAACAATTATTGTAATTGAAGGTAATGAGGCCGAGGCGCCAGCTCCAGCTCTGCTTAACATCATTCAATACAAAGTGAGACACACATGAAGGAGACGGCCCGAGCCCGGCCGGCCCCGCGGCGGCCCAAGCCCGGCTCCCGCAGCCCCGCACCCAGCCCTGCAGCCGCCGCCCGGCCGGCAGCAGCACGGATGCTCCCGGGACAGGCCTGTCTCCTGTGCTGCTGCACTTGGGAGAGTCACTCTGGATCTGACTGCTCCCAGGGTCCCAGAGTCCTCCTTTCCCTTTCCCTAGGAGACTCCCGTGTCTGTAAAATTCTCGGTGTGTTTATCGTCACTGCGTGCTGGAAGTCCCGCGCTGAGCAGCAAATCCCTCGGCCAGGGCCACACGTCGTCCTGTCCCATGGGAGGACAAGCTCAGTCCCAACCCCTTAACCTTCTCTGCCACCACAGCGTCTAGCTCGCAGCTCCCCGGTGTCGGGGTGCGACTCCCCGGGAGGACAAAGGGGATGCTGGCGAGGAGCTCCACCTGCCCTGTGGCTCACCACGGTGCAGGTGGTTCGGTATCTCTAACCCTGTGCTCGGACGGCACGTTCGCTGATCCCGGAGCAGAGCTCACACGGGCTTGAGGCGAGGGATGGGCACTGGACACACGCAGCTGCGCCTTGTCCTTGGATTCCTTAGGCATAGGGCCCCCTCGCAGCCTCGGCCGCCGGGGGGTCAGGGAGCCACCGACACCGGGGCGGGCTTATTGAACCCTCCTTGAGATTAAGGCAGCTGGGGCCGGCACGGGGCGAGAGCCGCAGGGCCGGCCGGAGCCCCGGCGGGGCGCGGNCGCTCCCGGCCCCGCTCCCCGGGCCGGCGGCGGCTCAGCGCGGGCACCTCTTGCCCTCTGCCGGCAGAGCCGGCCCTTGCAGGGACGGCCGGGGCCCCTCCCGCAGCGAGGAACCCGGCCCCTGCTGGGTCAGGGCGAAAGGGCGCTGGGTGGAGGTAGGGGAGGACGCGCCTGCTGCAGACGTAGAGATGAGTAATCCCATCTTCAGGAGAGTAAGAACAGTGTGAGTACACCGGGGCTTACATCGGCATCTACCCCCAGCCACATCC
The DNA here is from genome assembly GCA_013397865.1 of Struthidea cinerea. Lineage (NCBI taxonomy): Eukaryota > Metazoa > Chordata > Aves > Passeriformes > Corcoracidae > Struthidea > Struthidea cinerea. The sequence continues at coordinate 558,820 of VZTI01001820.1, read as the reverse complement.
TGCACACAGAAGTTAACATCCAGTATTCGGCCATCGCCTTCTGAAACACCCATGTAAAGGTGTTACATGTCAGAATTTATAAACGGTACCTAAAAAGTCAAGCACCACCTATCAGATCTGAGTTATCAGGTGTCTAGAGATAAGGTATGGCAAATATTAGGAATTTGCTTTGGATCCCAAGCATGAGAAACCATTAGTTATGTCCTGTCACAGCATAATGTGCAAATGGGGGAGGAGAGCAGACACTGGACATGGCCAAAAAAACCTGGAAATTGAGCATCACTTTAGCAGGACAGAACATACAGTTCAAGTAAAATTTCTTAAATAAAGCTATAGTTTGGATATAGGACATGTAGCAAAACAGTCATATTTGCTAGTGAAACCAGAGCCTCTTTTGAATGAGCCTATTGCCTAAGCAAGAGTCTCGGGCTCATATGTGCACATGCAAGACAGACTGTCCACAAGTGTGAACACAAACACCAGTTCCTTAGAGGACTTATCCTAACCCTTGGAGGACTGACACCCAGCAGTCAAACCCTGGGTGCTCTGCAGGGCCTGAGTGCTGTGTGAGGCTGTTCTCCACTCTTGCAAATCTATTGTCAGCAGCCCCTTCACAACAGCAGCTCTGAAAGCTTTTGATGCAGATACAGAAACTCTCCAGAGATACATTACTTCATATTAGTCAATATTTATTGCTCAAACTCTATTTTCTGAGTCGCATATTTCAGAGCCAAATGCCAGAGACGAGGCAGACAATGCAAGTCAGGAAAGCCTATACACATTGTAACAGACTGGAGTCTCAGCTACTTAAATAGGCAGCACTCTGCCAGATTACACCAAGCTCCAGTTCTGACAGACATTTGCAAATACAGTAGAAAAAACTGAAGGCGGAGCTAGATCTCAGAGCAAGGACCAGCAGTTTCAAGAAGATGGATATGTATCTTAATAAGACTTTAATAGTTCAGCCCCAGAAAGCTGCTGTTTGAAATAGAAGGCAGCAGGACCTCTACGGACAGATGTGCAATAAAAATAAAACCTTAATTCTCACTTTACCATGAAAAGGAGAAGGGATGAAAGTATTTGTGAGAGGGGACATGATGAGCTAAGTCAATAAAGGCTGTGGACTTGCTCAAATTCTGGCAGCATGGGATGGTGTGCTCCAAAGGGAGAGCGTGGAGACTTCCCTGCCCTGGCTCTAGGGCAGGATCAGTAAGTACATCAGAGACTGCTTGTAATTGTGATAACTGTGAGTCAGAATAATTGTAAAAAGGACAAATAACAGGAGGCAAGGGGAGCTGCAGTGAGCTTTGGCAGATATATAAGAAGATGGAGGCATTCAATATCCGGGATGCCAGGCAGGGCAGCATCTGAAGATACAAAAGTCCACCACCTCTGGTGGGTTTAACCAGGGAGGGTGAAGGTAGTGATACCCTCAGCTTTCTACCAGCCCTCCTTGAGGGACTCCCACCCTTGTGACAGGGACTGCAGATGGGATCACCCATTCCTATCATCTGCAGCCTAGCACTGAAGCACCCAAGAACAGGTTTGAGCACCCTCTAACTGAGAGGATAATCTCAGGCAGAGGAGGAGGATACACAGCTTGTTGCCAGTAACACCTCAAGAAGCCACAAGGGTTCATCTGTAGGAGCACTGTGAGATCAAAGGTAGATCAGGCAGAGGAAAGGATGGGTGGAGAGAGCAGTGTTGGCAGAGAGTGATAGCAAGTGCAACATAAATTCAAATTCCTCACCGTCTAGCCCCCAGGGGCAGCGAGGGGGCAGGGGGCTGAGTTCAGAGAGCTGAGAGTCCTGGAAAGTGGAGGAAGTGCCGCCCCTATGCTTTCATAACCACGAGTGCAAGATACTAGAGTTACACAGGACTACAACAAAATTGAGAAGCCTCAGAGTGAGAAAGCAGTCCTGATTATTCTCAAAGCACCTTTTGTAACAAAGAGTATTATATAGCAGAGTGGGATATTAAACAGAGGTCTTCCCCACAGGTTGCAAGGCAGTAGTGAAACATGAGAGTTAAACACACTGGGGGTGGGGAGCAGAAGAGTGCTGCCCAGAGCCCCAGAGCCAGAGTGACTGGGCAGCCACCCCCAAGCCTTGCCCCCAGCCCCCAGATTCACATCTCTGCACTGCAGAACAAAACTAGTGCTGCCTCTGCCAGGCTGCCATCCTCTTCCTCTGCCATACCTCCAACATGCTACTCTTCTACTTTTTTGTGTTCAATGCTGTTACATGTTTAGGTAGGAATATTTTTTCATCACTTTGACAGAAAGAAGTTTAAAAAGGAGGTAGTGAGTGTTGCCATCTGAGACCCAAAAAGAGCTTCAGAGATGGAGTTCCAATGTACCAACAGCAATGAAGAGACTAAATAATGGCCTTCAGCAAATATACAAATCTGCCATAGACTGTGAACAGTCTGGCCAACTGCTTTGTCTTATCTTTGTTGCCTTTGATGCTCATGGCAGTGCAGTGCTGCCTGTGGCTGCTGCAGCCCTGTCTAGCACACACCCCTCTCCCAGCAGCACGTCTATGACCACCTCCTTTTTTAATCAATTCAGTCATAACCTAGTTTTCACTTTTATCTTCACTATTGAGTCCTAACGAAGCAAAACTCTATCAATCTCTCTAAAGACACATTCAGACTGATATTAAGTGTATCTCTTTAGGTCTGCATGGAGAGCCTGGCAGGAAGATTGATAAAGCATAGAATGTCCCTTTCCCTCCTAAGGGCACATTTTAAACGTATCTCGTTCTAACCATGGGGGTAACACAAGGGCTGGTATTAGGAGCCCAGTTAAAGGAAACTGCTGCTGAACACTTAGCAACTGAATGGCTATTAGCATGATAGAAATCAGACACAACAATCTGCATTAATTAGTATCCCTGTTGTTAACCCTAGACACATGCATTTCTAAATAAATTCAAGTAATATTCATCTGAATTGCACTCCCATGAATAAAACTGGACTCCAGCTCTGTGCCAAAGGATGCTGTTTTCAGAGCAGGGCTGGCAGAGGGGGACACTGGCAGCAACTCTGCCGCTGTGCTACATCCAGCCAGGACCATTTCATTTAACCCAATCTCTTTGCCTCTCCCAAAACCCTCAGGTTAAAACAACATTGGCTAATTCATGACACAAATGCCAACTGAAACACTTCCATTTCCAGTAGCAGGAGGTAACACTTAATTCAGGCCTGAGGAGCCTGGTGCAGGATTTCTCTGCCTGTCCACTGGCAGCTCTGCCTGTCCAAATAGCGAGGAGCTGAGAGTAACTACCCACCAGCTTCACTGGGCTGCTGGGCACCCGTGTACATCTCTGCTCTTCACATATGGTCAGAACCAAAGTTGGTCAAGATCATCCCTACTAAAATGCTCTTCAAGCTTTTCCCCAAAAACTGAACTTCCCTTTACCACTGTCACTCACACGTTTTTTTCACTGTATTTACACATGGAGCTAGAAATCAGCAACAGTGAGAAGAAGTGAGTTGTTGAACAAAGTGAAGTGGAATGAAAACTGGCCAAAATGGAGAGGAGTCCAAAAAGCTAGCAGGGAAGAAAGATGAGAAATGAGCCACCCGAGGGAAGAGCAATGAGCGGATCTGAGCACAAACCCCGCAGTGAGAAAAGCTGGTCCTGGCACTCTGCTGAGGGAACAAGGGGTGATGTGCCAGGAAAAAGAGATGTGGTAATGAAGGCCAAGGACATGCTGACTGGCAGGCACTGGCACTGCCAAACACCCACGTGTGAAAAAGTGTCCTCACTGTCCTCTCTACTGGTTTGCAACTTGACAAGCCTAGGAGCCCAGCTGGCACTGAGGAGGTGCTTGGAAAAACTGGGGACAAGGAGTAGGTACAGGGGGAGCATGAAGATGAGGTGCACCTGAAATCTGAGGAGCAGATATTTGGCAGGAGGACAGAAGCCTTCAGGGACACTGTGCAGGACAGCGCTGTCAGGATCCCTCTCTCAGCTGAGAGGGCCCCTCTACATCCATCTTGGCAAATCTGCAACAGAGCTCATACTTTCATTCCTAAAATCTAGTACCTTGCTCCAAAAACAGATCATTATTTCCAGCATGCCAAGCTCAGAATTTTTCACTGTGCCCAGAAAACAATTCTCTCCATGGCCTACTCCATCCCTGACTGTCCTGCAGGAAGACTTGGGTGAGGAATATCTCACCGTGGCTGACTGAGTTTTTCCTTTCTGATTTCAATGGCATAATTAGGAAAGCACGAATGACGTGGTTTTTTGAGAAGGCGTGCTCCTTCCCTCTTTGCTGGCACATCTGAAGCAGTCCTTCTCACTACATTTGTGTCAGAGATTTACTTCATTTGTGTTGAAAGAAGGGGTTGTCAGAAATCTGAAAATGGAAACTGAGCCAGGGTCCTACCTTAATCCTTAAAACTACACAGCTGCCTCAGACTCCCTCACACAGATTGCTTAAAAATGTGGTGGTATGCAATGACTTATCACCATCAACCAGCAGGGACTGGCAGATAGTGTGTCAGGAGATACCTTCAGCTAAAAAAGCGTGCTTCTTCCAGAAGATCCCTAAAGCCCAGTATTAAAAACAGTCAGCAAAAATGATTAATTCTCATAATATTTGATTAAAAGACCTGCATTTTCTCAGCTGTGGTACAGGTGATGATCCTGAATAGAAATGCACATGCCAATTCTGAAGAAAGAGAAATAAATATTAATTGATTCTCTATAAATTGGGAAACACATAATTCTGTCAGCAGCCCCCATGGCTCTTATCACAACATTAAACTTCACTGGACCATTACCAAAAACAATCCCACAGCTGATTCAGAAAGCAGAATAACTCATTCACGAGCTTCTTTTTTCCTCCAAACTCAGTAATTAAGACTGGGATCCTTCAGGGAAATTTAATGGTGCTAAGCTCCCATTTACCAGAGAAACACTCATATATTACCACAGGGTGATGGTTACAAACCAGGTCTGAACGTGGTGGACACGGGAATCAGAGCAAGTTGTCAGTAAAAGCTGTGCAGCACCTACAGCCAGAATGAGTCGGTAAATTTGCACACCCAGCAGTTAACACTCATTCAAGTATCCCCACTGGAAAAAATCACACTTACTTCAACAGATGGTTTTCCCTCAGCAGAAGGCAGTGTCCTGGGGACAGTGCTCCACTGCAGGGGTCCAGTCAACCTTCACACAAAAGACCTTCTCTTCGCCTGGCTTTGCCTTGAACAGTGCCCTTACAGAAAAATCTTTAGGAAATACTAGGCATATCCCTGTAGAAATCATCAGAGACCCTCCTGTTTGACCCTTTAAGAATAGATGAAAGGAACAGAAATTAACCATATTTCTCAGTCGATCTTAAGAGGTATTCAATTTTGCAAAGTGCTGCCCTACCACATGCTAGACTCTTGCTCCAGTATATAAAATAACATATGAGGCTTGTTCAGCCTCCAAAATTGAAGTCATCAAGTTCTACAGATGTTGAAAGTTCATGTATAATCATCCCAAAATGACAAGGAAAGAGCTGCAGGCAACTATAAAGTATCATGGCATACATAATCACTTCAGAACCAAAGAAAAATAAAAGTAACATTTGACTAAAAAAACCCAACACAGTGCAGTCAGAGCTGCTTATTCCTTGTCCTACCTGCCAAGGACACAGAAAAACTTATGCATCTTGCAACAGCCCTCTATATATTTGAAGATATTGCATATGCCCTCTTTCACCCTTAGGCTGCTCCAGGCTAAGGTACCCCTGTTTTTTCAGCCCTCTCTGTCACATCGTGTTTTGGAGATCATTGTCCTTGTTCTCCTCCGGATTCTTTCCAAAGTACAGTCTACAAATAAAGACTCCATACCACTCCTCAGACCCTCCTTGCCTGATTTTGCAGACTGGAACATAGCATATACCTCTGAATTTGCTGTTTTTCTGCAACAGCAACACACTGAGACACATCCTGAACTGATCTCCAAAAGGAAGAAGTAAATCTCCCTGTAGCAGATTTCAAGGCTGCTCAGAGGACTAGCTAATGCAGTCCAAATATCAATGCAGGAGGTAACTGCTGGCTAGGAAGGGAGTTTGGGAAAGCTGGCATTGGACAAGGTGTGTCTGACAGATATGTGGCCAGTACCACTTTCAGCTTGTGAGACCCAAATGGACTCTCAGACACCTTCCAAAGGGCTGCTCCCCAGCAGCTGCTCCCCTGACGTGTTCCTGCAGTGGGCTCTCCTCTGTGCACAGTTGTTCTTTTCACCAAAGAGTTTTCATCCCATGTGCTTTCAGAAAAAATGCTTTTCACTTTCTGTACACTCCTACCTTGTGAAAGAAGCTATCACATTGTAGCCAGTGTCACCTCTTACTGCTTTTTCTCTCCTTGGTCCATTGTTGCTGGAACAACTTTTTTGGCATTCTTGGGACTTGTATTTAAATTATTATTTAAAGGATTTACCAGTTCTGCTTAACTCCCTTTTCCTTCAGGCTTCCTCCTTAAAATTACCTTCTAATTCTGATTTTACTCAAGACTTTTGTCTATAGTTTGCTCTTCTCTCACTTTGTATTCCTGAACAGTAAATACATTACCTTTTATCTTCATAGTCAACCTGTTTTGTTTTACTGGTTAGACTCAAACCTAGAATTTACCTTTTTTAATTACTTTTTATATATATAAAGAAGGTGAAAAAAAAAATTTCCATCTTATTCATACAGGTAGGAATAGATACATATATTTATGAAACTCATTATGGCAACAAGTGGTGGAATTTCTTGCCAGTCTGCATCCCACTCATCCTTTCCCAGCAGATGAGCAGATGATTATAGCCGTGACCGCCTGTCACGCTCTGTGCTTCGGATGACATTGTTGGATGCTGAAAGGCTGCCTGGTCCATCTGATTTTCCTACTACAGAAGCCTGCAGAAACATGTGCAGCCATAGTGCTCCTTCTTTCCCTGTCATCGTCACTGACAGAGCCAGTAACTCCTGGGAAAGCCTTCGCCTCTTCTTTAGTGCAACTGCCACAGATCACGCAGCAGTGGAGGCTTGTGGTGTTTCTTTCTGCACTGATGGTGTTCAGTCCCCACTTCATGTTTGGGCAAGGACCTAGTCAATCTTTCCTACTAAGGAACAAGTGACCAACTTCCCTTTGCACAACAGCATTCCCTCTCTCATTAGCAATGTTGCTGCAAACCTTCAGCTTCCCAGCGTTTGCATTTTCAGGCCTCTGCATCCACACTATCTGGGCCTGTGGAATGATGATCCTTTCTCCACCTGACTTTTCCTCACCCAGCTCTTGCAGTCTGCTCCCGCAGAAGTTTCCCCAGAACTATTCTCCCTACTGGAGGATGTTGCTCTCCTCACCCTCACCAGGAGAAAAATGTGGAGTTCAGTCCTCGGCAACCCAGCCCAGGATCCAGGCTGAGACATGGCATGTTTGTGGTGACCATGTGGCCCTCAAAAGTCAAGGTATGTCTGGGTTCCATCAGCACTGTTCCATCATTCCTGCCTCTCAGGCTGTGTCCCAGCCCAGTTGCTAGCCATGTGAAATTCTCCCCTGTTACCCCCTATTCACTCACAGATGCTGGGGCTGGGGGTTCACAGGCTCTCTCCCAGCCCAGCTGCCTCCTGCTCTCTTATTAGGTTGCAAAAAGAGGGCAGAGATGCTGCTTCTCATTAAACTGATGTAGCTGGGGAAGCAGCAGCAGATGGCTCTGGCTGGAGGGATTATGTGGCTGTGCTGGGATTCCCTATAAATTCATCACAGTCAGACCAGTTTTCTCATGATCTGGAAAGGCTAAATGAGAAAGACTCCCAAAGCAGGTGAGGAGGAGGAGCGGCATTAGAGTCACAACAAATCCCCTTCATTAGCTTCTGAGCAAGGGCATTGCTTCTGGCTGCCAGTGCAGCTTGTCTCACAACAGAAATAGGGCTGGCTGCACCAATTCTAGACACCAGCTCTTTTCACTACAAGACTGCCTTGTCAGAAGGAGAGCCAAGATTCACCTAGGTGAGCTGATGTCTCCTCTAAGTAGGCACCTGCATTATGTAAGAGAAGCCCAACATCTGGGAGACCTGTTTTTTCCTCAGTGTGCATAGATACCGTTGGCTTTGGTAGCTGTTAGTATGTGTGTTAGGCATCAAAACCCCTAATATTCCAAAGGAGTCAGGTAAAAGTTTTCAGCTGTGTTATTTTAGCTATTTTTCTTACCATTTATCTTCAATATCTCTGAAAACATAATGAGGTTGGTTCTTTCTGTGCTGAATGTTATGAAAGAGATGGTAACTATGTCCCCCTATTTTTTTACAATCTATGCTCCAGACAGCTTATGTTTTAACATACTACAGGCCACCAAGTTTCTCCAGTTTCAGAAGGGCTGGGTTAAGATCAAGGTTATACTTCCCTAGCTCAAATGTGGACAGGTGGCTACCAAAACAGGGCCATTTCCAAAGTTTATCAGTTGATGCCTTAAATTCTTTTCCGAAGAATCAGGAATAAATAGCTCAAGTTCGTGTCTCTTCTCAACATTGAAAGAAGTGTTCCTATGTATATAAGTCAAGAAATTTCTGCAAGCCTATATATTTTTGACACCATCAGAAACACTTTAGGGTTTGCATTTTTTTTTTTTTTTTTTAACTTTTAACATTTTGCAGTGGGCATCTGCACCATGGTACCTCAACGGCAGGACCTGGGAAAGGCTGAGCCTCCCTCAGAGGGAGGGATTGCTGGGGAGTGGGGGTGTGATAGGAAAGGGAAGCAAGTTTGTAGATCTGTCACTGATGGGTAGCTTAGATAAAGCAGTGTAGGTATGGGAGGATCAGCATGCCTAGGTCAGAAAATCTATCCCAAAATTCATGACTTAGATGCATGCAAATGACAGAGGGAATTTTAGACAAGCTAATTCATGTAATATGCTAAATTGTTGCAGATAGAGGTTCAAACTGATTAATAATCAAGTTAAGATACCTAGTTTCCTCTTTCTTTTCTCAGTACTTCTAGTGGCTGTCAGTGCATCTTGTTTTATAGCATACTGGCTGTGAAGTGTGAGGGTTATTTTCTAGTTTCTGAAATGCTCCAAATACTTTTTGGGACTCAGAAACAATTATTTCCTATTCTCAACTAAGATTATGAGGGCCATTCCCATAATTCCTCCCAAATCTGGGCAAGTTTTCACTCAGCCTGAGCACTGATCAACTGTTGGCACAACCTAAACCCACAGAAGACATTGTGACCCTTTCAGCTGTGGGGCAACATTTGACCCATGAATGAGCAAGTAAGGAACAGGATCTCCACCCAGGTCACACCCAGGGAAATGTATTCTTAATGTGAGATATGGGTTTGTGGTACAGAGGAGGTATTTTGGCAGAGACACCAAAATATGCCTGTGTCCAAGCATATTTGGGACGTCAAATATACAGGAGCCAAGTCTCAGTTCTCACATTAAAATCAATCAATTAGGTTCTTAATAATCTCATTGCAACATTCTGTTTATGCTGCCAAGCTGGACTGGTCAAGAGAATTTGTTTTCTCGCCAGTATACCCCAGGACTAACATAACAGGCTAGAAAATCCCACATCTTGTGGGAGCTGCCAGGGCCTCTTCCCTTGTGAAGAAAGAAAGATGACAAATCAGGGCAGAGAGCAGAGCAAAGAGAATGGGCAGTCACAGCATTCCCATTCTCTTGTCCGAATTGTCCGCCTCCCAAATTGCAAAGGCCAGAAATAAAATGACCTTAGGCAACCCTATGAGAAGCAAGGGACACTTAGGCAGAAGTGCAGAGGAGAGCTGGTGTCATGGAGCAACAAGCTGTGCTAAATGAGAAGATGTATCCAGGAAAACAAAGCTGACTGGCAAGGTCCAAGGGAATTATCTTGCTTTATACCCAGTATGGATATTGATCAAAAAGACTTTCAGAAGCACATATTAACCTCCCTTCAAGAAACAAGGAATCCCCACATAACTGCTCTCCCCCATGAATAGAAGCACTTTGTGAAAAAGTCTCTGGGATTCACAGCCTGCAGTCCCCCTCTCTCACCAGCTTTGCACTGGGAATGCACCTCCAGCAAGAGCCAGCAGGAGCCAGGGCCTCCCCAGCAGAGGCTGAGCACTGCCACACTCTGCTTCCAAGCAGGTTCTAAGCACCTAAGAATTCAAGTTCTCGATGCACAGAATGTTTTTGGCACAGGCCTTTTGCCACTGTAAAAGGCAGTATTGTGTGAATCATCACTGTAAGCATCAATTTAAAAAAAATTAAATTAACCTGATTGCAAAATTATGCCAAAGGAAAGAGAGATTTTCTTTCTTAGGTGGTGTTGCTATGAATAGAGCTCTTATTGAAAAAAAAATATTTGGAAGAAAGTAGCTTCGGAGCCTGACCCTGGAAGGTCCAAACTAGCATCACGTCTCCACAAAGCTGAGCAATAAACCAAAGCCTTAGTAAATGGCACTTTGATCAAAAGCTATTCCTGTGTCTCTAGATATCCTCAACCCCCCGGTATATTCTCTCATGGTCAGAAACTATTAGTGTCACATCACTGTTTTTGGCATGGCACCTCTGTAAAGAAACAGGTTGCAGCTGTACCCAAGCATTTGGCTTAGCTCAGCACAGCAGGAGATGCTGGAAGCAGGGGGTTAACATGCTGGAGTAACCACAGCCCTTCAACTTCCCCTTGCAGCCAAACTCAGAACCTGCCAAGTGCTGCGTTCCAATAAAATGCAACTCACACAATCTGTAAGTGCAATAAAATAGCTGTTAACAATTCTGTAACTCTCTCTCTTTTAGCTTGTAAAAGCCTGAAGGTCAGCTGGAAGTCAAGCTGCATTTCTTTGGAAAGAGGGCAGGCCAATCCCGGGTGACCGGTTCCTGTCCTTTTGCCTCCTCCTCTGGGGTTTCTGAAGGGGAAGCACTGTGCCCGGAGGGGGTCTTCTGCCTTATTCCCTCTGCACGGGAGCAAACAGAGCAGAAGGGTGTGGCCGAAGGGGAGCAAGTACCAAAGGACCTTGCCATTCCAGGGCAGCTCAGCTCTGCCTTTCATCAGCAGTGACACTGAGGGAACATCTCCATTTGGTCGTTTGGGGGAAAGAAGCTGATGTTTCCCCTTCTCTGGACTTGACACTGAAGACTCTCAGGACCATGGAGTAAAAAGAGAAGCAATTTCAAATCCTGTCCCTCTAGGAAGGAGCAAGTCTTAAAATCACCTGGTGACCTCCAGGCTGCTGAGGTTTGGGGCTAGGTTTGCAAACCCAAACACAGTGCTCCTGCAGTCATGTATGTTGAAATTTAGGGTCACCGATTAAGGGACTGAAGCAGCTCTGCCGCATATGAGAGTGGGGAAGTGGGACGGGTGCAGAGGAAGAGCAAGGGTAAGGGAGGCAGAAAAAAAATCATCACCACTCCCTCAATCACAAGACACTTCATTTCTAGTTTGGCAAATCAAGTGAATTTACTTGTCATCTCCAGGGTCAAAAGCCTCCTCATTTAATCACTGAGATTTGGAGGGACAGAATGTGCCAACATTTAGAGTAAAAACAACCAATATGAAAACAAGGTTTCCCCCAGTAATTTCCCAGTTGTGTCCCCAAGTCTGTAAAATTCTTGAAAGAAAGAACATCAGACAGGCCAGACAGGGGGCTGAGCCACACCGCCGGAGCAGCACTGGTGAAAGCTGCAGTCGTTGCAAAATGGCATAATCCACTTCAGTTAATTACCAGTTGAGAGAGCAAAGCCTTCATGGCTGGATCCTTTTGTTGTTTTAGCAAATGCTATGTTATTATATCATATTTCACATTAAAACTCTGATTATTTCAGCTAAGAAAGGAGGGACTCAAAGGGAAAAAAACAAAGAAGTGCACTAACCTGCGAAACCAGTTCAAACACAGTCTTTAAAATCAAGCATTTTTTCCAGGATGACATAGGAATACTCAAATCCCTGCTCTTCCTAACAGGCTTTTGCTTGCCATTATTTTATAGTAGCTGAGGCCAGGGTCTTCAGGGGCAGATTTGGTTGAGCACTGTGAGGGGGAAGGAAAGGTGAGGCTGAACACCATCAGCAGTCTGAGTATTGCCCTCCCCTCCAGGTGCTGTGAGCCTGTGTGCACAGAGGAAATCCTAAGGTACAGATGTATCTGCAACACTCACACAGACCAAGGGCCGACCTTTTAAATGTTTTTTTAAATTCCTTTAGAAATTCTATTCGCCAAAACACTTTTGGCAAAAGGATACAACAGCAGCTTAGGTAACAGTAAGATGCACCAAAATAATGATGAAACACATTCAGTTTTTCACACAGCCTGGTGTCTTCTGTCCAGATTTAATCCAGGAAAAATCTGGGTCCCATGGGGATTTGATTATAGGAAACCAGCTGTAGCGCTGGAAGAAGACAGAGCTTTTCCAGAGGGAGCTGGTGGGGTTTGTGCCTGGTGAAGAGCTACAGAAGTTCAAATTGGCCTTGAAAAGATCTCTGTTCTGCACTCTTGTCTGGGAGACAGCATGGAGATACGGTTAAAGTGTGGGTGGTCAAGAGCTGGGGAAACAGCACATAAATCCAGAAAACAGCCCCCGGCATGTGCCACGCAAGGCTGGCGTGCCATCACCTTCATCCACCAGTGTGTGCCTCCCCCCCGCGCTGCTTCTGCTGCCGCTGTGGGGAAAACCGCGGGATGAGGTGAATTTTGTCCCGAGCCCGGCGGGATCCCCGCAGCCCAGTCTCGCCGTGCTGGGGCAGCGGGGGCCGGAGGGAGGTGGGGGCGGCGGGGGAGAGGCAGGCGGAGGGAAGTGATGGAAACGATGGATGCGGTGGATGCGATGGATGCAGTGGATGCGATGAAGGCGATGAAGGGGATGGAGGGGATGGAGGCGGTGGAGGCGATGGAGGTGGTGGAG
>VZTI01001820.1:479002-545392 GCA_013397865.1 Struthidea cinerea | reverse complement strand
GGGATGGAGGCGGTGGAGGGGATGGAGGGGATGGAGGGGATGGAGGCGGTGGAGGGGATGGAGGCGATGGAGGCGATGGAGGCGGTGGAGCCGCCGCTGCCCCGGGCGGGCGCGCACAGAGCCCGCGCGCGCAGCGCCACCAAGCGGCGTCCGGCGGCTGCCGCCGAACGAGGAGGTCCCAGCGGGAGCGCGGCCGCTAAAGAGGAAAATAAGGATGGGGAGGAGAATAAAGCTCTCATAATCCAAGAGGAAATGGCCAGCGACCTGTTACACTATTTGGCCAAGAAAGCCAATGGCAGTGGACCAGGGCAGTGATTGTCCCCCCGCACTCGGCACTGCCGAGGCTGCACCTCAAGTACTGGGCTCAGTTTTGGGCAAAAAAAGGGCAGTGCTGGAGCATGTCCAGAGAAGGGCAATGAAGCTGGGGAAGGGTCCAGAGCATACGTTTGATGAGAAATGGCTGAAGGAGCTGGGGGTGTTTAGCCTGGAGAAACAGAGGCTCAGGAGAGAACTTACCACTCTCGACAACTGCCTGACAGGAGGCTATAGCAAGGTGGGGGGTCGGTCTCTTCTCACACATAGTAAGTGACAGGATGAGAGGAAATCATCTCTGGTTGCAGCAGGAGAGGTTTAGATTGGATATTTCTTCATGAAAAGGGTGGTCAAGCACTGGAACAGGTTGCCCAGTGAAATCACCATCCTGAAAGTGTTCAAAAGATGTGTAGATGGGGCACTTGGGGACACGATTTAAGGGTGAACATGGCAGTGCTGAGTTAACAGTTGGATGCAGTGATCTTGGAGGTCTTTTCCCTTATGATTCTGTATTTCTACATGTGCTGTCCACTGAGAACTCCGTGGGAGTGATAAGAGAATGGCCCTTTAAGAGCAGAAGGAGACTGATGAAAGGAGGGAAAGAGCAGCAGGAAAACAAAAGTAGGCAGAGGAAGATGAGGCCATGATAGTCAAAACTTCAGCATCAAGACCATAAAAATTCAATGGAGGATAAAATCCTACCTGGAAAACCAGAAATTGCATGGCTGAAATATCCAAGCAAGACACTTCGGTGCAGGCATGAACAGGGGACACAAGCCCTGACCAAAGATTAAGATCACTATGACAGGACATAGCAAGGAATTTAGGAGAGATAGAAGTGTGCTGAGAAGAAAAAAAAGCCTCAAATAATTAAAAGGAAGAGTAACATTTCAAATAAAATGGCTCCAATGGCTCAAAATGAAAAAAATAATCAGGATGATTTCTCAGTTCAGGGAAGTCTCTAAAGCCACTATAGCCTACTTCTGCATTGATTAAAATGCATTAATAATCTCTGAGTTTTAGATTAATACTGAAAAGTAGATTCAGTTAAAAGTATTTCCCATAGTTCACAAATGCCGTCACTCATCCCAGGAAATTCCACAAAATGTAAAAGCACACAGAAAAGACAGCATTTAATGATATTGAATACAATTTCACGGAAAATTTCAAATCTGTGCAGAACTCAAGTGTGTAACAAAATGAACAGGCAACTCTGTTTTAACTTTTACCTTTCTCCTCTCCTCAGCAAAGTACTAGATTGTCACAGCTTTTTTTTCATTCAGGGGTTTTAGGGTACCCTGTTTATGACAATACTTCTCATTTATGTACACTTTGCTTGAAAAAATAAAAGATTAAAACATTTAAAAAGTGCATCAAAAGCATCACAGCTGTGCTAGATCCCCAGGTAGAAATTCTGTCTCTTGAATAACTCTGTATAAGTGAATTAATCACTCCAGCTCTAAAAAGAAAATCCTATAAAACTCTACTATGAAGAGGTACAAAATATGAGGTTATTTCAATATTTCTACTTGTCAGTCTGGGATGCCATTGCTGAAAAAATGTGATTAACAAAATCTCCCTTGTGAAAACCCTTGTAATAATCCAAATCCTACCGGAGTTGAACAAGGCAGTAAAAAGAATAGAACATCATTAGAATGATGAGATTTTTTTTTTCTAAACAACTACGTAAGAAATTAATGGCAGGTTTCTTTTAGGTGGTCCCACTCTAAAACTATATATCACCATAAAAGCCTGAGGCATCTCAATGTTTTCACACTAGATCTTCCAAAATCTAGTGCCCATGGGTGGGCATACTGGATGTGAGCAGAAGTTAATGTTGTGATATGAGTTACCTAAAAATAGTAGCAGCTATTTGGGTCAATGCATGATAATAAAAATTTGTTTTTAGACTACTAAATGCTGAATAATCAATCTATAACATGCCTGAAGTAAAGTGTCTTACTAAGTACTCTCCAAGGATGATGTGTATCAATCCCACTCCCAACTGGAAAAGGAAGATTCTTGTGAAACTCAGACCACTATTACGCTTTACCAAAGCCATGAAGAGCAGTTATGTGAAACTGCAAAAGCATGGAACAAACTCCCATGAACCACCTACCAAAATGTTGCCTTCTGACTAATAAACTATTCTAAATTGAACCTCTAATCTCAAGTAGCTTGAAACATTTGCTGACATTTCAGATTAAAATACGTCAGTCACAAAACTACACGTAACATATAAACTCCACCTACTCTTATATTGATCAAGGACAATCAGTACTGACTCTGGGTACTAGAGAACTAAGCAAGGTCAAATATATTAGCAATTAAGAGAGAAAGCCACGAATGTTATTAGGAGAAAAATACAGAGATTTAGGGGCTTATACCAACGATTATTCTAGGTGGGGTATCAGAGCCCCAAACGTGATGACATTGATTTTTAAGCAAAAAGAAGACAGTTTCCAGAGGAACACAGGTCTGGCCTAGCATTACCAAAATTAGTTCTGAGTTGGCCATAATAGCAGTCCTCAATGCAGTTCAGGTGAGCACTGACACCCTGATGTGGTTTTCTGAACCCTCATTTTGATGGTTGTCTTGCTCTGACCCTCCAGAGCTGGATGCTTTGCATGTGCCAGAGAGATTCCCGCACTTTGGAGTTTCCTCAGCTACTACTGCACTAAAAACTCCAATTAGGTAAAGAAGTGCCAGCTGAAGCAGAGGTTTTTATCAGGCCATGCATTAGTCTGTCTCTGTTGAGCCAGGGGCAGCACTGGACCACCTCAGATAAATATTCTGCACACCCCCTCACACACCAGCCAGGCACCAAACAGTTTCAGCTGCCACAGAAGCGAGGCAGATTATCTGGAGAGTGAGAGAAAACACATGCAGAGACAGAGCTTGTGCCTCTCCACGTACCAGCACAAGGGCAGAGGTGTGCCAAGCACCCGAGCTGGCCCAGGAACCGTGGCAGATCCCCAGCCTGGCTGACTCCTCAGCACCCGCAGCCAGGGCGCGTGCTTGCTCACAAGGCTCCCGCAGGGGAGTCCGCAAGATCCTCACACAACAACTAAGGAGTTCAGGAAATGCTCCAAACTCATCAGATGGCAGATGAGGACAGCCAAGCAGATCTTCTCTCTCTTCAGAGAGGTTTGGTATCTGATGAGACAATCCAGGGCAAGAATAGCGGTTCAGTGTTAGTTTAACAGGGAGTAGTAGTTGAAGAGGAATAGCGTTTCCTTGGAGATACTGCTTCCTTTATATACCAAACCTATTAAAGATGCACTGTTTAGTTTGGGATGGGTGCTTTGTTTAAAATATATTAAGAACATGCTTGAGAGTTAGACCTTGATTAATGCTTACCTGAAAGCTCATGTTGTAGTTGATGGGGCAGTTTGATTTTTAGAGTTTTGTTCAGACACACAGCAGGTACAAATTCACAGAGTTGAAATTTTGAAATGAAAGCATACATGCATCTAAACCCCAGAAAAAAATGCCTAACTTGGAGAAGTCTCCATGTTCCAAGTACCTGCTCTCTGCACATGTAGCTCAAGAGTTTTAAGAGCATTTGCCATTTGAGCTTACAGCAGACCCAAGTGTCACTCTGACCTGCCCTTCAGTGCCAGAAGGTGCCAGCCCTGCCCTTGTGTGGCTCCTCGGTGTGAGCCCTGTCAGCCTCTGAAGTCAGTGACACATTTACCAGGCAGGTTTCTGCTGGGGCTTTACTCCCTGGACCACTTCAGGACTGGCAAAAAGGACTCGGCAGGAGCTGAGGCAAGCAGTAAGCAAGGGTCAGCTCTTTCTGCAGGGAGCTGGGTGTCACATAAGCTGTGTGAAGCCTCACCCTCACTGAGCAATTCTTTCAGTGAAACGACCGGTGAGGCAAACGAGTCCTGAAAGATCTTGTCCTATCAATACAATACATACATTCCACTCTACATACACACACCCCTGTCTCTATTCAGGTGAAGAGGTGCCAGGGGACATAAGAATACACAACAAACTAATTATCTTTTTTTAATTACGTGAAATTCAGTCACCACCCTAGGTCAAAGGGAACTCTGGGAATTTTTACCCTAAAACCAGAGCAGTACTGAAAGGTTCAGTTATCCATGTTTCCACTGGCAGCATTACTGCAAGCAGAAAGGGCATTTTATTTAGCAAGTGAAGACAGGGACATGCTGTCAGTGGTTTAATAGCTCTTCCATTTAAAAAAATACAGAAGAGTTACTGTGAAATTGAATCTCCAACATGAAGAAGAAGTTTAATAAACCTTTCAAAATGTGGAAGAAAGGAAAACCCTTTACTCCGAGGACGCAGAGCAGCAGCTCAAGAAACCTGGGTGGAACTGATGGACGTCACAGCCCCTTGGCACCATCACGCAGTCCAGACTCGCTGATAACACATTCACCTTCTGTAGCACCATCTGCCATTGGCTTGGGTCATTTTACCAAATAACTCTTCCCAGGACAAGTTTTTTACTGCTAACAAGGACGCATCCAGCAGAACAGGAACCCCCATCAAATTCTGACAGCATCCCAGTTACACTGAAAAAAGATCCAATCACAGATTTGTGCCCAGAGAGGTATGTAAGACCTTGTCAGCAAATCTGCCTGGCCAGGCAGGAGAAGAAAGCTCTCCAGGCTGTTCAGAACTCTGAGGCAGAACACTAAGTGACCTCCACGTGCCAACTTTAGAAATACAGGAGAATGGTAAGGATCAATTTTAGTGACCTACACAATTCTAGCTGCTGATACAGATGACTGTGATGGTATTTCCCATGAATAATTTTCTTGTAATATAGAGTGAAAAGGAAGACGAGCCTAATTAAACATTTTGAGCATCACTATTTACACAGCCCAGATTCATTTCAAACTGGAGCACAGGGATTAGTCTTTGAGCATGGCACTGCATGCAGGAGTGGATGGCATCCCTTTGCAAATGGTCTCTGGCATGTGTGACTAACAGAAGGTGACAAAATACTGTCACACATATTGAGTAACTGCTGGAAAGATCAGGTTGTTCAAGCCGTGTTTGCAAACCTGCTGTGCTAAGTCTGGTATACAGAGCTGTGTAGTACAGCTGCATATGGCCCATCAGATCCAGGTAGGACCCATCCAGGATGCAACAAGATTTCCCAGGATGTTCCTAGTTCCCATGGGAGCCAAACTTGACAGTTCATTCTCTAGAAAGTCCTAGATCAGGTGGGTTAGTGTCTTTATAAGGGAGGAGAAAGTACTTTTTGACTTCGATATTCTCAGCTAGCTGGAGCCCTGAGTCATAGAGAGTCTACATCAGTCCTTTCCCTCAGACAGGCTTCCCAAACAAAAAGCCATAGTTAGAAAATACAGAAATCTGTATTAAGGAGCATCTAGGAAACAATTCCAGATGGGGTAGTACAGCAGCAGCAGCAACACAGGCATCGATGAAGATTAGAAGGACAAAGCTGATGCCTACAGCTACGAAAGACTGAATCTTTTCAAGCATCTGTTGTAGACCAGAGATAAAAGATAGAGAAACTTAACAGATACCTAAAATGACTGATGTGTAACTGGAATCCAAAACTTTAACATAACTGAAAAATTTTTTTTGCAGAAGTCAACATCTACATGGATCTCAGTTGCAAATGAAAGTTTTTGCTCGATTGACTACAGGAAAACAACAAGTAAAGTAAAAACGGGAATTCCTTGGATCAGTCATGTCGTTTTATAATCATATTAAGCTGCTTCTGCTGTAGTCCTTGAGCATGCCATGACATCTGATAAAATACTACCCCAATGGCACTGCTTGCAATATGACTGTACCGGCTCTGACAATCTCCTCAGGATTCTGAAGGCTGTTTCTCTATTATACTGAATAGTTGCTTAGCAAATGCATAACAAGAAAATCAAGAGCAACATATGCAACAAGTTCTTTCCCCAGTTTCTCATCACTTTTCCTTGACCACCTCTATTAAGTAATACAGAAAATACATCTCACAGCTCCAATCAACACCTTCTGAACACCTGCCTAGGAAGAATACAAGGTTTGATCCAGGGGACTTTCACTTGCTTTGACTTACAGGTGTAGAGCAATTCAATAAAGCCCCTTTTAATTATCCAGTGCGAAGGATAGCATCAATTTCAGGATGGGTAATTAATGAAAAGCTGGTAATCTTGTAACAGGACTCAGTGCACCTGGCTCAGTTCTTTGTTTTCCTGCTTCAGATAAAATACTTGATAGCAAGGATAAAAATTGGTGTTTTACCCCTCCCCCCCTCAAGGAATCTACAGAGTGACAGCTTCTGTACGCCACTACAGAAAGCAAAGAGGGTCTCCAGGTCACACAGTAAGGCCAGGATTGCATTTGCATGTTAGTGAAGCCGTTTTGAAGGACCTTAACCAGAACCCTGCTCCTTGGTTAGTGCCGACTTTAAAGCAGTACCTGCAATCCTCTTCTCCAACTTGTCTAATACTAGTCCAAGTTTGGCAGACTGTCCCTCCTCAGCTAACAACAGCTCCAAGGCTTGGAAGGGTGTGGAGGATGGGGAGGAAAGCTATTGCATGGTGAGCAAATACAGAACCCAACAAGGTGTGGACACGTCACTGGATGCTGACAAAGAAGCCGCCTTTATTGCGTCACTTAGGGAGGGCATCACCTGAAGAGAGCCCACGTCTCTGTGTGAGGGGCATTTATGCAGGTGGCTTTAGGGGGTTTAAAGTGGCACATTAATCCTTGTGACTGCCAATTATCTGTGACCATTCCTACTTTATGGAAGTTTTCAAGTGATAAACACACTAGCACTTTTTCAGCTGGAAAGGATACTCTTCTGTAAAACTGTAAGACCAACAGGCAGTAGTTAAGAAAATTAATTCAAAACAGAGATTAAAAAAAAAATCCAAAGTAATTTTCTACAAATAAAATTAACTTGTGAAGCTCATTGATACAGGATGTTATAGAGGGTAATGTAACAATCAAAAAGAAACAAAAATAAACTCATGGAAAACAGACCCAGTATATCTATTAAGACAGAAGCCACCTTTATCTCAGCAAGTAACTAAACAGCAAATGTCTGAACTGCTGAGAGATCCCTTGTACATCCATGCATTTCACATGCTATTTTCCCTACGCTTGGGCAACTTCCAAACACAGGATGCTAGGCAAATATGAAAGTCTCAGGAAGAATTCTGTCACTCAGCTTTGGGTCTCTAAAAATGCAGAAACAATGTGTGTTCCAATTAATTCATTCAAGATTACTCCCATTTTCTGAGAAAAATCAAACATTTGCATATGAAACACAACAGAACACACTGGGTTAAAAAGTGAGGAAACTTACAAGTTCATATGTCCCCATTTCCCACTGTTGTTGTTAGTTAGGTATTTCAAATTGCTCCATTTGCAATGTTTTGTTAGGTCAGAGCATTCAGCTTCCACTGATGAAAACGATTTTAAAAATCAGTCCAAGCTCACACAACACAAAAATCAAGTACTGTTTCTGGTGCTGAAAGTATTTTTTAGTAACAAAACACAAAGCATCACATGTTCACATGTCAACACCTTCATCATTCTTTTTTTTTCCTCAATCCATCCCCTACAATCTTCCCTACGTAACAGACTGCTGTGACATATACACCTCTACAAATATTAAACTAGTACTGCCATCACGATTTCTGTTGTTTTTAAGCAAAGAAGAAGTCACGTTTATTTTGTAGTAGCAATAGTTTCTTTTTTATTTTTAATATACTTTAGGAAACAATATACAAAGCTGAGCTTTTCCACCATTTTCAAACGGTGAGTTGCTCCAATTACACAAATTCAGCGTTTTGTGATGGTTAAGAACAGCAGTCAGCACCAGACTTAAACAGTTAGCTACAACACAAACATCCTTCGAAATGAAATGTCATAATATCAAGACAGGTAAACCAGGAGTTAACATATGACAACTGTTGGGGAGGTGTCTTAAATCATTCTTGTTGAATTTTATATTTCCTTAAATATTTTATACATATTTTCCTGTTTACAAGTTTTAAACAAAACCTCCCTTGAGGAATTATTTAAGTACAAAAATGTTCAACAAGAACAGTTCTAATAAAGAATCCCCAAAAAGACCAAATTTTAATGTGTTGACCAAAGGAAATGAAAACCAGTGTTTCTTTGCTTTAACATGTTTATTACAACAGATACAATTCACATCTGACTAGCTTTTTTTTTTCCTCTTTCCCCTCCCACAACCATGTTAACATGTTCATTGGGCTATTTCCTTATATTTGAGCAAGTAATGTACTTTCAGCACACATGCCCAGCAGTACTATAAGTCCATTCTTACAGGGTGCAAATGGAAATACGTTTCAATAATTTATACAAACAAGTGGGTTATGCTCAATCACTGCAATTTTAAGCTACTGTACACAGGAATGAAAAGATTATAGAAAAAGTGCCATAGCAACAGTGCCTTAAGAAAAGAGAAAATTAGAAGCATTAAAAAGGTGATAAAATCAGATTTAGGATTTCATGGGGAAATGGAACACAGAAGATGAAAAACATTTCTCTGTAAAACAGAAATGGAGAAGCACTGCTCTCGACTCGGTGCAAGTGTGGAAACAGTTGTTTCGTGGTATTTTGTACATTGCCCAAACTGTTGCAGCCTTAGACACAGATCGCCTGGCGCTTGCATTGAATTTTAGGAAATTAAAAATGTCTGACTGATAAATTAACTAAAAAAAAAAAAAAAAANATTAAAAAAAAGAAAAAAAAAAAGAAAAAAAAAGAAAGCTAATTTTGCAGACAGGTTTACATGTAAGAGGCTAGGTATTTAGCCACCTCAGCATTGATTAGTTTTGGATGTCTAAGCTCTGATACACATGGCTTCCCATGGCTTCACTCTACAAAATATATTTACAACGTGAAGAATACATCTACAAGAAATCTACATTTCAAGGGTTTTACAAATCATTCTTGTATCTTTCCCCTGAATTTGACTCCCTCCTGTCCCCTTCCCCATGTCAACTTTTTTTTCTGCCCAGCTCAACGGTCCAAAGTCTACTCAAATGCAGCTCAAAAGTGTTAAGACTGGGCATCAGTTTAATAGTTCCTGTACTCAAAACCATGTGCAATTGTTTAAAACTTTTCACACCATGAAGGAATTCTGATTCTTTAGCTTTTCAAGTTCTTTAATTTGTTGCCTCAAAAATAGTATCCTGCAAGAGAAAATAAATAAATTAGCATAAACATTTCCATTATACAGATGTATTAAATAAGCATCTACACAAGTACTTCTACAATTTCAGTGAAAGATACCAAGTTCCTTAGCTCCATTAAAAAATTCAGATACTAAGTTAATTCCTAATCTGTTCAATAACCTACAACCATATGCAGATGCACAAAGGCTTGGTGTGTTTGACACTTTAGTTCAAAAAACTAAGTTGGCTCTATTTCTATGACCGCTACACATATATATATTATATGTGTATATGTTATATTTAGGTCTGCTCTTCATTTGAATGTAGCTCCCAGAAAAAGCAGGACACTGGCAAGTAAGCCAAGTAACTGAATAATCTGGAGAACAGCATTATGCCTGCATCATGCAGTTTTCCAGATTGTAAAACAACCTGAAGTGCTCAATTCTTTTTAAACAAGTCAGTTCCCTTCTGGGTGCAACACCGTTTTTAGTATTTGGTTCTGTGGCTAGTGGTAGCCACGGAAAGCTCCAATCTCAGAAATATTTGAAGCATCATTAAACAGCATCTAAGAAAAAAAAAGTTGTAACTACACCTTGCTTAGAAATAAATGACATTGCTTACAACTTTTTATATGTTTTTTCTTCTTCTACTGAACTGACATAAGCAAAACTGTGACTAACAAACATTTGTTTTACAGGACTGTTTCCCAGAATTTTTAATGAACATTTCTAAACCACTTTTCATGATGCTGAACGTAATGCAAACATGTCAGTGAAATAAGAAAATACTCAGGGAGAGTTTAGGTTTTATATAAATATTCTATGAAGTCTGAAGCAACTTTAATCAATGCAGAAAAAGCAGCAATTTGGCAGACTTTTGTGGAACACTTTACAAGTATGTGCAGAGTTCATTAAAAATGAATTTTTTACTGAAAAGTAAGTGAAAAATTATTAAGATACACTGAAAAGATAACATTTAACTTCAAGGCATGGGCATATAAAATGTATCAATCAATGAAAAGTGCCTTTTCACATGCTGTCAGTTATGATTCAAACAATGTATGTGCTTTGTCTAGAGACGAAGTTCCTTCTTAGAAGAAATTTAAGTAGTACTCTTCTGTGCAAAAGTACAGAAATAGTATCATCATTTAAATGTATTGATTTTGATAATCCCATCCTTTGCGAAAGCCTCTCCCATCAACTTGGTTACTTATGCCTTGTATTCCACATCTTTGGGATTGCAGCAAAAATAAAAGATACATGTTACTATAGGCTCAAAGTCATAATAATAATAATTATCCATTGACAGTTTAAGGATACAAAGTGTACAAGAAACAAGGTGCTATTTAATGAGCTGAACAATGATATTTGACAATTTATTTCAGATCAAATGTGAACTCAGAGACAAATGACACCTTAGGAAATGAAAACTGTAAGAAACCAAGTAGTTCATTAAATATACTACAGAAATCATTCATGTAGTGAAGTTACAAAATAAAGCTTCAGCAAGAATGGGTATTTTCAATTCTTGATCAGGAAAGGTTTACAAATATATTATAGCCTGCTTCTAAAGGATTGTTTCACTAAATGCCAAAATGCAACAGCTTCTAGAATAAATGCAGCTATTTTAACAGCATGCAACCCAATTAAGGTGGCTTCAAACAGTAAATCAGAAGCACTGTATTCAAACTGTAGTGTGACTTAATAGTTGAGGTAACATCATTGAAAAAGGAAACTGAGTATGAAAGTAGATTCAGGACCATGACTACTGGTGAAAATTTTGAGCATGTATTTTAAGATTACCGTTTCCAATCTTGCACAAAAGTATTCAAAAGTGTGGCTGTGTATTGCTTCAGGGATACACAAGACACCTGCTATCATTGACTTAAGAAGCAAAGTCTACTTTGCTATTAGCAAACATTAATTTTTCCTTAGCTTGTGATGTAAATTACACCTGTTCATACCTGCTCTGGCTTTAGACCTATTGAATCTCTCATACAAACTGTAGTGCTTTAGAACAGGAAAAACTCTGCAGATGTGTACCTATGTGATCCATGCACTATGTATGGACAGATACTCTAGAAGCATGCTGAAATCCTGTGAGTTAGTAAGTTTCTTGTAATGCACTAATGTATTTGCAAAGGTATTTTTTTTCTATCCAACTAAAAATAGAGAAATTGCATATCTGGTTCTATTTAGTGGAGGGAAACAGGTAGAACGTACACAAGGAAAAAAGGCAGCTTGCAAACATGGTGAGTACTGGTGTACTTATAAAGTCATCAGTGAACAGAACTCATGCAAAATAATGCCAGAATGGAAGTTCTAGTAACACCTTGAAAACTCAAGATACACACAGAGCACACACTTACCTTTGCTCACGCAAAGTTGCTTGAATTTCACATACTCGAACTAAAGACCTTAAATTCTTTAATTCAGTACAAATTTCTGACATATGCACACTTCCCATGTTATGGGCTTCCTCACGTAATCTTGATGCCTGCAGTGGTTATACATAAAGGTTAGGTTTTTGAATCATGCATTGGAAACAACTGGCAGTAGCCAGGGAATTGCTGGACGAGTGTGTCTTGAAATAGCAAAGCACTCTAATTTCAAAAGGGAGTATTAAATCAGAAACACATTAAGTTCTCTACAAAAGCCCATTTCAAATAAGAAATAAACAACACTGCTGCCCAGAAACTGCCTAACTCAGGCGTATGCTAAGGCAGGGATAGTTTAGACTTTCTTGATCCTAACAAATGTTTACTCGACCATCTTGAAAGACAGTACGTGACAGGGTTCTGAGTTTCCAAAGTAATTTGTTCAAGTAGTTCAAAGTCTCCATCATATTTCAATGGCAGACTTAAATTTCCTAACTAATCAGGTCTTAGTGACAAAAATAACTGAATGCCATCTTTGTTCCAGCTACCTTGTACATGACAAAGAAAAACTTTGCAACCCTCTTCAGGTGTTCTCTTCCAGACAAACTCCATTACTTTAATGCCCCCACTTAGTCAGCTGGAGACAAGCAGAAGGGTAAATTTAAAGGGCATGACCTATCCAATTCCCAATCTGGGCATTTCTCAAAGTCTCATCACTGAACTGGATATGACTCCAGAGAACTTCTCAACAGCACCAAGGAGATCAGTATAATTACTCTGAGGCCCTGTGCATTACACTGCAATAAGGAAGAGGACTTCTTGAAAATGGCACTTGGAAAAATTGTTTCAAATACAGCCTTCCCTGCAGCATTACTGTTTAGCAATGTTATCCTCTGCTGCACTGGGTCTGGCTGGGGTGGAATAAATTCTCTTCATAGCAGGCCATGTTTTGAATTTGTGACCAAGACAGTGCTGACAACACAATAATGTTTTAGCTATTCCTAAACAGAGCCTACACAGCATCAAGGGTTTCTCCCTTTCTCTCTCTGACCCCCTCTCCACCCAGCGAACACGTTGTGGGTGGACAATAGGCGGGGAGGGAACAAAAATGGGACAGCTGACCCAAACTGACCTCGGGGATATTCCATACCACACAGTGTGTTATGCTCAGCGGTAAACCTGGGGGGCACTTTTCCAGGGGTTGCCATGGCTCAGCTTGGCATTGGCTGGCTGGTAGTGACTGGTTTTGCATCCCTTTCCCCCACCCTCTTCTACTCTTTAACCCGTCTTTACCTCAACTCAGTTGAGGTAAACATCAGTTTTCTCACTTTTGCCTAATTGTTTCCCCTATCCTGCTGGGCCAGAGCAAGCAAGTGGCTGTGTGGTGCTTAGCTGCCTATTGGGATGCATCCACCTCTGCTCAGGTACTCGTATGCTTCATTTTTCCTTCCTAAATATAATGTTATTTAGCACAAATCTTCACCAACATTTGGCACTTCTCCGGCTTAAAGCAGCACTTTGTGTTCTAATTCCCTACATTAAAAGTTTTTTTTCTGGAGTTTGTGAACTTCCAGGAGTACCCTGGTCTCCAGCAGGATATAATTTCCCATGTCTTCCCTGCACAACTCCAGTTACTGAGCTGTTTTTCAGTTTTCCATGTTAAGTGCTTTTTATGAGTTCTGTGACAAAACTGCTGTAGTTCAAGAATGTTTTAGCTGTTACTACTGCACAGCACATTTCTTCAAGTCTGACTGCTTTAGCACATACCTGTCCTGGCTCTTCTAATTTATCTACTTATTTATTTTTCAGTTTACTCTGGCATGGGCTCTTCTGCCCTAATTTCAAGTTACACAATGCATCTGACAGCTATCTGAAGAAACCAAGACACTGCATTTCTAGTTTCTCCACTTTGATCTGTCTTCTTCACTACACACCACACCTATACCTTCAATTCTCTTTTTCTTTTATTGAAAAAGTGAATATCACACTTAAGTGTCTCAAGTGCTACTATTCAAAACTGATCTATAAACAATACCACCTGGAATCATCTGAAATAGCAGACAGGACAACACAGTATGTAGCACAAAGCACCCAACTGAGTATATGACTGCCTAGCATTAGCTGAGTTTTTTGATCTCTTTATTACCAACAAAGGAAAAAAAACCAAAACCTATGCAGTGCATAAATCTGTTTTCTATATTAAGATGACTTATCACTTGTGAATTCAGTACACAGTGAAAATAATACTTTCAAAACTATGGACCAACACCATAGATAAGTGCCTGTACTGCACCATTTCGTTAAAGACACTCCACAACAATGGCTCAGTGTTTGACTCAGTACAGTTTGGTAATGTCTTAAACCTGATTTAAAAAAATTAATGAAAAGAAGCAAGAATCCTAATTAATGAAAAGAAGCAAGAATCCTAACAGGGTCTCAGTCTAGACTGTGCTTGTAAGAGTCATCTTGCAAGTTACTACCCAAAAGTCTCCAGTGTAGGTTTGTGCCAGCATGCAACCACTCTTCAAAAGACCAAAGTAAACTAGGCTAGGTAAGATTACTATCCCAAACAGACTGCATCAGACAGGACTGCCTGTGAAAAGAACTGAACTAGATTCAATAACCAATATGGTTCCTTTGAGTAATACATTCCAAGCAGCTGACATGCATCCAGTTCCCTTGTATTACTACAACACAACAGGTTTCATGCAACTAGCTATAATATATGGATGGCAGTTCTACTGGATATCCCATTATGTAAAAATAGCCCAAATTCAGTCCGAGTACTCTACATCAATTTACAAACAAGGCAGAGTTTCTTTTTCACTGTGTAGAACTAACAAGTCAGTAACTGAAACTGTGGAGTAGTCTCAGTTTAACTCTGTACCTAATTTATAACATTTTACACATTAACAAAAATATCATTATTAAAAAATACGTTGAAATCTTTGCAAATTTCAACAGAACTTTAGCAGTAAGAAAATAGTTATGAAGATAGCTACTCATCTGAGGGAATTTCAAAAACACTGAGACTTCCAAATGAGACTGAAAATACCCAACTGCTGAAAAGCAAACACATGTAAAACCTGCAGGTCTGGCCTAATCTCTCTTTCCTCTCTTCTGGCTAAGGACAAGCATCAGGGTTTGGGGCTTTTTAAAATACTTTTAATTCCTAGAAAAAGCAACCTGAGTAAGAAACCCAAATTTTAAGCTACACATTATGCATTCTCACAGGGAACAGAGCAAAGGAGTACTCACCTGCTTTTCTGCGTGATCCGCAGGCCAGCCTTGAACATGCTTTATAAGGTTTTCATTGAAGTGTGCTGCTAGCGTAGGTGTTAATGAACATGTGGGTCGTACAGATGTATTTTGTGGTGCAGGTGTTGAGTTTGATGCACTACTGCTAGAGGTATGATTTGGACCTGGTGATGGACTTCTTTGACTACTAGAAGAAAGAATTAAAAAAAGCAAGTCAGCATTTAAAAACATATGTGAACCTATAGAGAAATGAACACTAAAAATTCATTGCTTCCAGGCACAAAAATATCATGAAGTGTTCAAACCACAAGTAAATACTTCTGGTAGACCAAACCTGCGCCACTTTTCTACAAACCTCTAACTTTTATTGGAATGTTTGTGTGCTACAACATAACAGAGGGTTTTTGTTGATTGGATGGGTTTTGTGTTTGTCTGGTTTTTAACTCTGAGAGCTGTTCAAGAGATGTAAGCAGTGCCTAGATGGTGTTGGATGGAGAACATATACATGTATGTTCTTCCTTCAAACAGCTGCAAACCTAAGATTTTCCGTAATGATTTATCAGATGGGAGTCAAACAGGTTTATTCAACAGAGGTTTGCCACAATAATCATGAAGAACAATGCCTGATGTCCTGATCTGAAAATACAGCCATATGGGATTTGAGGAGTTTACTACTCATGTCAAAACACAACCTAGGTTTTGTCATATTGTACGTGCTCACTTAATGCATTCAGGAGAACAGAAGTATCACAGCAGCAGTATGTCTTTAGCCACCAAACTCGACTGCTTTACTGGGGCATACTCAGCGTAACAGTGATGGTACGTCACATTTATGATTTTCTTTGGCACTACACATACTGAGAAATAGTAGGACTAATTGTGTAAGTACCTAACAACTCTCCCCCTGGCAGAAGCTTTTCAACACAGGCCATAATTTCAGTCTATTTCTTAAAACTTTATAGCACTTGCAGGCAAGAAGAAAGTATTATGAAGGAGAACCAAATTTTAAAGGACTCTTGATTCATCACCTAACCTAACCTCTCGGTCCCCTTGAAGACTGAAAACATCCTTACAAAATGCAACTATCTTTCTAGTCCAATGCCCAAATATTTGTCCTCATCAACTCACACTTGCAAAGAATTACAGCATTAAGAATCACAGCCAACAAACTGGATGTCTGACATGGACCTGCTGGAATGAAGCTAGAGGAGAGCCACCAAGTTGATGAGAGGGCTGAAGCACTTCCCCTATAAAAAAAGCAATTCCTGATCTCTCTTCAGAGCTTATGAGAGTCATAGTATCTGGAGCACTGTGTAGTGGGAAGCCTAAAACTGGACAAGCATTGAACTGCTACAGCAAAGGAATGTGGCAGAGGACCACACAGAGGACTAAGAGGCTGAAGCACATGCCGTATCAGGAGAAGCTAAAAGTTTATTCAGTCTGGAAAAGAGAAGGCTGAGGGAAAGGGGATTGAGGGATCTTTTCACCGATTTTTACTACTTTTGGAGAGAACAGACAGAATCTTTTCAGAGATGCACAGCGATAGCACAAGGGGCAGAGACCAGATGCAACAAGGAAAATTCTAACTAGACATGGAAAAAAAAAATCACCATAAGGGTAGTCAAAGATTAGAAGAAGATATTCTGAGATATTAAAAAAACCCACGTAGATAATGCCCTTAGCAATTCAAACTTGCCAGTCCTACTCTAAATTGGGACCTAAATAGACCATAACTGGAATTCCCTTCCAAACGAAATTATTCTAAGTTTCAAGGTATTCGTTTAGCATCAACATAGTGATGGTGTAGAGAAAGGCTACTTTCATTAAGTAGAATTCAGGCATAACCTTATTTACTCGTCAGTTCTACTAGAATTAAGGTTCCCCCTATGACTTGCTTCCTCTTTATTTATCAGCCTGTCTTCTACTTCATCAGTAAAAATCACTCTAACACATCAGAAATGTTTCAAGAAAATAAATAAATAAAATATGTGGGCTTCTCAAAAATAAAGTTGTATCTTAATTATGACTAAAACATACTGTCACAAAATATCCTAGGCACTGCTATGTTAGCAGCAGGGGGAGCTACGAATGCAGCAATGACTGTTCCAAACTACCATAGTATTTTTAAATGCTTCACTAAAGGCAAATACCTGCCTTAGCTGAGTTAAAGACTGACTATGCCCCAAGTAACAGAATGACTCCAGAGAGGCAAAAATATCTGTAACAAGGGTATGGGAACAGGATGGTTCTGAAATACACTACCACAAACAACAAAATCTCACAAAAAATTGAATGAAATACCTCTCTTCCCAGCTCTTTTCCAAGGTAAAGGAAAAATGTTCCTAGTCCTTTCTGAAAACAAAAAGAAACTACCAACCCGATGAAACCATTAGTTATGGAAGCACACTCTGAATTTCATTTTTAAAGCAGCCATAATTCACGGCGTGTCTTTGGAATAATCTCTAACAGACAGACTCACTGTATGTCCACATTGTGTTAATTTCCCAACTTAAATGGCTGAAATGTTCACTTCTTTAAAGTGAGCAATAGCTACTCAGGTTTTCTTACACAGCCCAACTTGTTTCCACCCCAACAAGTCAAAAATAATTTTACCTCCATTCGCTTAAAACTTTTAATGAGCCAAGGAAATGTAGATGTGATTAACTTCTGCTCAATTAATCTGTATTTAAGCTGGAGAAAAATGCAACCTTAATTCACAGAGCCAAAAAGATTTTGGACTATCTCTGCACAGTTCAGGTTGCTAAGTTGTTTTTCACTCCTATAAAGTAAAGGACATTACCTCCCAAGAGCAATTCCTAATCCAACCGACTGTTTTCACCTACAAAGGAATAATCTGTTCCATATCAATTCAGACATACTGCTTGGACATAGCAAATTTTTTGCAGATAAATAAATCAACATCTGAGCTGGCCCACTTTCATTAAACCCCACTGCACTCAGGAGAAGAGAATACCAGTCACACAGGTCACCTATTCGTTAATCTTCCACTTTATGCGAATAAGACACTTCCAAAGCAAACTGAATCACACGAACTCATGATGCACAATACAGCAGAGTCACAAACGTGCATTAATTTGAGATATACAGGATACTGAACAATACTAACATTGTCTCAGTATCTTTCATCCTGGCCTGCACACTGCCTCCTGCGCTGCCTCCCCCTCAGCCATGGGACTGTGCTACCTGCACAACACACCTGCTTCAGCAGTGCTGGGGCAAACACAGCTTCCTCCACCAAAACGCTGATGTCAAATGGAGCAATGGTTTGCAGAGGGACAGCAGATCCCCAAACTTGCTGTAGGTAAGGGTCATGCCAGAGAACAGTCACGTAACCCAAAGGGAGGGTGAGGTATGAATTAGTAGGCCAAAAGCCCACCAGTATCAACTCATGCAGACTCCAAGCCATGGTAAATGTTTCCAAGAATGACTATCTTTCTCAGAAAGATTTCCTGTGGGGAAAGGGTGATGAGCAAAGAACAAAAGGGCCTGTGACTGAGAGCGGTCCCCCAAAACCTCACCACTCCTCATAAAAAAGCTTGGCTTGATGCAAAGTGTAATTTTATCTCTGGTACAGTAATTCAGAAAGATTTAAATAGCACCATCCATAATTACTAGGGAGGGGACCTGGACACTTTGCCTTTATTCTCCTCAGAGATAAATGAGTTATAGGTTTGTAATCTGACAAAGATAACAAATCTTTGTAAAAATCAAGTGTCTGTAAAACAGCCTACATTAAAAACTCAAAACTTCTGACTTGCTTCTGTTTGTACCCTCAAACTGGTCAATACTGCAGGGTCTCCAGTAATGTCAGCTTCTGGGACAGGACTAACAAGCACACAACAGATAACCCAGTCCCCTCCAAAAACTCAGAACACAAAGTAACTCCTTTCTCCCCACAAAAACAGTCAAAACCAACAAAGAAAACAAAGGTCCCTTTTGTTATTAGTCCCAGAAGGACAGATAAAAGGACCTCAGTATTTTATGATCTGGAAGGCACTACCGTGTAGCTTCAGGTATGCTCACAGTGAGAGAGTACTGGGGTTTGGTTTTTTGTTTGCCTTTTTAATACCATACCACACACCTTATTCAACCACTCTAAAAATTCAGCTATTAAGAATTGGAAATTTACAGAACTTCTAAAAAAGTCAACCCGCAACCTCTTCCTGCCACAGTTTTATACCATGACTCCATCACAAAAGGATCTTATGACACATATTTGGTTACAGCCTCTGGAACCAATATGACAAAATGCAGAGCATCCGACACTATGAAGAGTCCACCTTCCTGAAACAAAAATTTCAAACAACATACAGATTCTAAACCCACCTTGTAAATCAATGGTTAAATGTTTGCATCATGCAACATCTGAATAGGTTGCAACATTGACAAAAAAGTCCGGCCAAGGAAAGATACTTGTGAAACTTACTTGAGAATGAAGTCTAATGCTTACCCCAAAAATGGGGAATCTACCACATTAACTATGAAACAAAGGTACTTAACTGCATCATCTCAGTAGCAGCAGTTAAATCACATGTTCAAAAAACAGGCCAAAGAAGAGTCCACTAACTGCTACATATACAACACACACTGAATCCAGATAAAAAGCTAAGGACAGAACAGAGAAGCAATTCAATATACCTTGAACGCTGAAGACTTCGTGGAGAGGCAGGTTCATGACCCGCCTGCTTGTCAGCTATTACTGGCTGCTGAGGTGCTGCCTGGGAAGCTGGTCCTTGTTTAACACCTGGAGTAGCAACCTGGAAAGTTCAAAATTTCATTAGATTTCCTCCACAGTAAAGAGCAAGTGTAAGAACCAGTGAAAAGCAAGGCAATTACAATTTCAACACCTGTGGGGTTTTTTTGATACAAGGTATTTTGTTGACACAATTTTTATTCTCTTCACAAGGTGTTTTTCTAGTGTTGTCTAGTTCCACAGCTGTGACGGAAAGTTTTTTTTAACTAAAATTGAGTACTTAATAGACATAACAGAAACAAATTTAGACCCATGTGACTTGTCAAAATATTGCAAGCTTATTGGGCAAAATAGTTCAACTCAGTATTATTTTTGACTGTATCTCCAATCTGAGCACTGAGCTCATTTTCAGCCTCAGAAGAGTTGTTCATTACCCAAACAAAATCATCATGTACAAATTTAAGAGTTCCCTACTTGAAAATACATTACACAGTGTTAAGAACATAATTATATCACAAGCATATTAAAACATCTCTATCAGAAATGGAAAATAAAATCTAAAGCATATTTATCAGTTTGCTGCTCCCTTTTTTTTAAGTTCTAAACTCATGAGTGACTAAAAAAATAGTCACCAGTAGCTTCTTGCTTTTCCTTTGTAGAATACATTCAATACAAGGTATTAAGACACCAGCAGTAAGATAGTCTTTTCTGTGAATTTCTGAGGTATGACAGGATGAGAAGTTTGGGAAAATAGTAATGTCTAAGTTACAGAAAATGAAGTTCAAGATACTTTGTCTTGCCCAACGCTTTGTATACCTCAGTTAATTTAAAGCATGTACAATAGAGGTTCAGCTTCAAAATTTATCCCCCACTCTGCAAAATCAAACTAAAAATTTTAAGACAAAAGAGAAGGAGCAAAGGAAAAATGGCTTCTAGGGATCCATAAAGACAAAAAACCCAAATCATCCAGCCTGCCTGCATTTGCTGACTTCAAATTAGTGTATATTACTAACTAATGGTCACCTGAACATCCACAAATTCTGTACTTCAGAAACAGACTTCTGTGAAACAAACCACAGATGGCAAGCCAGACACTACCTGCTAACGTAAACTCAAGACATAACTAGATCCATTTAAATACACAGGGAATCTTAATGCAAATTCAAACTCTTATATGTCTAAGAGGAAAACTCACCTTTTAAAATTATCAAAATGAAAATGTGCTCTTTCTGGTTTTTAGATTAATAGACATATACTAAAAAAGTCTGAGTAGCACATGAAAAGCCCATGGTACGAAAAGGATAAAGCAAGATCACTGTAAGATCACTCTGCTGTTGAAATAAACAGAACTATATAGTTGAGGGGGGTGAAACAGCAGCAGTTCATAAAACTGATATATGAGAACAGACCACACAAGTACCTTTATGATATGTATGACATGAAGAACTTTGCTATTAATGCCCGCATTTTGCTCAGCCTGTGAGCAGACATTAACCATCAAGGCTGTTCAAACAGAAGGAACAATTTCAAAAGGAAAGTCCATCAGCAAAAATGGAATCACACAGCAGAGTCAAACTGGAAAAGTAACCAGCTCCTTGGCTGGTAAAAATAACTAAAAAAAAAAACAAAAACAGGACCATGAAGAAAAAGTGGGATTTGTGAGATAAATGAACCACAAAGCCTCTCAACTACTCCATGTTTTCCAAGCGTTTCAAAGACTGTAAATACATATACCAGAAAAATAAAAAGGGCTAAATAAATTCAAAAAACAAACAAACCAACTAACCAACCAACCAACAGCAATATTCTCACTGCGCTTGACACGTCTGTGTAAAGTGCTTTACACAGCTATTTTGCAGAAATTCAGAACAGCTTCTGATCACACAATACAGGCACAGCTAAAAGGTAAAACGTGACATCCAGGCTCCCGGAGTCTGTGACCCCCGAGCTGCCACATGCACACAGCACACCTGCAGGCAGACACATCAGTTTAAGTCTGAAAGCAGTACTGACATGTTCAAGCGGCCCTAAGCAACAGCACTGTGCCAATGGCACTACACTAGTCCCACAACCAGCCCAAATATCTGTGCATCTGGCACTGGGCTCTGCTTGCACAGGGCCAGTTCAGCCCGTGGGCCTGTGCTCTAAAACCAAATGTGTCCTAGCACAGCACCACATCTTGACTGGGCATCATTTACCTCAAACTCTACAACTGGACAAGCTAGCCTGACTGACATATCCGATGGGCTACCAAAACAGGCATGCTCACACTGGAGCTATTACCACCTAAGTTCCCATCTCATGGAATTGAGTTACACAAATACAAGAACTATCAAGACAGTTCTTTCCCTCCTGAACTGGCAAAGTATCTGCTCCTGAACCAAAATTTGTTACTCTGGGACTAACTAACAATCTCTGGGTTGTAGAGACCAGAACAGATCTACTTCCAGTTATTGACAGTAAACAACTTAAGAAGATTCTTTTTCATATCTCAGGATTTGGAAGTGCCAAATATCTCAACACTGCTGTTTGATAATGTCATTACTTGTCACCTAGCTACGGGATGTGAACACATAGATTCAGGATGTAATCCAGGGGCAGAAACCAAGGTACCAACCGGTACTGGTACACACAAGAAGCTTTCGCTATTCATTTTATCACTGGCCATCATAAGAAACTGGGAGAATCACTTGGTTTTCTTTGTACCCATGAAAACAGATGAAAGAAAATGAGGCATTCTGACTATGATGACAAATGCAATCTGTTCTCCTGCAGATAAAAGTATTCCTTATAGGCCTTCAAGGCATAAGAGGTTCACTTGTGAGCAGAAAATTGAGAAGAAGACACCTTAGCTAAGCAGGGGTGGTGACAGAGAACACAGATTTTAAAAAGGTGGGGGTGTCTCACCCCAAAGTCTAGAGCCATGCTTCTTAGGAAGAACCTTAGGAGCTTATAGGTTAGCTTCAATTTACATTTCCTAGACACTGATCCAAGGAAGGAATTCTGAATTAATAGGGGTCAGGGGACAGGAAGGGAAAGGGACATTGTTATTGATCTGTAAACACCTAGCACATTTCTAAACCAAATCTGAGACTACACCCAGTTAATTTCCCCAAGAAATTCTCTCCCATTCTAAACGATCTTTTATTGGGTAAGTCTAGAGAATTTTATCAGCTGTTGCCTTTGAACTATGTTTTTGTTTCTATTTAAATATGCTAAAATACTGATGCCTTGGTAGTATCTCCAGACAGCATCTGAAGCCAGCATAAGAATTTCTTCAAGAAAAGTAAACTAGATTCCATGCTGGAGCTGCACTGCCAAAATACAGTCAAGTAGCTGTTTCCAGTTGTTTGTTTCTAATGGGAAAGATAACATACATATTTTATCATCCTATATACAACTGCTAGCACATGGATATATAGGAGCAATACTTAATATTATGTATAATGGTTTCTTACTACAATATGGCATAAATCAGAAGGAGCTTACCTTCTGCTGGGATGATACTGGTGGCGTAGTCATCAAAGGTTTAAGTGGAACAGTGTTAGTTTGCGGCGTGCTTATCCTTGGAGACACATACGATCTTGGCGATGAGGCATCAGATGTTAAAGACATTGGAGACTGATTAGATGGCTGAGCTGTAAAGGAAAAATAATTGCTTTTAATAAAACTATGTCCTATCGTAAATGCGAATTAGACTTTCTTTTGGTACTTTGGAGTATGCTATATTAGATGATACAAAAACATGTTCACTGTGAACAACTAGAACAATCAAATGTTCAACAGCAATCCTAGCTAAGGAATTGTATCTTCCCCAAACTCTCCACTTCTAAAACTTCACAGGAGGGGGAAAGAGAAGAAGCTATTAGGAAATGCTTTTAACACATGAAGAGACTAAATAATTTCCCACTGCTATTTTAGAGCGCTCAACTTTATTTAACTGAAAGAATGTATGAATAGTTTATTTAGAAAGCTATTCACCCATTCTAGGCATATACCAACAGTTCCCTACCCATGGTTAAAAATTAGCATTAGTACTGCTTACCTACTCAGTAAGATGACTGCATTTATTGTTTTGCTTTAAGTTTCTAAACTTAAGTTTCAAAGATTTTTTATTAAATTACAAGCCAGAACATACTGAAAATACCTGAAAGAATATCTTGCTCAGAAGATGAAAAAAAAAAATCCCCCACCAGACATAGCAAACTTTCTTTTAAGAATTTAAAGCCTCCCCCAAGAGTCACAGTAGCACAGTACTACAAGATGGGTGTTAAAGCAAGGAAGAGTTGTGTTTTATACTGAACATTAAATAACACCTAATTCAGGTCCAGAATAAATTGAGAGGGTCTCACAAAAGCTCCACATTACTCATATAGAATTAGTTAACATACAAAGAAAATCCCAAAAGGTGAGACAGAGAAGCATATTTACTTAGTTGTGCGTCAGGTGCCTGCTCCTCAGTAACAATTTTTTATCCTATCTTTGGAAAAAAGTCATTCAACGTTCTCCACACTGTGTGGCCAAAGATACAACAAGAGACAGATTCTACACCTTTCAACTGTATCAGCCTTTTTAAAACACTGCTAACAAATTTATGTAAGTGAAAAAAAGACTCTGAATACCTTGCGTAGACAGTTGTGCAGCTTGAGAAATTAGGGAGGTGATATTGAAAGCAGATGGTCCAGCAGTAAGAATTTTATGGAGTATAGACTGCAGAGAGGCTTGTGTCACAGCTGCTGTTAGAACTGAAAACAAACATTCTGTTTTACTGACAATTCTAGAACACCACTTTAAACTGTTCAAACTGGCTAATTACATCTAAGCTACATTTTCTTTCAGATTTATTTCCCGTATCTACCGTGACCAATGATCCACCTGGACTGTTTTTCAGTTACTTGAATTCAAGTTGACTTGGAATGTCTAGCAAGTCCTTTATTTAGTAGTTTTAACTTTGAGACATACACTCAGAAACAATTCTTTTAAAAAATAACTTCAACTCTTCAGCTTGACCTTATGAATCAGTAATAATTCTTGTAAACATCAACAGAAACTTTGTTCAATTTGCTACTGTAGTAAGTAGAATGTGTGTAAAGTTTTTTTACACTACAATATTTTTTTAAAAAAAGCAAAAAGCAGAATCACTTTAATTCACTAAAAGAGATAGGGGGCAGACTTCCTGTTCAAGACAAAAAAAAAATATCTTTCAAGTTAAAAATCTGCATTTCTTCTTACTAATAAAAAAACCCTTATCTGTTCCGAGTTTAACTGTCCCATGTCATATCCCCCCCAGTAAAAAAAAAATCCA
Source organism: Struthidea cinerea (assembly GCA_013397865.1). Taxonomy (NCBI): domain Eukaryota; kingdom Metazoa; phylum Chordata; class Aves; order Passeriformes; family Corcoracidae; genus Struthidea; species Struthidea cinerea. Next base: position 520,271 of record VZTI01001820.1, on the reverse strand, counting down.
ATCACTTTTAACCGTTTTAAAACTGCACAATACAGGAAGAGTATCTTTCAGTATGAGATGATGAGACCCTGAACTAAGAGCTTCTGAACCAACCTTTCCAAAAAGGTCTGCAGGCTCTGTGGGATACTTCCTGAACATACATGCCACCCATGCACACTCCTGAAAAAACTGACTCACCAGCACAAGCACAGAATAACTCTGAATCATGCACACAGTAAGGGCAGCCCTGCTGTGCAAGGTGAAGTCACTCTGCCCATGGAGACACAGCCAGGCCCTCATGCCATCAGACAATTCTGAACACTCTTGTTCCAAGACATACACAGCTGCTGCTCAGATATGGCAAGAGAAAACTACTAGAAATTTCGCTGAGCAGCTTTTTAATAAAATACAGTTGGAGTTTAATGGACCTTTCATATTTCAACACAAACAACCATAACACTCCTTTTTTCAGTCCAACCTAGTGCACTACAGTTTTAAAGGCTTCTCCCTGCACAGGAAAAAGAAACCAGTGACCTACTCACCTATTAGTACTGAATGAATAGAGAATATTTGCTGATTAAAAGGAAGCAATTGACAGCTTTTTCTGACAAATAATTGCAAGGTACAGTGTATTTTGTACATATTTTCACTTACTTGATCAGCACTTTCAGAAAGTTAATTAAGTCTCAGCACTACATCTAAATGTTTTACTTCCTATTGAAATCAGTGATCCATGCACAAGAAGCAAACAAAAACTCCTACACCATTTTATCAATAACCTGCCATGTGCAGACACATTAGATAAAACTGCATTCAAAATGCATCAACTCTACCCATTCTTGCAGCAAAAGGCACTATAGGTAAGTGATAAACTCACCTCTAACAAACTAAGCCCATGTGACAAAAACATCGGGACGCACCAATTACATGTACAAAATTTAACTGGCTAGCAAAGTTACTGACATGCTACCTTTATTCAGAGAGGCTAACTTGTTATGTTAAAGAAAAAAGTCGTTAGGCAACAAGATTTAAGAATCCCTAGAAGTTTCAGTACTTGCAAACACACGTTAATAGAACAGCAGCACAAACTACAAAACACAGAAAACAAAGAACAGTGCACGAAACAAAAGAACAAAGAGCTCTAACGAAATTTTGTGCAACAGACAAATGCTGATACAGCGATTAAGTCACCAGTCTCAAACAGATTGCTCATGTACATCAACATTTATTAATTTGAAAACCTTAAATGTTGAGAAGGTTTAACGGAAAAAAAAACCCACAAAAATCCCCACATTACCCAGGGATTCATTTATTCACTTCTCATTTAAAATAAGGCTTTCATTTACTACAGCCTGGTATCCAATAATATACTAACGTATGTAAATGTGAGATTACATGAACTTTAAAGAATCCTTACCTTCATTGATTTTGGATATATCTACGCTAGAATTATTAAGCTGCAAGGTGGCTTGCAGAGCAGGCAGCAGCTGTCGAAGGAGATTTGGGTCCTGAAGTAATGGAGGAATTGGTGATTGTGGGACAGGTGAAACAGGAACTGTAGGAGCAGATGAAGCAGGCGCAGAAGTTGGATTCAGTCCAGAAGCAGAAGATGTAGAAGGAGTTGTGCAAGAATGGGATACAGACTTGTCCACAGATGCAGACTCTGAACAGAAGACAGAAAGTGTTTTTCATTTCCCCCAATATAACCTGACAACTCACTAGTACAATTTTCATATTAAATTCAGAAGATCAAATGCCTAACTATCATTTTTAAGAAAAGAACACAACATTAACAGAACAAAAATTGAAGACAGCTGATTTCTAATGCAATTTACGTTATTGAACCTAGTATTTATTAGGACCGCACACACGCCACTATTCCACTTCAAGATACTGGATAAAAAGCAGCCAGTGTTACAAATGGGACATTTTTTCCTTAGCTTTTACAACAAATGTGGGCCAAAAATTCCTTACTGATCTTTTCTTTTACTGTGCCTGTACTCATATTCTGCATTTTCACTTATGATTCCAATCTTTCTTTGAAAAATGTACTATGCACAAAAACCTTATAGCCCATGGATTTCATGTATAGGCTACTGTATCAAATTTGAAGGGAGGGTATAAGCCATGCTTCATTTATGAAGAGACCAATACAAGAAGCCACAAAATGTAAGTCTATCATACAAAATCCAGCTACATTGCTGAGGATTTAGAAAGGATAATGAGCAGTACTAGAAATATAAAAACAGTCCTGTTAACATCCCCACAGCAGAGTGGAAAAATATCTACAAATGTATCTGCCTGTAATTGATTTTTAACTTGTCAGCTTCTCCTGAAGCATTAAGACCTATATCCTTTATTTTATTAATACCATTTTAGGAAATATTACCATTTATTATCCACAGAAATACATAGTACCTAAATTCAGTTATACTGTATGGCAATTTGTTCTGATTAATATGAGTTATTTAATTAATTTTAAATTTGACTTCCACTTAACAGAAAGTTGCTCCTCCATTCCAATACTGTGAGAAATCTCTGCAATGAAAGTATTTCAACTTACTACACGTGTACCATCAGTCACTTCAAATATCCTTCCTTTAAGAAACCTGGACTATTATATTTCAATCTTAGCTCCCCCTTCTCTCATCTTCATTAAACCCTCAAGAGACCCCTGCCCCCAAATTCAGTCAAGATTAATGCCTCTATAGCATCAAAGAAGTTGGATGCAGAGCGTGAAGCTATGGATCCAAGATCTCATGCAGGATGTTTGCCCATAGTAATGAAGACCTGGATTTTAAACCTACCTCAAACCAGGCAGAAGTCAACCTGAATATTCTACATTTCAGGCAAAAATCTAAATGAACTGGGAAAACTGACTGGGAAGTTCTTTTACTTTAAGGGTGCGCTTTGTTTTTTTCTTTGGAGAGATGGTCAAAGTAAGATGATGCTGACTTTACCTTTTCACTTCTTTACTAGTATTGTTTTGTTTTACCACATAAGAATAAAATGTTACAGAACTTCTAACAGCTTTTGTATTCCAATAACCTTAACTGCAACTTCCAAGACTAAATTGGAGAAGAACCCTAAAAAAATAAACATAAAAAATTACGGGAGTAATGATTTTCACTGAGGTTTCTAATCTTACTGGGAAGAGGATTTCTGCTTCCATGCTGTTACACTATAAATAGCTTATAAAGGTCACAAGCACTCCAGAAAACTTCTTCCAGACAAGCAGCTGAGGAATCTGAACCACAAAAAAAAATGCTGAAGAATCCAAACTTGAAAGCTTTGCAAGGATGCAACAGTCAGGATACAAAGACATATTTCAGAGTTTCAGGTGAACTTCTGAAAAAGATATGGCCTTATCTAGTTACAGTCTCCTCAGGGGTGGTTGCAATGTATCTGTGAAGGGACCTGGTCATTTGGCCAGCAGTTTTCGTAAGAACAACTTAAAAAGGGACAAAACTGGTTACGAAGATGGAAGATAGAGGAAAAAACAGTTACAGAATTTCTACATGGTTTTCAGTAACATGTGAACTAGGACAGCTGATTAGGTATTAGCTCCTATTAAAACAGTAAGTCATTAGTAAAAGTTTTTATTATAAAATACTGCATAAAAAAATCTTATGTTGTAGTGTTCAAAGTAAACACTAAGACAACTGCAGGCCAAGACACATCCAACAAACAAGAATCTTACCATACTGAACAAAAAACATGGGAAGTTTTAATGGAATTTGGATCTGTCATAGTCCAAATAAGATCAAGATACACTGGCAGACAAAAGCGAGGGAAATAAGCACATTGGGACACGTTAGTACTCATGTGTACAAGCCTGCTACCCTACAGTTTGGAGAACCTCACCAGAAAAACAACCATTAAAAAACCCCCAAACAAGTAAACGCCCTCATTTCAAAACAAAGAAAAATACTGAGCAACTGCTAGCACTGATTTCAAAACATATTTAATGTATGCAGTCTTGTCTTCACAGTTAAATATGAAGTTATTTTAAGTAAAGAAGCAACTCACTACTGTATTATTTATTCATGTAAGCAAATACCTGACCCTCAAACCACACCACTATACCAAACAGCTGGAAGTGCTTTTCACCCATGCTGCAGTTCTGAACAAAAAACACACTGAATCAAAGGCAAACTCAAGACAACAATGCAGTTAAAATAAACCTTATACACACCCAGTCCTGCGTATTCACTTATTTCTTTTATAACAGAACTCAAAACATGGCACTCAAAACCACTGAATTCCATGAGGTCTGTAAACCTACATTAGTTTGAGTTTTTATGCTATAAAAATGCACACTGAATTACATCGACACAATACAGTTGAGTTACTTCTTTCAGACAATATGGAGACACTATTTCATAGCTGTATTACTGCAGGTATTTTAAGTGTGTGTTAAAATGTATGCTTGTACAATCACCCAATTAAACCTAGAGAAAGGACACAAAGCAAGGATAGTGCCTAATGCTAACATTCCAATCTTCTGAAATGTTTAACAACTCAAAAACAAAACACTAAATGTTATAAAAGAATACATCTCTATGACCATGACTACCTACATGTACATCCAATCAGAACTGTTACTTAACGTCATAGAGGATGCCGAGTAAAATGACTGTTCAGAGCATCACTGCATTACACAAATGATCTAATTTATTACTACTGAAATACAAACTACAAACATGTTTCTGCCCCAAAAACCGCCTGTAAAAATACTGGTAGAAATTCAAGTATTTCTTGTTTGCATTAAGTAGCTGTGCTGGTTCTGGCCAGGATAGGGTTAATTTTTGGAGTAGCCAGAAGGGTTGGTCATTCTATACCATCACACTTCACTGCCAGGGGCAGTGGGAAGGGAGCTGTTTTCCAGTGGGTAGCATGGTACTGGCTCACATACTGCACGTTCCCACATGGTGAGCTTTTTGTGCGTGTGTGAATTGTCTGTCTAGTACACCCTTTTATTAATATTGTTGCTGCTACTGTTAATTTCTCATTTCATTGCTGTTTCCAGTAAATTTTTCTTATCTCTACCTATAATCTTTTCCTTTTGTGCCTCCAATTCCCGTCTCCAGCCTGTCACAGGGGAGAGGGAGGGAGCAGTGAATGAACAGTGCATGGTTTGGAGTGTTTCAGCGGGAACACTAAATTGGGGAACACCGATCATAAACCTCAATAGCCTTATTTGGTGCCCAATGGGGTACAAAGGGTTGAGATAATCAGATCTGACCAGAGCGGTTTGAAACAAATTTTATTTAAGCATTTGCTGTACTAGGAAGGGAGTCAATGGTCACAATGTTGCTTGGTCTGCTCACAGGGTTATGGCACCTAACCCTGTATATTTTCCTGTGTATGCCCTGTGCGCCCACCATGGTGTTTTTATTCAGAGCAGGGAGAGAGAGGGATCAAGATGGCTGCATTGCTGTACTGTGGGAAACCAGTTTATGACATGATAACATGAAGGGCAATGAGGGTCATTTGGGATGTGTGTTCAGTAATGCTCTTTTACCCTTCCCTTGGGGTCTACCTTTGGGAGTCCATTAAATAGTACCTAGTCTGTGGGGGAACAGGAACAGATGATTCTCCCCAACTTTTTATGCCCTTTGCCTTTTTCAGGCCTGTTAAAACAGCTTTTGAGGATTTTGGATTTCCTTTGGTTGTTAAGAAAAGCATGGTCTTGTTGCTATGACTCCTCAGTGCAGTCCATACCATGTTCAGAGTCAGCGTGGCCCACACCACATTTAGAGTCAGGAGAGAAATTTCTAGGAAGGTCTATCCCGTGGGTCGATTGTCGTGAGTTACACAGAATGTGGGAGAAAATGGGCCAGTTTGGGAGGAAATTCTCTGCTTCAATTGTTTGGAAGTTCACCCCTGAACAACTACAGGATCTTGATAGAGAACAGAGTATTTTCAAGGAGAATGCTGTGGCAACTCCAGAGAGGAGCAATTTATTGCAGTGTGTTGGGCCCTGGCTACTTTTTCCAGGCATAGCTCAATAGTAGACAGTCCCTCAGGGAGAAGAGGAGGAACACAGACCAACAGGCACCGAAACCACTCAAACAACAGCTGAACCAGTGGAAGAACCCATGCCAGTAGCAGTCTCCCTTATACAGAAGAGGAAATCCAAGATCAAATCAGTTCACTTAGTGTAGGGTGAAGAGGAAGTAGAACCCTCACAGCAGCAGGGAGAGGAAGGGCCAAAGATAATCACCCAATCCCTATCCCTGAGTGAGCTGTGAGATATGCAGAAAGATTTCGGCTGCCAGTGGAATGAGACTCTGGTGAGCTGGCTGCTCCAGTGCTGGGGTATCATGACCCATGATATGAAACCAGATGGTAGTGAAGCCAAGCAACTGGGATCCCGGTCCTGGGACATAGGCATTGACAAGGGGTTTAGGAAGAACACAAACTGTCAGTCTCTGGAAGTGACTCCTGTCACGCAGGAGGGAAGATACTCTCTCAAGGACAATCTAGTAGTGCACCCCAGTAGGTAGAATGCCATGGAAAAAAGGTATCCAGTACCTGAATCAGATGTGCTGGAAGCAATCTACAGAGATTCAAACAAGAAGCAGTCTCCTGTAGGTTCAGATCAGGTCCAGTGTACACAACCCATGTGGAAGAAATTTGTACAGTGTGTCATTGTCATATGCCAACTAACTGGCATTAACATCAATGAAAGGAAGAGAACAAACAGTGCTTCATGTGACTACCCAACTCCAGCACTGTGAAGATCATCTTGACCCACACCTCGGCTGTGGAGATTGTCTAGGACTGTGGACAGACTTGAAAAGGTCAGTGAGGAAATGTCCCACGCCCTGCCAGTATGGACCAGAGTCTCTGCTACTGGGAGCAAGCAACGCCCTGCTCAAGAGAGGAGATGCACACGACCAGGTAACCTGTGTTTTTCCTGTGAGCAAAAGAGAGGACATGAGGAAGTGGGATGAAAAATCCACCTCTGCCCTAGCAGTACAGGTATGTGAGCTGAACAGAACAACTGCCACAGGAAATTCTTCAAGGATAAAGGCCACTCCAGTTTTCAGTGGGCAAGTCCTCAGATAGAAGAGCTGATGTTACTTCTGATCCTTTAGAAGGGACCTCCAGTTCATATTTACAAGGAGTGAGCAATGAGAACTATGACCAGCACTAAAGGGGCCCTGCCCCCAACCACACGGGGGAAAGGGACAATCAGATCTATTGGACTCTGTGGATCCAATGGCCTGGCACATCAGACCCACAAGAGTATAAGGCTTTAGTTGAAACCAGCACACAATGTACCCTGATGCCATCAAGATACGTAGGGGCAGAATCCATCTGTATTTCTGGGGTGACAGGGGGATCCCAACAGCTGATTGTAGTGGAAGCTGAAGTGAACCAGCTGGAATTTGGAATAAATGGCAAAACTACCCCATTTTGACTGACCCAGAAGTACCATGCATCCTTGGCACAGATTACTTCTGCAGAGGGTATTTCAAGGACCCAAAAGGGCATTGGTGGGCATTTGGGATAGATGCTCTAGAGACAGAGGAAATTAGACAGCTGAATACCTTGCCTGGTCTGTCAGAGGACCCTTCTGTTCTGGGATTGCTGAGACCTGAAGAACAACAGGTACCAATTGCTACCACAAGGGTCACTGTTGACAGTACCACACCAGTTGGGACTCTGTGACCCCCATCCATGATGAGATGATCTGTGAACTGGAGAGCCAGGGAATGTCAGCAAGACTCATTCACACTTTAGCAGCCCATACAGCCAGTGTGTAAGTCCAGTGGAGAGTAGAGATTGACAGGGGACTGTCGTGGCCTGAATGAAGCCACGCCACCACTGAGTGCTGCTGGGCCAGATATGCTTGAACTTCAGTATGAACTGGAGTCCAAGGCAGGGAAGTGGTGCCACCATTAACACTGCCAATACATTTTCTTCCATTCCTTTGGCAAGGAGAATGCAGGCCACAGTTTGCTTTCACCTGAGGAGTGTGCAGTATACTTGGAACCGACTGTCCCAAGGGAGCAAACACAGCTCCACTGTTTGCCATGGACTGATCCAGAATGCACTGGAAAAGGGTGAGGCTCCAGAACACTTGCAGTATATTGATGACATCATTGTACGGAGGAACAGAGCAGAGAAAGTTTTTGAGAAAAGGGAGAAGATAATCCTCCAGATCCAAATCCTCCAGAAGGCCAATTATGCCATGAAGCAAAGTAAGGTCAAAGGATCTGTCCAGGAAATTCAGTTTTTAGGAGTAAAATGGCAAGACAGACATCATCAAAGTCCCATGGATGTGGGCAACAAAACAGCAGCTATGTCCCCACCAATGAGCAAACAGGAAGCACAAGCTTTTCTAGGTGCTTTGGGTTTTGGGAGAATGCATATTCCAGATTACAGTCAGATTGTCAGGCCTCTCTATCATGTGACATGGAAAAACAATTTCAAGCGGGATCCTGAACAACAAGCTTTTGAACAAAATAAACAGTATCATGCAGTAGCCCTTGGGCCAGTCAAAACAGAACAAGATGTGAAAAATGTGCTCTACACTGCAGTCAGGGAGAATGGTCCTTCCTGAAGTCTCTGGTAAAAAGTACCTGGGGAGACTCAAGGACAATCACTGGAGTAGGGATACAGAAGATCCAAGGCCTGCTACATCCCAACTGAAAAAAAGATACTGGCAACTTATGAAGGGGTTCGAGCTGCTTCAGAAGTGACTGGCACCAAAGTACAGCTACTCCTGGCATCCAGACTGCCACTGCTGGGCTGGATGTGCAAGGGAAGCCCCTTCCACACATGATGCCAGTGATGCTATGTGGAGCACGCGGGTCATGCTGGTAACACAGCAAATTAAAACAGGAAACCCCAATCGCCCTCAGATCTTGGAATTCATTGCAAACTGGTCCAAAGGTGAAAATTTTGAACTATCATCATCAGAGGAGCAAGAAACGGTGACATGTGCTGAGGAGACCATACCGTATAACCAGCTACCAGAAAATGAAAAGTGATAGTCTCTTCACTAATGGTTCCTGCTGTATTGAAGGGACCCATTGAATATGGAAAGCTGTTGTATTGAGTCCTGTGAGGCAAGCCACAGAAGCTATTGAGGGATAAGGTGGATCAAGTCAGGTCGTGCAGATGAAAGCCATCCAGCTGGCTTTAGGTATCACTGAATGAGACAAAATGGCCAACACTTAGTTCTACAATGAGTCACAGACGGTAGCAAATGCTCTGTGGCGGTGGCTGGACTGATGGAAAAAGACCAGTTGGCAGCGCAGAGGGAAAACCAACCATCTGGGCTGTTGTATTGTGGCAAGACATCACTACCAGGGTAGAGAAGTTGACTGTGAAAGTCTGTCATGCAGATGCTCTCTGTACCCAAGAGTTGGGCTACTGAAGAACACTGCAACAATGGACAGGTAGACAAGAGCTGCCAAGATGAAAGCGTCTCAGGTGCATCTGGACTGGCAACGTAAGGGTGAATTATTTCTGGCTCAGTGGGCTCATGATGCCTCACACCATCAGGAAAGAGATGCAACATACTGATGGGCTCGTGACTGACGGGTGGATTTAACCCCGGACAGTATCTTACAGGTTACCCACAACCGTGAAACATGCACTGCAATCACGTAGACCAAGCAGGTAAAGCCCCTGTTGTACGGTGGACGATGGTCAACAGTAAGTATGGGAAAGCCTGGCAGATTGATTATATCACACTTCCACAAACCTGCCATGGCAAGCTCTACAGGCGTACAATGACGGGAACAACCACTGGATGGCTGGAGACATACCCTGTGCCTCACGCCATTGCCCAGAACACCACCTTGGGCCTTGAAAAGCAAGTCCTGTAGCAACATGGCACCCGGAAAGAATTGAATCAGCCAATGGGACTCATTTCAAAAACAGCCTCATAGACACCTGGGCCACAGTACTGAGTGGGTGTATCATACCCCCTGTCACGCACCAGCCTCTGGGAAAACTGAACTGTACAATGGACTGTTAAAAACCACATTGAAAGCAATGAGTGGTAGGACCATCAAGCATTGGGAGATGCGTTTAGCAAAGGCCACCTAGTTTGTTAACACCAGAGGCTGTACCAAGTGAGCTGGCCCTGTCCAAACAGAACATACATATACCACAGAAGGGGATTAAGTCCCCGTGGTGCATATGAAGAATGTGTTAGAGAAGACAGTTTGGGTAAGTCCTTCCTCAAGCAAACGCAAAAGCCATCCATAGGGTAGGCAAACCCATCCATGTTTTTGCTCAAGGACCTGGGTGCACGTGGTTGGTAATACAGAGGGATGGGGAAACACTATGTGTACCTCAATGGGATTTGATTTTTATGTGAGAGCAGTCTGTAATATCGAATTTTAAAACACTGGCTGCTGAATGACACTGTCACTGTATGCTTAACTACCATGGACAATGAGTATGGACTGCTTCAGATACACCAATCATGAGCTCTTGATGCAGCTTGCAATTAGGCAGGAGCACATCAGTTGGAAGGTGTAGGATCTGCGCATGATGTAGATGGTACAGAATAAAGGGTGGATAACATGCTGGTTCTGGTCAGGACAGGCTTAATTTCTGCAGCAGCCAGAAGGGGCAGTTATTTTGTACTGCCTCACTTCAGTGCCAGGGTGCGGGAAGGGAGTCTTTCTCCAATGGGGGAAGATAGCAGTAGTACCCATATTGTGGTACTCCCATCGTCAGCTTTTGTTCGCATGCGAATTGTTCACCTCTCTTGCATGCCCTTCTAATAATATTGTTGCTTTTACCACTCCATTTCTTATTTCACTGCTGTTTCCAATAAATTGTTCTTATCTCAACCCATTATCTTTACCTCTTCTCCACAGAGGGAAACTCCTTTGTGATGGAAACACACAGGCTAAAAATATAGACTACAAATTAGTTGTATATAATCACAACTTTTTTTACCTTAATTTAAACCTATCTATCTTACTTCACGGCTCACAGACAGGATACTAAATCCTAGAAATACTGCCAATAAAACAAAGCCTCCAAACATCTTTTTTTGTATAATGTAATTACAAAAGTTAAAACCTGGTTTAATTTATGATGCTATACAGAGCCTGCAAGTTTTGCCTTTTGAAGTTAATATAACTAGTCAGAACTCCTCAAGATGAAATATTTGTCTGACAAAAACCCTTAGATATCACTCACTGGGGTGTGTGCATTTCCCCCACTTCTTCCAGAAATAGAAGCAGAAACTCCTCACTCCCTTCTTTTCCTCCCTAATTCCCTTTTTCTGATCTGCTTTGAGAGACTGTTTCACTGTTTATTTTGCCACAGAATTAAGTTTACTTTCCAACATCTAAACACTATTTTCTAGTTTATTAGTTTTTAAAAATGCTTATTAATAATATAATCCTGTAGTTCTTAAGTGCACTTGAAGCCCTCAAACATCATGAACACAGTCAAGATGAACATAGCATGCTGAGAAAAGTTAAATATCACAACAAATTTAAATTCTGTAGTTTTACAGCTCTGATCCACTAGTCCCTACATGTGTGTCAATATCAATTCATGTTCCTTAACAAGCAATCTACACTATTATTGCAAAATAAGGATTTGGATTACATGGCAGTCATTCATAAACCTAATCTGAATCATTAAGCATCAGACTAATTTTGAAATGACAACTGGAATTTTACCAACAGAAAATGAAAATTAGTCTGTGTCTTAAAAAAATTTTCTTAACAATTTAGACCTTTCCAGGCTTTGCAGCACAGACTATGGCTGAAGAAGTGGAAAAGGGCAAGTCTGCAGCCTCTTCATTGTCAACATCAATTTCAAAACAAATACTATGCAAATGACTCTTTAACCTCACCTAAAACTTCAGCTTTTATCATGGAAGTCCCAAGGAAAGCTTTTTAAATAACAAAAAAATTAAATAAAAAACAAAGCTAGAACATAGCAAGCTGCAATCTCTTCAAGTTTTAAGAACTTAATTAAATAAAATCTGTTTTATCTCTTCCACTGAATAACTAAAAAAAGAAAAAAATTAGATTATTTTTAAAATTACTTGTTGTGATTTTAAAAATATGACTTTGCACCAATTTTTCCATTATAAGCTATGCACAATAAAGTCTCAATATCTGGAGCTTTTAAAATGCTTCTAAAAAGATCCATTCACTTTGTTGCAATAACGTGAAAACACAGTATGCTTCCTGACAATTATGCAAACAAGTTTATTAGATGCAACCTACATACAGAACCATATTATGGAACTAAACAACTTTCTGGACCATCAACTTTAATCACGTGGAAAAATAAAGGACGAAGAAATAAAGCCATCCAAAACAAAAAAAAAAAGGAGGAAAACAAAGTAATCGGATGGCAAAAAGAAACACCATTAGATGTGGAGATTAACTTAATGGGAAGAACTATTAACTGGCTTAACATTAAAATGCAGCAGGAAAAAAGCTTTTTATAAAGAAAATAATTTTTGAAGACCACAATGATTAGGGAAGAGTTTTCTACTCATAACCTTCTCTGCTGGAGTGTGACCCACAGTCACATTTTTTGGACAAAAAGGAAAGAAATAAAAGTTATCAGTCAGGATTTCACATTACAAGGTGCACATTTGTTTTAAGTTTTGCAAAGAGGTTTGTTAAGTTTTTGCAGAAGTAGAAACACCAGGACAAGTCAGAATGGAAACGTTCTGGTGTGATGCTTCCAAGCAGTGGGAATTTTTTGATAACACGGCCAAACAATCCTTTCAGAAAAAAAAATAACAGATCATTTTCAGCAGTCATGCCACCATGTTCTTCAGTTTTTTCTAAGCACCCTTAGCTTCTCAGTTTGAGTCAGTACATAAACACGCTACTGAATCTTGCCATCACCAATCTCTGCCCCTTATGACAAGAATCCTTGCTCCTAAGTAAACAGCTGATCCACCAGGACAGACATTCTGAAAGGCAACCCTGAGCCTACAAGCTTGAAGGCAAGGGGGTGGAAGTCAAAGCCTTCTGACTGCTCTTCTCTTCTGACTGGTCTGACTCTGTTTCAATGAAGAGGTTTGATACTGACAGTCCCACATCTCTGCTGTGCCTCTGCCACCCCACTCTGTCTGCTGGAATCCTGTAAGCACCTGTAACTTGCTTACTCTCCTCCTAACCAGGGTGTGCCGAGCTCATCAGGCATATTAGCGTGACAGAGAAGTGGGGGGAAAAAAGAACAGAACGGGGAAATGCTTTCTTTGCGAAGGAAGGACTTTCCTTCACAGTCTTCTTTCTGACAGCTAACATATAAGTACTCCCTGCATGACTAGCTTTAAATTAATGCTATATATTACCTTGCTCTTATTCTGATTTATTTCAACAAAGATTTATTTTTAATGACATGGAAATTACCCACTATTGTTGACTAGATGATTCCTAAATTATTAAAATGACCCTTTGAGTGTTCCAATAGCTTTTACTACTGGCGTAATTTTTATCCCATTTAAAACAAAACAAATGCATTCAAAGTCCTTTGGATTCAAAACTACAATATTACCCTACCATTCTATTGTGAGCTTGAGCTGTTATCTTTGCACTGCTAGCAACTACTTGGCACGTGTGCTCTCATGGTGTGCTCTCTGTGGAAGGAAAACTGCATTACAAAATTTTCAGAAATTCGTATCCTATTGCCCTATAAACCTCATCTCTGCTTCACTGATTAAAAAACTACTACCCAGAACAGCTAAGAATTGCTTTATTTTCTGCTGATGATTAAAATCATAACACATTTTCTGCGCTGAAGCACCTGGAGTGTACAGTTCACCAACTAAGTTCTCTGAGCACTGGTAGCCACATTTATCTGTTTTACATAGTTCAGTTCTGATCTACTAAGGACCTTAAACCACGACAAAAACATGTAAATATTTAAAAGCAATGCAATCTGTAAACACATTTGACCAAATGAAACTATAGTAACAATAGCAACTAGGTTCTCAAAAATACTCAAATTACCTAAAATACAAAAAATTCCCTATTTCTCACATTTGGATTACTCCAGTCTAAAACCTGAATTTTTTGTATTTTACATCTGCTGTCAAAATAAATGTAACAGCAACATTCAGCAAACAAGTATAAAGTATTGGAAGAAACTTCTAACATTCTCACATTGTAACTTTTTCTAACCAACATATGAATTGAGTAATACACTTGAAACTGCAAAACTCAGCCAAAGAAGATGCAACAATACCAGAAGCAATGTTAATAACTGACCACTAAAGACTAGTGAGTGTTACAAGAAAACCACAGGGGTGAGAAAAGGAAAAGAAGCACCAGAGTCACAACCCACCCAGCATTGCACTGGCCAGCTTGCTGTGTTCTCATAAAAATTTTAGAGTACTGCTGCACTAGAAACAGAAGTGCTGCCTGATGGGACTTGGAGGAAAGGTGTGAGAAGCAGTATCCTACAGACAGACACACTGTTAAGATATGGACAATACAACATTTCATTCTGAATTAGAAATAGGAAAATGTGATGTGCCCTAGAGATAAAGCAGCCAGAAAGTAGGAAAAGCAACCCCACACTTTACCTGCATAAAGCACTCACAGTGAGCACAAACAGAAGCAGCAGATTCTGACTGGAACATTCAAACCAAAGGGTAGAGGTCAAATAGTTCCCCAGGAACTCTCCACTACTGCCAGCCATTGAGGGCAGAGGACTACTGCTAACAGCTGAGCTATAGTTCAGCCAGGGATTTTATTCAATCTCCTTGTGGGACTACAACATACCCCTGCAGCAAAAGAGATTGAGCTGAAAAAAGCATTTTTGTTGGGTTTTGTGGTTTTTTTTTTGTTGTTGTTCTGCTGTTCAAAACTATTACTGCATTAAAAAATACACACTGAAATCAGAACTATTAAAACAGTGGTACATATATGCTGGCATAAGGCAGCCAGCAACACATTCACAAGAAGCAAGAATTCATTTAAGGAAGGACTACTGCACATATTATTCAGTCATTTGGACCAACCTATTTTTCTAGGCAAAAAAATACAGCTTTACCTCTTTTTAGAAAGAGAGAGGGATGGCATAGTCACTGAACAGAAAAAAAAAGATCAAAGGCTATTTGCTTTACTAGTGTAAACATAAACCTCTCAAACTATTTTTCAGTTTTGCAAAGATAGAAGATTGTTTGAACCAAGGGTCTCAGGACAATTATTGTATTTTCAATTCATGTAACAGCTACAAAAAATACTTTATAACTCTATAAACTGCATACCTCTAGTACTGCAGGTTCACAGTCACCTCTGAGAGAATGAGTAACAGTAAATCATCCAAAACACTGCTTCTTCCCTTCTTTTAAATTTAAACATGCAAAATGCTACAGAAAATTTACTGGTTTAATTTCCTTAAAAAGACAGTCTGACATTCCCCAGAAAAAGAAAAAGGAAAGTCAACTGAATGTACTCTTTTATGATCTTTTATCATGACAGAACCTGCACTGAATTCTTCTGTTTCTGTACAAGAGGTAAAGAAACATGTAAAAACTCACATTTTCTAGAGTAAGAATTTCAAGCCTAACATTCACCTATTCTAATTCTTCAGTCATTTACTAAGTTTCTGTAATCCACCCTTTTCTGAAGCTCAGTAAGTACAATATTTGCTCACAATCGAGCACCATGAAACAGACCAGTGAGGCATGATTATTACAGAGATTCTATCCATTTAACCCATATAAAATTAAAAGAACACCTGACTAAGAATACAGAAATTCAGTGAATTAACTAATATGAAACCATCTATGGTAATATGGATTCCAAAGTAAGATTTACAGTGTCAAGACTGCCCTGTGTGATTGTTTTCACCATTACACCCAGCTGTATGTTCTCAAATTAACGTTGTATGTAAGAAATACTAGAACTCTGCCAACATTTGTAGCAGTTGTCAGAACAGGAAGTTCCTTCAATTGCTGTAAGAGTCAGTTGCTCAATTGAAAAAGATGTGCAGTAAAGCAGTGAAAGAATATCCAGTATGAAATCTGATCACACACCAAACAGGAATCAAGAACATGCCAGAATTGAATAATACTAAGAGGGTTTTCAAGTGTATTTTAAATATAGAAATGGAAATAGAGTAGATACTCTAAAGGAAAGAACACTTGACATGGATGTTTTCCACTGTAACGTGTACAAGTGGATCAAACTGGAATCAGAAAATAGAGGCTTAACTGAAGCAGGCAGCTACTGCATTCAGTACAAGACCCATGCATGAACTAGTACATCTTACTTCGTGCTTTACTGTCTTGAACAGGAAAAGGCTTGCTGAAAGTAACCTGTTCCTCTAAAGCTTACAGTCAGTATTCATGACCCAGGTTATGTAAAAATTGCACGAAGTGTCAAGAAAAAACATAAAAACATTTCTTAACATGCACAATTGTCTTACATTGCAGTATTTGTCAACGTATGACATTGTTTGAGCATTTTGGGTGGCCAGGTGTACTTAAGTCTGTGTAAAAGCTGGACCTCTTTAACAAACAAAAGTGGAAGACTCGAAAACAAACACTGAGTACAAGACCAGTGTCAGACCAGAGTCTGTTTTGGTCTTTTTAAAACGACACTATTTAACTAGACCAACTTACAAGTATGAACAGGGCAGCAAGCCATCTTCCAAAAAAGAGTTCAATTACATACTAATTATGCAATATTTTAAATTAAAACCCAACATGATTATCAAAAATTGCTTTTCCCCCTCCCAAAGCCCTCAAAATAGAATTTTCTTACACAATACCGTACCACTCTCTAAAACTCTACTATACCAAAGTAACACACTATCACTAATGACACACATCTCATTCTCACCATCTTCTTGAACTCTTCTTCCATAATAATGAAGTAAAGCTAACTAAAAGACATTTGACTGAAAGGTCACAAACAATGCACAGTGAAGTCCTGATATTCGCTTGACTCAAACTGTATCTAACAGGTATTATCAGATAACAAAAACACAAACTATCAGCAGATTTAGAACTGAAGATCCAGTATTTCTCAAGATACAGATCAAAACAGATTAGCTCTTACAAACATGTAGAAAACTCTCACTTTCTATAAGAACTGTGCTTGTGTTGATTGAAAGATTTGACAGTGACATTCCAAACAGTAACAGCAGTTCATAAAACATAATGGTCCAAAATGACTTTCAAATTGTGTAACTACATAACAACTCAAATAAATGGCAAAGATCCAGAACAACAAAAGAGAAGACAAAAATTAAAATATGTTCTACTAAAATACATCTTTCAAATTATCATTTGAAATGTTAATTTGCAGAATAAGCCAGTAAATAGCAAATATAACAGCGTCAATTTGAAGCTGTATAAGATACAGAAAATGTGGTTTAGGGGAAAATAAACACATCAAAACAATAATCAGGTTCTAAGCACATACAACCAAACAGGAAAAATACCTTTAAACTCTAGTACTAACGTACTTTGAACAAGCACTGTAATGCAATGCATAATCTTGAATACTAGAAGGAATTTCAGTAGACATACCTTTTCTCTCTGTTTTCTGTGCAGGGATGGAAGATGTGGATGTAGACAGTTTTGATAAAGTAGATGCTCCATTAGCATCAAAGGATTTCTTTGGCTGGTGATCAGATTGTAGAGAAAATGGACTAGGAGGAACAGTGCTTGGGGCAGCAGTTGGATGAACCACTGGTTTGATGGGATGCTGTACTGGAGTAGAACTACTGTGAGTCTCTGCTCTTGGCAGTCTGTAGTCTCTGTCATTGTGCCTGCTTGTTTGAGATAAAATATTCTGTGGGAGCATACTGCTGGTGTCACTGGAATGCTTGTCTTCCACTTTTTTTCAGGATTCCCCAAGTAACGTTGCAATAAGAAAAAAAAGATTAAATTAGAAACAAGTCTAAGATTGCAGTGACTGATTAATACAGCTGCACACCAACAACTAGAGCTGATTGAACTTCTTATGATTAAAAATAGCCTCAAGTAGATCAGCATCAAAAAAGGCAAAATTTAATTCTACTCACTGACAAAATGCATTTTCTCTGACCTTTGCTTGATTTAGAGTTCCGGTTAAGCACTGAGTTTTGATGAAAGGCTGCTTTATAACGAGTGTTACAGTCAAGTTAACTTTTGAAGTCTCCTAAAAAAATCTAAATCAAGATCTATTATTTCCATCTTGTATTTAGTGTGAAGAGATAATTTGTGCCATTTTTCTTTTGTTCATCAAAAACCCTGAACATCAAGTATAATTTAATAGTTTCACATTCTAGCCTTCAAAGAATTCCTTTTCATGTCACTTGAGTACTACCACAACAGATTTACTTACTGTTAATTCAAGACATTTATATGTATTAAATGAGTGACTAATCTGCATTGGTCACACAATCACAGACTTTAAAATATGCTACTCAGTGAACATACCAAGCAAATACAGAGTAGTTCTTTTCATAGATTCTTATTTTCACCTGTCACAAACCAAATACTCACTGCATTATGCATGTCTGCTATATTTTTGTAGCATCCAGTATATTTTAGTATATGCAGTAAGTTTTAGTGTACACACAAAACCAGCCCTTTATACATCTTTACCTTGCCAAATCCCAAGAGCATGGGTGAAGAATAACACTTCGGCTTCTACTTTTAAACTACCCTGAGAACTATGCAACAAATTTACCCAAACTACATCAGCATACAGACAGAATCTCACAGTACAACTATTTTCTAGAAGAAAACTGACAAAGATTAAAGCTAGGTATCAAGACAAAAATCTCCAAGTTACAGAAATTTATAGTCCAGGGAGGATTTCACTAAGAGTATTGATGAGGTAAAAATATGCTCTCAGTAACATATACAAGCCTCTGAAAACCCTGATATCAAAATCCATTAAATTAGGTTATTATTTTTAGATGTGAAATCTTTGTTTTTAAGCTCAGAATATGACACTAGCAGGTCTCAATGATCACAACAGTCCAACTAAACTACAGATCATGCAAGTTGTTTAAGTAACTACCCATGAAGATAATTAAATTCCGCAGTAAAAGCCACAAAAAGGAGAAGCACCATGAAAAGCATTAAGCAAGTGTTGCACTAGTAAAGTTATTTAAAGAAACAACTTTTGGGAGAGTTAACTGTACTTTCCACTTTGGCTTTTATATAAAAAAAGGTGAGAAGAACAGCTAAGGAAAAGTATTTTTAAATTTTTTTCAAGTTTGGAAAAGAAAACAGTAATGCAAACAAGGCAAGAATATATTGCTGTAAAAAAACCACATACTTCCACTGGCAAACCCACTGGCAGCTGTCGCCTGCATCACCTCTCTTCTGTAATCCCTATCTTTTGGAAAACTGTTAACTGACATTTTGCTTGCTTCTTTTTGCCTCTGCTCTCTGAAGAAAAGAAAACAAAAGTTAGCTAAGAACTTACATTATCTAATAATATAAGAGTTTCTGTAAGTTACATGAGATGAATTAAACTGTTAAGAGCTTGCTGCTACAGGTGGGGTTAGCAAACTCTAGCCACGGCTTCCTTACGTCTCTGTTGGTTGAAGCCCACAATTATACCAGTTTAGCTCACTAATCTTGTCAAAAAAAACAAACAAAAAAACCCCACCCCAAAACAAAACAAGAAACAAACAAAAAAAACAACAAAAAACCCAACAAACAAACAAACAAACAAACAAACAACAACAACAAAAACCCCCAATCAAACAAAAAACCATCCCCACACAAACCAACCATACTTCCCTCTCAGGCTCTGGACTGTCAAGGGATAAAAGAGGTGCCAGAGGTCATGGTAAGGGTAGGAACACAGCAGACTTAGACCACAATCTTTTATAGTGGTAATCTATTAGATAAGGTCAACTGCTCTGAAATGTGCTTTAGAATATTTGTTCTTTATACAATTAAAACAAACACAAATATATACCTTTCCAGCCACTCTTTTGGTTTTTCCCATTGTGAAACTTCTGTTCGGCAGTTGTAGTAGTATTTTTTGCCTGAAGAGCTGATGTGTTCAGACCAATCGTCCGCAGAATCATAAGCCTTTAAAATACAAACAGCGTTGGACGAAAGACAACTTTTTCTAATATACAAATTTAATTGCTTTCACTGTTTTTAAAACTACATGACATCCTTATATGTACCCATATCACTGCTTTCCACCATCTCTAAATGCCTGTTTCATTAATAGCTTGGAGACACAACCACTACGCTCCTGTTGCATTCTGCAGTAGTTTCCCATCAAGCCCCTTAACAAAATTTAATAGTACGTTTAGTGGGATACCGTAATGTCAATACTGACAATATTAGTCTCCTTCACCTTACAACACCCTCAAAATTATTATATTTCCAAAATTTTTCTACAGATCACAAATTTACCAATTTTATGGCAATTTTTAACAAATACCACTCTAACCACTAAAACTTTGATACTGAATTGACTAAAATTCACAATATGTAATGTATTTCAAATAAGTAAAATCATACTGTCTGCTCTAGATTTACTACAAAGTTCATGAAAAATATTTCTGTATCTGTATCATTTAAATAATCTAGTATTTTAAAATTAATGACAGGTAACTCAAAGCTCTAATGATTACCAGTTAGAATAGTTTTAAAACATACAACAACTGCAGGTTGGGTTTACAGAGTGGTTATAAAATAAAGACTGATGTTGGAAAACTCAAGCACATAATGTACATGCTGCCTGTCTTAGACAAAATTATGAAAATATGGTGTGTATAAACGGGGCAACACGTGGATGAAAATCAATCACAAATACTCACTGCATCAGAAGTTTTGCTTGGATTATTGCTGGGATTAGAAGAATGTGAATTTGAACTATGAAGAGCACTGTGGTTGTGTGAATTTTCTTGTGGAGAGTAACTGGTCCCTGAAAGAAAAGAGAAAGACTGTTCACCATGTATGCTTTCAAAGAAATCAACCATCTGCATTCTAAAGAGGTGGAAGGGGAAAGAAGAGGGAAGGAGAGAAGGCAAGTTGTCCACAGCCTGGACCCCAGCATAGTTCAGATGCAGAAGTATTTCAAGAGACCACATGCACATTTCTTTTTCACATAGCATAAAACTCACGTTGATTTTCTAATTACAGTAATGCAGTATGCCCCTTCACTGGTCTAACTCTCAAACTGTATTCCATTACTAGCAAAACAAATAGCCTTTATAATTTTGATGCTTTGAAGAGTCCTAACATGCCAATTCAGAAATTAACAGGCATTTTCTCCTCAACATTAGATCAGAAAATTTAAATAGGCTTATCAATAGCCTGCATGGTTAGATGCATAAAATCAGGTTTTAAGTTTACTGAAGCAATGCTGTTTCCTTAAAACTGCTGTTTTCTTTTGAGACTACTTGTAATTAGTTCTAGGTAACTACTTCTGTTTGTGCATATAGATCAGACTAAATTTTCTGGCACCTCAGTCTCTGCAATAAAGGTACTGACATCTAGAATACCAAAAGCAACATTTCCCAAACTGCCACCTGCTTCTGGCTTCCCTACCAACTACTCTTCAAGGCAACCTGGTTTTCTTCAATGTGAAAACACCTGAACAGCTGAAATGAGAAAGGAAATAATTCTCAGCATCTTTTGGATCTGTATTTGTGCTTACGCTCAAGTCACCTGAACAGTTCCATTTACAATTAAACAAGGACATCCATTCAACTCTGCAAACTCCTTTTAAATTTCCTGCTCTCTAAAATTTCGAAGTAAAAACTCTTTCATTGTTCTTTATGTGATTTTTTTTTCCTAAGTTTTATATGTTCACATAAATCACACCAAACTAAGAAACATCATTTCTTACACATTTTCAGGGAAAACCCTAGATATTCTAAATATAACACTCTCCCAGCCTTTATTTTCCCTTTCTCTACTGAGAAATTTCTAAATACCCAGGGGTACTACATCAAGTACCATTTGCTTCACAAGTTGTATAGCAATCTAAATATGAAGCCAAAGTGATTTGAAAATGGCAAAGACTTTATCTTATGGGCAATTACAGTAAAGAACAGTAAAGGACTGATAGGTAGGAGTGAATGGAGTCATTAAAAAAAATTGTTTTAAAGTCTTTTGAGAGCTACACACACAGAACATTACTAAATGACACAGTATGGTGCAGAATGAGTCGTTCTAATGCGAATTCTGTCTTCTGAGCCTTCTAACTATACAAGCACTGACAAAATTAGTATTTCAAACTTCTTTCTCCCCACCTTTAATGGTGCAGGTTAGAAAAACAGTCCATCACAAAAGCACAGAGGTACACCATCACCAAACTGTTCAGTGCCCTACAAAGGTTAAAGATCAATTTGCATACACACGAGTTACTGCAACCTGAACCAGCACTATCTCAAAACTTTTCCCTCCACTATTTTGGCTAAAACTGTATGTTATTCTCTGTAAAGATATGAGGGGGAAAAAAAAAGGAAAAGAGAGTAAGTCTCATACTCAAATACAGTCTTTCAAAAGCTAGACCATAGTCCTACATCAAAAGTATCTTGCATGCTCAGAGCCATGCAGAATGAAATGACAGCAGGGGCAAGTTAGGCTTGTCAAAGCAGTATTTACAACCATCACACACTTGTGATGCACATGCCTAACACCAAAAAAAATACATTTACAGACGCATTTGATTTCCTAGATATAAGTAGTATATCATAATTACAAGGCTCTACTCCTCAGTTACACCAACAGTCTCAATTTTTTTTCAGACACTGACTACAGAGTGAAATAGCTGTTAAACATTTTTGTATTAGCCATTCTTTTAGTCTTTTTTTATTTACCACAGCCTTCTACAGAGATAAAAATCATTAAAATTTCTTAATGTATTTTTGTAGGTTGTTCAATATAGACATATTTTAATTAATTTCCGCTGTGAGGTAAAATCATCTCCCTTCTTCAAGGAAAAAATGAGATGAAAATTTACCAGATGGCTTTGTTTGAATAGTCCCTTCAAAACATCAGAAAGGACCAATGCATTTAATTTACTGTAATCTCATACCATGGATGCAGTAACACTGTATTTTGTTCAGCATGCTCAAGATGTACATGGTGATTTTTAAATACTGTAGTAGCCTAAATACACCGCCACAGTGAATGTAATCTAACAGGCACTTTCCGAACATGAGAAAGAGCCAACAACATACCTATTACACCAGTAAAATACTGTAAAGCCAATTCTACCCAACACATAAACAAACCCCTCAAATGCAGTGCGCAGACTTTCAAACCCCATATGGTCAATCAGCTCAGCAGCATGCCCCCAATTTCACACTGTGCCCAGCCCCAGTAACGAGTCACAAAGCGCTCGGCAGGAGTATCTGAGCAGCTGCAGCAAGTCACACCCACCTCCAGCTGGCCTCAATAGAGAAACACCTACTATGCAGCAGCTTTTTCAGAAGGGGCCCCGGGGGCCTCTCGGCGCTGAGCTGCAGTCCTCCCAGACTGCCCACCCACAGCCTCCATCCATCAGGAACCCTGTCCTACCTGAGCTAGCCTCAGCTGCATAAAAACTGATCATGGCTGCTCCAGCAATGTAGACTGCCTCAGGCCACCAGGACAAGCGATTTGGGCATTTACAGGGCCAGCCGTAAACACGTACCAATGGTGCCTGGGACAGTTACACGGGGTAATTACAGGTGTGGGCTCACCACCCATACCTCTACTCTATTTTACACATAATACCACTTTATGTTTGGATCTCTACCAAAACTTCAGGAATGAGCATACAAAAGGACTGCTAAACTGCTATTGCTGTTGAAAAGCTTGCAAGACCAAAGCAGATGATACTCTGGAGAACAAGAATTTTAGGCACTTCATACGAGTTAAGGGCTTAAAGACTGTATGTAAACGTGACAACCACATTACCAAATTACCTTTTTATACTGAGGCAGCAAGGTTTTAGTATGTGGTTAAATCCATTCACAGCCGTCATCTAGGAATCTGATGACCCAGCCAAGCAAGCAGTGACAGCTCAGGTTGTCTGAGAAAGTTGCTGAAGATGTTTAAAAGTACAGAAAGCAACCGACAAGCAGAGGTCTACCTCTAAAAACAAGGGGGGTTCCTCTCACTTGAATGCTAGGCTTCACCATTAGCAAAGCTTAACCCCAAGCCATTTTAAGGTGGCTGTGACTTGCAATCAGCTCTGCATCTCCCAGCTGCATGCCTGGCAAAGCAGATCATGAGAACAGGATCACTAGGACTAGTCCATGCCCTAGAAACAGGCCTGGTAAGGTTAGATAGCACACTACTGTCCCTTGAGACAGTTCCCCACAGCACTTCTTACATTTTCCTTTTTAAGTTAGACCTTCCTTACCAGTTCCACTTTCTTCAGGAAAGAGGAACAAAGACTTGTTTTTACACTCCTTAATTAGCGTATTTTCAGATTTAGCAATTGCTGATATATATCTTTGACGTGCCATAGGGAAATTCGTATTGTGTTATAAATACTCCAATTTCAGAACTCCCCATGGAAATGTTTAGTGCACAATCACGGTGAGTTTCCTCAGTTTAATAATTATTTTGAAAGCAGTTAAAGCTGGAAAGAGCTACTCCTAACTGGAAGATGGCCAACAAGGGCATCAGCACTACAGTTATATAAAACTGTAGTGGTGCAACTGTGTGAGCAAATCTTCCCTAGTGATGAACAAGTCATAGGGCAGGTCAGAGTCAAGGTTAAAATATCACAGCTATCTCTGAGTCTTTCCAACAAAAATCACATCTTCCTTACTAGCGCATGAAGATCACCAGAAAGCACAAAGAGCAAGGGTCTGAGAACCAATGCAAAAGTGACTTAATGCCTTCTACAGATTTGCGATTCTGTCACACTAAGACTCATTTTAATGTTTTTGTAAGTTGTTTCCATATCCCAACTGCTGAATGCAAGACACTTTGAACTGCAACAAGGGCTCAAAACTATGCCAGACTTGAAAAACAGATTTAACATAGAATGAAATAAGAATACTCCATTTTGCAATACAGTCAACTTTCTCTAGCAATTATCACATTTAATTAACACTTCCATTAACCACACTTAATTAGCATCTCCATTAACACCACTTCACTTCTGAAATTATAAAAAGTTCAAATTCTGAGTTAACTAAGGATCAGGCTGCTCTAATAAAGCACCTGGTTTCCCTTCTCCCCTGCCATCTTTCAAGACCAAGCCAAAACTTTCCAAAACCTATACACCTATACTGGCAATTACAACATCCCCCTGCAACCACCTAAAATAAATTTCTTGCCACTTGATTAGAATAATCAAATACATAACTGTGCATTCCCCGCCATCCTCTGGCATCCAAGTATCTTAGCCTAATTTACTCTTTTTGGTTCATGACATTGTACAGTATCATAATCACAAGACCTCCGACTGAAATGCACAACTTGGAACAGAGAGACAGACATTCAAGTTGCCATATATATACTGTTGCACCACATGACAGTTAACTTTACACAGCTCACCACTGATAGAGCATTTATGTTTTCTTTTCAGCCAGAAAAATACCTTGTTAATATCCTCTCATTTTGTCCATAATAAAAAAATGTCAGTGTAGATATAAAATTAAGGAAGTTCCCAAGTGCTCACCAGCTGGAACTCAAAGACGGTCTGCTCCTTCAGTTCCTCCAGAGGGAACTGGGATTCAGGAAGGGCTCTAGGAGAGTCACCGTTTCTGTGCCCACGTATTAGGCATGTGGAAAGAAACACTGGGCAGCAGAAAAGCAAGGAAGGTCATTACATTTGTGACAACTCCATAAATACTGTTCTATGACTCCATGTTCCACCTCTCAGCTAATATGCAATCAAATTCATTAAACTAGAGACAATATCAGAACCTGAACTTCCTCAAAAGAACAAATACTACACAAGTGACAGATACTAATTGGTTGTTAACAGAGAAAACTTAACAGGAAGATAGTTCATGGTGGTGATATTTTATGGGGATAACTAATTGAGAAGACTTCTTCAAACAGTGAAAATGATAGAAATTTATCTAGGATAAGCCTAAATTAAAATGTCTAAAGTGTATTTCAACTGGCTTTGTTACTTCAGTGCAAATCTTTGTGCAGAACACTTTCTAAAGTACTGCATATGGGAGGAAATAAAGCAACACAATAGGAACACAATACCCAACATGCCTGCAGTAACAGAACAGCCTATCATGGCCATTTTGATTTGCCAAATGTAGAAGTAATAAGACAAAACAATTTTTCTTCACTGCTTTTTTATGTGGCCTGCTGTATTGAAATAAACATGGCTGCCTTCCATACGCAACCAAAAGCATAAAAACTTGCAATTTTCCTAGCAGAGCAGTGGCCTCAGAGAATATACCAACTGTGAAGTAACATTTTCCAGAAATTCATAACCTACAAAGTTGAATGCACAATGCTCTGCCAAAAGAAAGAAAATCTAGCCTGATCACTGTACTGCCCAACTACATACTCATTATGCCTCCCCAAATACGTTTTATAGCAGTCAACAAGTAGTTCTATTGAGCAAAAAAACTTACCAAGTCTTATTTCATTCCCTATCCTTCTGTCCTGCCACACTGCCAATCCAGGACAGCAAAGTCTGTACTGCTTTGCAATATCCAAGTACCAGGGTAATCATCCCAATGTAAAGAAGTTCTCTTTTTCTCCAAGTTACCATTCACACAGAATGTGACGGACATCAGCCAAAAACATTACTATAAACAGACCAGGAGTCATACATACATGGAGTGGCACAAACGACCAATAACAGATGAAAACGATACTGTAAACATATAGTTTTATTCATAATAGAATTTTTCTTCTAAAATGGTAGTAAGACAATGACACATTGAGAAAGAAAAGTCAGGAGCAGTAAACTAATGAAAGTCAAGGACTTGTATTGTTTTACTAATGCAATACTCAGCAAATTCCAAGGCATTACTGATTATTAAAAAGAAAAAGTTAAATCTTACACATTGCATAATGTGCAGTACATTTAATTTGCTCTTTTCTGCTTACATTTTTTATTTTTAATTAGTTCTACTCAATTTATTTCAGAAACCGAAGCTTAATTTTAGGGCAAACAGATCAAATTGCTCTAGAAAGAACACCAAGTTATTCCTGCCCATCAGAAAGGACAGCAAAAGGTAATAAAATGCCTCAAACTAAATTCAAACTTTGAGTTTTCAAGTAACAATACAGGGATTTACTACTCCAGCAGCTAACAGGCAGACTGTTTTCCTAGGGTTGTACTTCAGCCTAAACGAGTAACACAGCTTGGGCTGTCCTCACTGACAGACCAGATAAACTTCTGTCCAACCATCCTCTCATTTGCTCCTTTCCTTGTTACAGCTACAGCTTAATAATTAAATAATTTTGGGGCTGTTTTCTTTCTCCCCTCAGTCTACCTCCCAGCAGCAATGAGAAATCACTTTTCAACTTAAGACACAACTTTGAAAATTATCAGGTTCACTAGCAAGGTACACTGAATGCAGTGAGTTACTGTATGATCCAGTACTCAAATGTCACAAATCATACAGCTGAAAAAAGCCTAAGGGGTGAATATTAGATTTTCAGGACACTCTAGACAGAATT
The DNA here is from genome assembly GCA_013397865.1 of Struthidea cinerea. Lineage (NCBI taxonomy): Eukaryota > Metazoa > Chordata > Aves > Passeriformes > Corcoracidae > Struthidea > Struthidea cinerea. Next base: position 492,739 of record VZTI01001820.1, on the reverse strand, counting down.
CCCACCAACCTTCTTCATCAAAAAGAAACAGTATATTGTCAGTTTCCTTGATACCTCAACTATTGAAATAATAATAAAGAAACACTGGACAAGTAATTTTACCATCACCCATACAGATGTTTATTCTTTACTTAGAAGTGGGGTAAACAGTATCATTTGAAAGAATTTGCCTGTTTCTCAATAATTAAGGCAAACTCCAACCACCTTCTAAACATTTCTGATAAGACTCAAAGGTTAGTAAAGTAGGTTAAACAAATTATAATCTACAAAATGGATTTATGTGAAATTAAAAGCTACGGGTAGCCAAATTCTTCAGATTGACACTAGCGATTTCCTCCCTTTAGGAAACCTTAGGTTCAGGTCACCTAATAAAATAAAAAAATGCTAGCAACATCCTCAACACTGCTGAACATCTACTAAGACACCCACTTCATTTGAGATCAATCGACTTGAAAAAAGCAGTTTAAGCAGTTTTACCCATGGAAAATATGAGAATTGCAGCAACACAGAGTCATATTCCTAACTCTATGGCTCATAACACCAAAAGATTTCAGGGCGTTTAATAAAAAAACAAACCCCTTGTTAAACATCACTAATGACAGTTTAAAGTATTTTTAAGTTTGCAACACTAATTAACATTACCATATTTGTACTAAGGAGTGGGATATAGCTCTAAAAAGGAAGGAGGTAGATTGAGAATAAAGCCGAACTCTGCCTTTGTTCTGGACTGTAGCTCATAAAACATTTATGTCTCCAATACAGTGTCAGAGACTGCTCAAGAGATGTTCTTCTGACCTCAAGCAGCAGCTTCATATGGAGACTTTTTAATTATTATGACCTGCAAAAACAGATGTGTTAAACTGACAGCTAGAATCCTTACCACAAACGAATAACCATGTTATCTGAACTCCACATGGATCAGCACAGCAAATGGGCAATAGACTGAATTACCCCCTTCTAAGCCCTCCTCAGCAACAGACCATGAAAACCAAATGACCCTCCCATGAACACACTGTAATACAGCACTAAGATAGTTGAGCTCAGTGATGGAAGTCTAACAGCATCACAACAACTCTCCTACCTCCAGCAACAACACTTCCACAAAACTCATCAACTAGGAGTAAGCAGAAGACTGAATCTCTATTTCTGTAATTACTGATCCACATTAATTGTCAGTAGATAATTCCAAATTTATAAGTTTTTTTCCTCTCGAAAGCCAATAAAAACTAGAGAACTCAAGACATTACTAAAAATATATTAGTCATCTGGGGCAACAGGCACATACTCAAATGCTTCATGAAAATTAGGCTCAAGGGATACTAAAATGATAAACAATTCCCTTAACATTGCAGGAGGGGGAGGGGGCAAACATCATAAATTTTACTTCTCATTCAGGGAGCTTCTCAAAGAACATAAAACATTGGAAGAACCACTGATGTTTATCAACACACACCTCAGATGGGAGTTACTCGAATGCAGACACTTTATAAAAACTATGTATTTCAATATTTGAAGATTACAAACAGCAGACGAGTACTGTGAAAGACTAATACACCAAAACCCAGTCATCACAAACTGTAGTTTGATTAAAATCAGGGGTCATGCAAAACAATTTCTGCTTACAAAGGAGAAAAAAAGCAGTTGCCCAAACGCAGCTCTGAGACTATTTTCCATTTTTCTATGTATCCACAGAACCAAATTAGTACTCCCACTCAGAAGCTCCAAACAAGTAAGTAAGATATGACAACTTAATCTCCCTAACAAAATCCAACGAGCAAAAATAAGGCTAATAAAGAACGAGGCCAGGTTGTTTAGCAACTCTCAAATTTCTTTTGATGTTTTGAGGATAGCATCTTGAGGACAGAGAAGTTTAAACAGAAGACCCTGTGAATGTAATATTACTTACAAAGGAACTTGCATTGAATGTTTCCATTACTAAGCTTAGAAAAAGGAAGGTCAAGCTACAGGCTTTTATGAACATAGTGCCATGCAGTGACAAATGCTTGAGACCTTCATCACATCTTAAGTTTCCTTCATCTCAACTGAGTGTGCACCATTCAGAATCAGCAATTCAACAAGTACATGGCATTGTAGAAGTACTAAAAAAAGGGAGTCTCTGTTATAAAACATTACTGCAATCCTGCAACACGGTTAGTCACACACGTAAGTAATGCACTTATATCCTTAATAAGAAGGCTGTGGCAGAATCAATGTCTAACCACATTAAAATAAGGCAAGAAAAAAGGAACCGTGTATCTCCCTTCTCAAATGTGTCTTAAAAATAGTAAGTCAGATTATCTCAAATTCATATCTCAAGATACATCAAACACAATAGAAGAACCAACCTCCAATACCAGATCTTTCCTTGAGTGCTACTAATATTTATTATTTGAAGAGAACTTTCTTTTCGTCTAAGACTACAGCAATGTCCACGTCTCAATAAACAGAGAAAGCATTATTTCACCTAAAATTTAGATATTGAGTGAGCTGCCTATACAGAATTCTGGAATACTTCTGTTTTCAGGAAGATTAGTCTTTTTTTCCTGGACATGTTATTTTTTCACCACAAATGAGCAAGCTAACTTGAAAATATTTAGTATTAAAAGCAGCAATTGGTCATTAAACTTTTACATAACTTGAGAAATCATTAGGTTTAGACAAAATACATTTTCAGTTCTGGACATACTATGCCATGTGTACTTATTACCATGCAACAAGTATAATTTTAATTTCATGCTTATTTAATTTTCATCTGGGAATTGTTTTTGAAAAGAAGAGATGCTATTAACACTCCAAATAGAAAAAGGCAAGTCAAATTAATTTCTGTCACATAGAAATTCTTCATTAATAAAGGAATGCTGGCCCACAGCTCGAGGTGGAAGCAAATATGGCAAGCAAGGATTGACCTAAGAATTAATATATATAGTGTTGTGGTTTAAAAAAAACCTGATTCACAGCTTTATTTCAGGCTGGCCCAGCTCAGCTTAACAAAGCTTAGTTCAGCTTAACAAAGATATTGTGCAACAGGGCTTTCAAGCTCCTAAAGCACAATAGGTGACAAGACAATTCCTCCCTCTTCCCATTAAGCAATTCTTAAATATAGACATAAAATTCAACTGGTCTTTCCTGGAACTACCTTACCGTAGGAAAATAAGCCTCTTAACAAAAGCTGCTAGTTAACGTTTACAAACTCAAAATCTATTTTACAATTGTTTGATTGCCTAAATGTTTCATTTTATTTCCCTAGTTAAGTAAACACTCTCAAATGGACTATACAAAAACTGCAATCATTACTATAGACAGCATATAGCCAGTAAGAGGTGAACTTTACTTGAATTTGAAGAGGATCATATTATTTCTTATATTAAAACAAGCATAAATAGCATTCTTTCAAATGAACAGTTTTTAAAATTAAGTCTGTGTTAATCTGTCTGCAGCAGGTGTCTGAATGAGGAATCTACTTGAACGACTTAACTAGATGAGATCTGAACTCCTCCCTATGTTATTCAAGGGGCACAGCTGGTATGAAGACACCAGCATCCAGAAGAACATAATTATGTGAAATAAATACAGCAGGAAAAAAAAATAGAAAAGAGCACACTACCTAACTTATATTGCAGAGTTTATGCACAAATGTGCATTATTTATTATATACCTTAATAAAAAAAGTTCTTTGCGGTTTTTCCACATTTGGGAGTGAGTAGGTATGTTTGAAACATACAAATGAGAACAGCAAGACCGACCATAATTTCCTTTCCCTGTTTTTGCTACTGACAGACATGGATAATTGATAATGCTGCTGCTTGAACAAACTTAGTAACAAACCTAGAAAAACACTGAGGAAGACTGTTGCTTTGGAAGGACATAAAAAAGCGCAATATTTAAGAAATGCTGGAAACCAAGGCAGAGGAACTAATCTGCATAACTGGGACGGAACTGTAAATCTTCTTCATAGAAGTATTTTCAGAAAGACTGACATGCCTAAATACATACAGTGGGTCAGAGAAATTAGTTGACAGGTATCAAGTTTAGACCAAAAAAAAACCTTTTGAAGATTTCTGCTGCCCCTCAGACACAGGGAATTTAGCTCATTTAGCTCTGGACACTAATTGTTCATATTTCTGGCTGCATTTTCCTTGTCCTGAAGCACTTGAATACTGTTTCACAGCTCTTTTTTTGACTGATGACAAAAGGAGGGTATTAGCATTTTTTATCATACCGCTGTTGTAGAAACAAAACAAGTAATGTTTTAACATTGCGACAGAAAAAATTACATTTAACATTGACAGACTGTTCCTTTGCAACTCTCCTCTGTAACCAAAGTCGGAGTAAGGCACAGATGATTATTCCAAAGTCCTACAGGGCCTAATCAGACGTCTCTAGGCCTAGCTTGCCATTACTTTCAAACACAATGTAACATTGCTGCATGCATAGAAATGTAAGTCAAAGGCCACAAAAGCTTAACAGACATCTCTTAACCCACCCTGTAAAAAGAGAGAAGTCTCTTATCAGTCTTCTGCTCAAAAATTTATCTCCTGTTCCAGTCACCTGGAGGACCAACTTTCCAAATGGACATACCAAGGGGGACTCTTACCACTGTCTGTAAGTATCTGAAAGAAGGGTGTCAGAGGATGGATCCAGGCTCTTCTTAGTGCCAAAGAGGTCAAGAAGCAATGAGCAGAAACTGAGGCCCAGGAAGTTCCACCTGAATATGAGGAAGAACTTCTTTACTGCATGGGTGACCGAGCACTGAACAGGTTGCTCAGGGCGGTTACAGCATCTCTGTCACTGGAGAGATTTAAGAACCATCTGGACACAATCCTGTGCCATGTGCTCTGGAATGACCCTGCTCGAGCAGGTAGTTTGGACCAGACCCACTGTGGCCCCTTCCAGCCTGGCCCATTCTGTGATTACTCTTGCACAGTATTCCCTGAGTCTACTTCCAGTCAACAGGCAAGTACTATTTGTGCCTTAGAACATGCATCTCACTTCACAAGCATGAAAGCAGTGAGAAAAAGGGAAACACTGCCCAAGAGGAAAAGAAGGGGTGCAAAAGTTTATGTAAGAGAATTCCAGGCTATTTCACTGTTTAAAATTTTCTTTTTAAAATTTCCACAGTAGGAAAATAGGTGAATATCACATTCAAGATATGTCTTTGAATAATTTAAAAAGTGTTTAAGTTTACAGGATGAGCAATTTGTTGTAGAAGCTTACACTTCAGATATTCATGCAATTTTGTTCCCTAAATATTCATTGCCATAGACCTTCCACTTACTACAGATTAATGAATTTCAAAATACTGTTTCACAAAACAACACTTCTAACAAAGATGTCAATAAATACAAATTTTAACCTACGGTACAATTCTGAGATTACTCCCTGTACATACAGATGCAGGCAGAAAGCTCTGATTTCAGAAAAGCAGTAAAATATTCAGGAAAAATTTGGTAACCCACAAGTGCCATGGCAGTATTTCTTTAACAGACTGAAGTACTGAAGGGATACAGTTTCAAGACAAAATCCAGACATTAATTCCCTGTATGATAAGGCTAATGCTATCAAATGGAAACCCACGCTAGTTTAACAGGAAAGCAAACCTGCAGAACAGAGTAGAACAGTAACAACACAGATAGTAGAAGCATTCTTATAGTACTAGTAAATATCACTGGGATAAAGGAACAGGTAATGGACTTAGATACTTTTTAGTGTAGCTTTATTATTTTAAGTTAGGAAGTCTGTTAAAGGTCTTCAAGGAAACAGAATCTTCTAATACTGAAGTTACAGCAGGGAACACCTGCAGTGAAGTACAAGAAAGTCTGGTGACCCTTTTATAATTCAAGGGAGAACAGAAAGACTGTCATTATCTTACGGCAAATATAAAGAAACGCTTCTTCTTCTTAAGTGCTACATTTACTTCCAGAAAGGATTCATTTTTACACTACAACAAACTACTGACAAAATGTAAGCATTAGTGTTAAGAACTGCCTTTTGTTGCCAGTACCATTTTTTCCTTACTTAAGAGCTACATAGGGAATGATCTCTGTACAGTGAGAGGTTTTTCCCTGAAAATGCCTATGAAATTGCATAAAAGCCTGACTTTGTAAACAAATGCAGTTACCACTGCAAGCTGGGTCCCATTAAATTACTATTATTCACAGTAATGTTATTACAGCATCACCTCCCCTCTCAGCCAAAACAGAGGCAGAGCATTCTCTTCCAAGCTCTGCACAGCTTCAGTGATACTTGGCTTACTGGATACTTTACACTGAATAGGTAGAAATGGTCAGGAAAACAAATGTAAACTGTCAATAAACAGTTTTTTTCTTAGAAAGCAGCCATGTCCCAAAACATGGTTAAGGAATAATTCTAGTCAGGGGCCATTGGGGAATGCAGAGCAATCCCAGTAAAAAACTACTACATAATTTACAAATTGCTATCCTGACTACAGCCTAGTAGCAGGCAGCTCATCAGAAACTAGTAGTTTTTATTACTTCATCTTCAAAAAGCAACCCAAAAGTACAAGTTTAGTAAACTGTATATTCCATTTCTGTAAAGTCAGAGGCAAGTAGCATACGTTGAAGCATGATGCTAAGCAAAAATCATTCCCTTATGATTAGCTTACATACCAAAGACAAGCAAATTCACCAAATCTTGTATATAGTCAGTTATTTTCTGTTTTCCAAAACATAAAATATGCTTACATGCAAAACCTTACCAGGTCTAGCAGGGAGACTGACTTAAACATATTACATTTACAATCCAATGAATTCTTAAAACTAAGATATATATTTGCTTAAACAGAACAACTATAAATGGAAACCTTCAGAGGACCTATTTACAGAACTGAATTCTATATTCTCACAAATAAAAGAACGTAAAAACAGTAAGAGAAAATTCCCAATGTCAAAGTCCTAATAGCAATAGAGTTTGGAAAGCAGCTGCATCAACAGGTTACAAACAAACAGCAACGCTTATTAACATTTGATGCAGCCTCCATTTCGGATCAAGTCTCCCACTAATACATCTTTACCCTAGCAACCTACACCAGATACTTGAACTTCATTAAGAGAAACAGAGGACTCCATCCACCTACATGAATAAAGACTTAGCATTTAATACCATCAGATTAATATCACAATTCGTACCTAACATCAATAATATAAAATTAGGGGTTTGTATCTTCTATTCTGTGCTAGTTAAAAGCAAGTTTTGCAGGTACTTTTGAAAAGCAATTTTCAGTATTAGTATTCTAAACCTCTAAATTTAAAAAGTACGAACACAAGTCGTATCTTTTACTGTGATTCTATGAGCACATACTTTTCAATTTCTTTTCTACTAGAGATCCTCACAACAGAGTAACACAAAAAAATGGTTATACAACTGATCCAGCAAAAACTTACCTCAAAAATATTGCCAAATCCACTGAGTGAATGGAAAGCTACTTTCTATCTAAAAGTTCTAAACTTGAAAGCAAACTTAAAATTAAAACCCTGTCTGAAGGCAGTAGAACTAGTAACACTTGAAAGAAAGCTTTTATAAATATCAGAAAATGGAAACTTTTCCCCATTTTTTGTTTCAAATCCAGAGAAAAGCTTCTAAAAGATGAATGATCCTGGAAGCAATTCTATTTTTTTTAAAACATAAACCAGCCACCAACCCCTACCTCCTTTAAAGCCACCCAAAAAGCCAACATTCAAGGAATAGTGAAGTGAATCACTAAATCTACACTTGGCTGTTGGGGGGTATTCAAAGCATGTTTCATGGAGAGCTCACTCTCCTTTGTGATCAGACTTCTCTCATCCCAGCTTTGACCGTACAGTTACAGTGAGGAAATGGTTTTCATAGTAATGAATAATTACTTTAACAGCAGTTAATACTACCTGCATAGATAGAATCTACTCCAGCTTCTTCCTGAACCCTTCGCTATGTCCATTACTCTCAGACATGCCTCCTTCCACCTATCCTGCAATCTCCTCTTTGCAAGGCCCATTGCCCGACTATCTTCAATTCTCTTGCAGCTGCCCCAACACCCCCCCACTCACTGTTTATTTCACTGGTCAATGATTCACACTAATTTAATCAGCAGTTCCCCTCCACTGCCAGGGCTGCTAGAACAGGAACCTAACACAGTTCTCTGTTTAGGGCTGTTTGCTGTCCCTTTGCTATGAGGACTCTGAACTCCTTCAGGAACCAGTGGAAATAAAGAAAGCCAACACAGAATCACAGAAGCTCCCACCACAACTTTGGTAAAAATAGGAACTCATTATTTAAAATATTTCATTCAGCCTCTAATAGCAGTAGGATTTTTAATCCCAGAACTGTATTAGTCAGTAACAGTGGTCACTGACAAGTGTTCTTAACTGCCAATTAAAAAAAAAAAACCCACGTGCAAAAGAAACAGTCACAAAGCTTCAGTTATACTCTGGAATTTAAATATCACAAGTTATAATCAAATTTCATTAAAACAGCCTACACGGCACAATAGCACACAATTCAGCAAATATTTCATGCTATGTAAATTTACACTCCCCAGCTCTTATTTTAAGCAATTCAGTAAGATCATGGCATGAAGCAAACAAAGTTTCAAAGTCTCTTAAACATAAATGTAATGCAGTATTTTCTTCACAATAAGAAACAATTGAGTACAGGTGGCTTAACTGAACTAACCTTTTCTGTATAAAGTTCTACTGTGTATCTTAGTGAGTCATTCTGCTCCATACAGTTAAGTAAGTATCCCTTTACCCTTTTTTTACCAAGGGTTGCATCTCGCATTTTTGCTCTTGAATTATATATATCTATATATCTCCCCTTCATTATTCCCAAAGCTACCCTACTTATCTGGCCTCTTTCTTTCCTGTACACCAGTATCATGTCATTCATGTATTTAAAAAGACCTACAACAGCCTTCCATCCTCAAGCATGAGAGCCCTCAAATCTTTGTATTTCCCTTTTTCTTTAATGGAAACATTTTTCCAAATCTACAAGGCCCTTTATAGTTCTATTCCCCATAAACAATGCTGGCTTTAAGTCCCTACTTGTTACTGTTAAGAAACTTCACACTCGAGTTGGTCTCATAAAACCCCCTAATCTCTTCAAACCCCACACTTGCCTATAGCAGCTGACCTAAAAACAAGAGATGCACTGAGGGGGGGAAGCTGTTCATTATGTTTTAAACACGTGCACACAGAGACAATGCCCCCATGCACAGGGACCTGAAAGCAAGAACAAAGTTAAGGCAGTTTTTTTATACGCTGAATGTACAAGTACTCTTAGGAAACCAGGGATGCAACAAAAACTTGCAATTACTCCACCGTGTTTAGTCCAAGGTAAACTTGGAAGTCTCTCTCCAGAGAACAACTGTCTCTGTACACAGTCTCTTTCCACAGAAACCATGTAGTAAGCAACTTTTAAAAAATGCTTTGTTTGCACTGTATCAGCATGGAGGGCTTACCCGTAACACATTTTAAAACTTTAATTGAATTTCTTACCATAGATTACAATTCTACAAAAGATTCTGCCATGAATGTTACAAAAATAAGCTGTTACAAAAAATACCTTTACACACATACTAAAGATATTAATAGGAGGTGGTTCAACCATTTTTGAGTAATTAATTTTCAATCAATTCCTGCCCTTGTATTTTAAATGCGTACACTTATATCTTGAAATGACATTTAAATAACATTCTGCATTTACCACAAAGACATGAACCAGTCATGACTAAATCAGCATGCTACACCACTGAATCTTCCTGTTTCACTTCAGAGCTAAAATTACTAAGAGATGTATAGGAGTTCTTTCTATACATTGAGTTGAGAGGGAGAGATCAGGTTAAATCGGCTTTATGTTCAGCAGTAATGTTCTGGATTTATGTCCTATTTTGTTTTCTGAGATATGAGACGTTGGTTTGGGACTTTAATTCAGTTTTGGAAAATAAATACTAGAGATGTTTTAATGAGATTGGCTTTGTTAAGTTCAGGTAGATCACAGGAAGGCTGTAACACTTGTAGCAGTTTCAAATCAAGCAGCACCAATTTTAAAATAATGCACAGCAATTAAAAAAATAAAAACCACCCAACTTCCTTCCTCCTCTCTGAAGAATGTAAAAATAAAACAAAACAGACAATTACAGTAGTATCAAAGCCAATTAATACTCTTCAGTCATATTAAGGCTTAGATGAAAAACGTTAGCACTTTAGTAATTTCTTTTTTTCCCTGTATGTCTCTAATTGCAAAACTAAGGGAATACTATGGCAATAGCAGCCCTCCAGTGTAATTCAATAGACAGAGAACATGGTAAATTATTTTGTCTTTTGCATATTAGCAATACGCAAATGTCTGTTATACGATAGCATTTCACCTATATTCTAACACCTACCTTCAATTCATACTGACAGAAATATTCAGTACATCAAAGACAAATTGATATCCTTCTGCCCACATCTGCTTAGCTTTGGTTTACTATGTACAGTACACAGGATTTAACGTAACTTTGGTTGTTCTGAATGTATTTTACAAAGGTGAAACTGTAGCCAAACTAACCTTACTAAGGACACACACACACAAAAAAATCACTAATTTACATTAAACAGTACAAATCTTCAACTTTTAAAATTAGTAATTTCCCTCAGACTGTTGAAGACTACTTCCTTCTTCCAGTCTGTTAACACATGATGTGCAAACACCTGCTTTCAGATCAGAATAAATGAAACTTTCCACTGTCTTAACCAGGAGAAGGTACAGTGGGATGGTGTGCCTTCCATTTACAAAACTGCAAATAATTCATTTTCCTTCATCCTTACTGTATGCATACATGCTTCAGACCATTCCCCAACTATTAAATCCAGCTGGATTCGGTAAGAACTTCAGAATGTCTTTCCTATATTACAACACTTCCAACACACAAATAAGTAAATGCACTTCCCACATAGAGCCTCATCCTCCAGATGCTTTCATATATGCATAATTCCACTAAATGCAGCTCAGTTGAAGCAGAAAAAATCACCGACTGTAGCAAAAGCAAGTAGAATTGCAAGAGTATGTAGGACTAGTACCTTTGGACAGGTGAACAGGAAATAAAAGATGACACCTCTGTATCCCGAGAAGTAGCACAGAATAGTAGCATATGGGCATTGCACATGCATTTCATTCTGAAATTACTACACTTTCAACTGTGATCAGATACAATGAAAATCAGTGTACTAACAAAAGAGGCATGTTTTTTAATCCATCTACACACCTCTATGACATTACCAGTGGTCTATGGAGCTTTTGCATTAAGTCAAAGAAGGAAAAACAAATAGGATTTATAAGAACAACTGGGTAACGTAGTGTGGAACCAGAATTTCCTAAAAAGGTACTTGAAAGACACTTCCTTTATTTCACTATAACTACTATATCAAGTAAAACTAGTGCAGCAATAAATGTATATGTACATCAGAATTTGTTAGCTTTATACAGAACAAAGAAGCACTGAGTTAAAGCTCCAAATTCTCTACTCGAATACTTCACTTTGAAACTTGACACAAAGACCAACTAAGAAAACAAAAAAACACTTTTCCAAATTCAGACAGTAACTGCAATTTTCTAAACTCTGGCTGTTTGTTATCTTAACACTGTTTATTACCTGGAAAATCCTATTCTTTTTCTAGGAAGTAGGGATACAAAATAAGATCAGTTAAAAAATACTGGAGATATTACTACTGTCTATAAACCTGTAAAAACACAGGAGGCTGACTTGACTGTGAACACACTTCTTAAAGCACCTGTCAAGGAAGGCTCTAGTATGTGCTACCTTTGATTATCATTTTCTGATTATTAGGAGTTCTACTTAGCAGCTAAATACAAAGAAGCTTTTTTCATTTCTGATGGGGTTTAGTCTATGGAGCATGTACCTACACAGTACAGCACCACAATACACAAAGTTATTAAAAAGGATCCAAAACAGCCAATATTTATTGCTAATGAAAATTCCAGAAAACTGTTTCATGTTATCAAATGTTGCAGTATGTCTAAAATAAATGAAACATACTACTTAAAAAGAAGGGTTTATTTAATCTTTGGGGCTACAAGGAAAATTAGCATACCTGTAAAAATCAGAAAATTAGTAGGTTTTACAGTGTCTAAATGAGTGCTTCCAATTAAATTCCCATTGTGGGTTCACTGCAGTCTCCCTAGCAGAGTACAAGGCACATTTAGTGCAAGACAACACCTGAGTGATAATGCCTAATTTTAATGAGAAATTAGTGATTGCTTAAGTAAAAGTTTGTTAAAGATAACTCACCACCATCCCTCTCTCTAACTCTGTGAGTATGCACACTTTTTGCTTTACTGTGCCCTGTGTTGTCACCGTATTTGTTTTCAGGGCTGTCAGAGCGCCGCAGCATTTTATTTGGTGGTGAAGGATCTGTGGTGTCTCGCATCTTGTCATGACGGTGATCACCGCCACTGGGGTGACTCTTGGATGAGTACTTAAGAGCCTGTAACAGATCACAAGAAAACAGGCATTCACATCAGAAATAAAATTTGGGGATTTTTTCTTCTTTTTCAAAAGTACTTTTAAAAGTTAATTAATTTTAATTCCCTATTAAAAAAAAATCAGCATTAATCTTTCCAGTTTTAATTACGTACATTAAAGCAACAAGTTCTGTAATTAGAACTCAAACCACTTTCTCCCACTATTACAACCACTATAACACTTGCTGTTAGGAAGAACCTAGTTTCTCTATCTTTTCACTGATGGACTACACACTTTCTGCAGTAAATGGGCCACAGTTCTTCCACACCTCTGGGAGAAGAACAAGTCTCCCTCCACTTGTTATTAGGAATACAAACTTAAAAGTTACACTGAATCAGTGTAAACCTTGAATATGTCCTCCATACTCTAGTAAAGATCATTCCATTTCACCATTAGCTTGAACCTCGGTGAGGTTTTGTTCAGTACTAACATCCCTGTCACAGATGTAACTAAAAAAAAAGAATTCTAGGGGGCCAAAACATGTAATGTGACAATTCATTTTGAAGTCTTTATCAAAAATTACATGGTCTGCCTCACTTTGACCTGCTTGGTTTCGCAGTGTGAACTCCTGAAGGCAAGTGTTTACATTTACATGAACTGTCACTGACAGCTACCTTGGACTGCCGTACTGCACTCCAGTGATTCAAATACACGGAAATGCAGTAGAAAAGTTTAATTCAGGGCCTATGGAGAGCAGTATCAAAACACACAGCTTTCCACAGACTCGAATCTCGACAATTGGGTTTTTTCAGTAGACACAGCAAAGAAGCACAGTATCCACCTTACAGAAATTGAGGCTGTTTTCAGTAGCTCAAGGATTTGTTTCTGAACATGCCTAGCAGCTGGCAACTGCAGAAATTAAGCTTCAATCATAACTCCAAGTTGGTCAGGGTCTAAACCCGTGCCCTGCTCAGGTTACAGCCCACAGCAGCAGTTTTGGGGAGAATAAAGGACTTTGGGGAGGGGGTGGGGGCATGGAAGAACAAGACTCCATTTGTTTTTAGAAAAAAAACATTCACCTCCCCTGGGTCTCCACTCCACCGTAGGTGACCACGACTCCCTCTCCCGCCCCTCGCACCCTCCCCGACTCCCAGGCCCGAGTCCCGCACGGGTCGCACTAGGCCGCTCCTGCTCGCCCCGGCTCCATAGGCCTCGGCCGAGCATCGGGGCCCCGTTCCCTGCGCCAGGGCCGCCGCCGCCTCCTCGCCCCGCGACCCCGG
>VZTI01001820.1:435127-478584 GCA_013397865.1 Struthidea cinerea | reverse complement strand
GGGGAGACGCCGGCAGCTCGGCCCCGCGCGCGCTGAGACACACCGGGAGCACCGACTCGGCCACCGCCTCCCCCCGCCGCGCCCGCCGCCGCCGCTCCAACTACATCCGGGGAACTCAGGCGACGCCGCGCTCGGTCAACGTCGGCTCTTTCCGGCTCTTTCCGACGCGCTCCGTCCCCTCTGTCCCCTTTGCTCTCGGGCGACTCTGCCTTCGGTAAACATCGGCTGCCTCCGCCGAGCACGACGCCCCTCAGTCCCTCCCTTCGGCAAACATCGGCTCGTTCCGTAACGCTCAGCCCTCCCTGCCCCTCCCTCCTCGGCCCACTCTCCCGAGCGCTACCTGTCTTCGGAAAACATCGCGGTTTTCCGGAGGGACGTTTCCGCACAGCCGTCTGGGCGGTGCCCCGTTCGGAAGCGCTCGGGTGTTTCCGTGACCCCTCACGGGCCGGCGCGGCCGTTGGCGGGCGCACGGGGCCGGTTGGCCGAGGGCAGCGTGGCCTCGGTGGCAGAGCTGCTGCCTCGGTGGGGAGGAATCGCGATCCTGCCAGGCAGGGGGGGGCAACAGAGGGANCCAGGCAGGTGGGGGCAACAGAGGGAATTGCGGGGGTGGGAGGGAGATAGGAATGGGAAGGTCTCCTCTTACCTCCCCCCTCCTCCCTTTCCGCCCGGGCATTCGATGTACAGGCAGGAGCCATTTTGTGCGCGGCGCGTGTTCCGCAGGGCCGCGCTCGGCGGCGAGGAGGGCGTTAAAATGTCCCTGGGGCGGCGGCCGCGCGGGTCGGGCCTTGGCCCCGGTGTGTCCCCGGGGGGTGAGAGCGGCGGGCGAGGGGCTCGTCGTGGCTCCGGCATAGGCGTTCCGGGTCGCCCCAGTATTCGGGGAGCTCCGGGCGCTCGGTGTGTCGGGAAGATTCTCCGCTGTTTTCAGTGCCTGCTGAGCCCCTCAGAGTGGTGCCCGGTGACAGGACGAGGAGCCATGGCTATAAACTAAAACACAAGAAGTTTCACCTCAGCATGAGGAAGAACTTCCTCGTGTTGAAGGTGGAAAAGCACTGGAATAGGCTGCCCGGGAAGGGCGTGAAATCTGCTTCTGTGGAGATATTCAAAACCCTCTTAGATGCGTTCCCTTATCACCTGCTCTAGGTGACCCTACTTTGCCAGGGGGTTGGACTGGGTGATCTCCAGAGGTCCCTTCCAACCCTAAGAATTCTGTGATTCTGTAATTCTTGCTCATTTCTGACTAGGCCCTCGAAGTTTGAGGTACGAAGCATCCTGTATTGAGGATTGTATAAAAGTATTATAAAACATATCTTGAATACTTTGATACCATTGCCATGACAGTGTCCTAGGAGCCAGCAGTTTTCAGTAAAGGTTTAAGAGCAGATGCCAGATTTTGCCTTATCCCCCTCCTGAAAAGGGAAGAGATATGGCACATCTCAGAGTGGGCATGTTAACCTTAAATAGAGAACCTTGCCCCGTGGCTCCGTCTGTGCTAGTGAAGCATTATTCATGTTAACACTCTTAAAAATTTTTTTCTGTTTCTTTCTTTGTTCTCCTTTAATTGGAATGCAGAAGGCCGTTGCTGAAAGGGGACTTCAGGGAGTGAGTGCAGGATGACTCAGCAGGGAGCTGTTCTTCAGGGTTACAACAATGAACTAGTGAAATGCATTGAAGATTTATGTATGCAAAAAGAAGAACTGAACAAACAAATCCAGCAAGCAGAAGAGGAAAAGAATAAACTCCAGCATGAAATCCAAGTCCTCAGTGAACAGTTGGAATGTGTATGTGAAAACCTGGCCCAAAAGGTGGCTTCACGGAATGAGCTTGATAAAATACTCGCTGAAACTGAAGCTGCTTACATGAAGATTTTGGATAGCTCTAGAACTTTACTTAATGTCCTGAAGAAGGAAGTGGGAAGCTTAAAGCATTCACCAGATCTGAAAACCAATGTAACGTGAAACAATCAAATGTTTGGACTCTACAGTGCTAAAATTCCACTAGGTGAGAAATGTGGTCAGCCACGGAACCTTACAGCCACAGTATAAGCAGAGAGGGATTTTCTTCCAGTTTTTCTGTATGTTTTATTATTTTCAAATGCACTAGAAAATAGATTAAATAAAGTTGCTGTTTTGCTTTAAAAAAATCTACTTAATTGAACACTATAAAACTTAGCAAAATAGGTAGTTGAGGCAGATGTGAGACTGTCAGTTTTGACATTATGATGCTTCAAGACTTAAAAAAAGATGTTTCATTGGTTGGCTTCAGATGTCTGCTGGTAAATTATTCTTTGAGAACTAGTGGATGCAAGCCAATCAGATGCTACTTCTTCTCACATTCTGAATGCTTAGGCTTTACTTTTGGGACCAAGTAGAAATGAGCTATTTAGTTTTCTGTAGGAGCTTGGAGTTGTGTCTGATGCATGCACAAAGACAACCCCTGTTTACAGTAATCATCTATTTGAATAATAGAGGGATAAGGTGAGAAATCAGGACTAATGCAGGGCATGGTGGCTTAAAATTTAATACTGTATGTGGTTCATGCATCTTTTGAAGCTATTCTCCAAAGCCTTGTTCAGAAAGGAGATGTACTGCAGTGAAAGGTTTGGTGCAGGTGCACAGACGGCTACACCATGAACACTTCGACCAGTAATTCATTTGGGGCTTTGAAAAATGTGTCAGTAGTGACTAGAAGTCCTGAAAAAACCACTGGGGTCCTGTTAAAAATACAGTGGTAAATACAAGACCAAAGAAGATAGTACTGGCTAAAAGCCAGTAATAGAATTTTTGGAAGCCTTTTTAGTGCCTTATAGCTCTGTACTGATCTTTTAAATAATTGTAATAAGATTGTGGAGAGTAGTGAACATCCTGGAATGATGTGAAATAAATACAAATGAAAGGTGAAAGACGAAAATGAGAAGTGGTTTTCAGCTATCAGACATTCTTACAGAGGACATTAAAATAGAACTTAGTTTAGAGATCAGGGATGACATAGCAGCATGGCATAAATTTCAATTTAATGCTGTTTTCTATTTTTACTGAACCTCTCTGTTTATGCGTGTGTATGTACACGTGCATTTTGTCCCACTCTTTTGCATGTTACAGCAGTAACTTTTTAAGATGTGTCTTGTTGTCAAATCTTCATTCAATACCAATTAATTAAATCGAAAGAAATGTAGTTGTAATCTCCTTACTTGATAATGGTGTGTCTCTCAGGTGCACGCATAGAGGGTATGGAGATGTGTATAGTTTTGGTAATAGCTCTTCATCAATAATAGGAAGCAAATTTTATGTTCTTCTGGTTGCCATGCTACATCAGGGATGAGTGTGACTGAGGTAATCACAGTTTACTTGTATGGCACTTGCAGGGACTTCCCTCTGGGGAATTCCCAGTGGGTAATGCTGAGGTGATAAAATTACGTCATCTCAGGGGTGCTGCTGTTGTAGTACTGCAGCACTCAGGACCACCTTGTTTATGTTGAAGTGAAACACAAAAATTTTGCTATTTTTAGTAGCAAAAGAGAGGTTTATTTGACTGGACATTTTATGACATTCTGTCTTCCCTTAGACTGGTAGTAGTAACTGATTTACAGCAAAAGAGGAAGACTCAGGAAAAGTGTTAACTAAAGAGCAAGAACTTGGAGTTGCAAATGTAAACTGCTTCTTATTAGCTGCAATGAAACTCGAAATTGTCTGAAAAAAAATTTGTATCATAGAAAGCTCATTTATAGAGAACAGTGCAGTTAATTCCTAGTATTGGTCTCGCACAATAATTACAGGTTTGTTTGCCTTAGAATAATCATAAATAATGCCTCTTGTTCTACTGAAGCTGATAAAACTAAAGAAGTTTTAAGAGAAGCCTTATGAGACTTTGAAGAAATCTACTTCCAGACATTATTATGTAGCTATTACGGTGTCAAAACTAAATAACTGGAGATGCTTTGGTTTTTTTTTTACAAAACTAAGGGAAAAATGTAACTGTTGGCTGGTATTTACACACACACTGGGGCCTCCTAGCTTTCAAAAAAAAAGTTGAAATGTTGCTAGAATTCCACTCAGTGATCCCAATCTAAAATTTCCATTTAAATTCATATTTAAAGGTGGAGAGAAATAATGTATCTCTAGGGCTTGCCTATTTAGAATAACTCCCAAATGTGGCAGTCATTGTGCACCTGTAGAGTTACTACTCAAATACCTTATAACTTACCATTATATTCTGCATTGACCCAAATGAACCCTTTTATTGAAGTGATAAACCTTTTTCGCTGCTTTTTCAGACACTGTAAATCTTGACATAAATAGCTTTTGTTAAACAACTTCACTTTGTTCAGAAGACATGCAAACTAAGTTGGTCCACGTTATTGCTGGAAGAGAAACGATAATTTGCAGATGGCAATAGCTCTGCAGGGATGGCCTGAAACAGAAAGTTTACCTTAAATAACGCAAGTTGTAAGTTAAAAGTATCATACTTATTCCTAAGTTAATTTTTATATTAAATTTACATGACTCTGAGTTCGACCTGATGCTTTACTGCAGTGCTTACAGTCTAGGAGCCTTAATGACAAAAGTTGGGTTCCTAATCTAAACTGCTGTGTTGGGTGTTTTGTATCTTATTTCATATGTGGGGAGACAACAGTTTTTGAAACTCCCACCTGTGCCTCATTCAAAGATTTAGTGAAATGTGTCTAGAGCATTGGTCTAAAGTCCTGAATTTATGTAAAGGCACCTCCACCTGGTTTCCAAGTAACGGAACGTAACTGGAATGTATCTGATGATTCCCTGCTTTTATAGCAATGCTTCTTGAATATGTACCCAGCACTTAAAACACTAGTGATCAACAGTTTTTTCAAAACATTTGACTGTTGACTCCTTGCAAGTAAACTGAAGAGAGTTTGGCAGTTACCAAAGAAACTGCTTGTGGGTGGGATGTTGAAGTAATTTTCTGCGTGGAAGTGATTATAGGAACCACTGAGTGAAGTCGCTTATGCCAGCAGCCATTCACATCCCATTACTGTCTCTTTTCAGAGGTGCTTACCCTGCAGTTCAGGTACCTCGTCCTCACAGGCAGTTTCTGTTAATCACCTTACAGAAATGGAGGTGAGTGGACTGTGGGTTGGCCTTAATTTCAAGGGTAGGGAATAGAGAGAAGGTATGGATGTGAAGTCCTGGTTTGGGAAGACTGGAGCATGAGGGGGTATGATAGAGAGGTGGAGTTTCTTCTAATTTCTGTCTGCTCAAAATGTACTTGTACTGAGCTACTGAGTTCTTGCCACCCAATAAATCAAATTTTAGAAATCATCGGAACTTCATCTGAAGTCTGGACTTTCTCCCCCTTCCTTTAAGTCCACTGACAGTCAGCAAAAGAGGCAACCTATGTTTTGTTTTCTCTTTCTGCCTTTTATTTCTGTTGCAGCAGGAGGCTGTGGAATCTAAGCCTCCTGTTTGCTGGGTAAGTGTGCTGCCAGGCTCAAACAGGATGCAGTGCTGTTGTTTCCTGTCCTGATTGCTCTCCTATGAACAGTCCTCAGTGAACTGCTTGGGTTTTATGAAGAACCCCACGTTCTGTTTATATTTGATGTACTCTGTGTGTGTGTCAGATTGACCTTGGAGAGTTTAGGCAGAGGGTTGGCAGGTTTTTGGCTCTTAACTTGGTAAACGCAAGAGATTTGTTTCCTTGGACTAGGAATTCTTCAGACCAGGAAGACTAGGCATCTTCAAATACCTAAAGAATTGTCCATTCAAACAGTGAAGCAAGCTGTAGTCTGAACCCAGGGGACTGGATCTTGGATTGCTGTTTAGGAATTGAGTACAATTCCATCTAGCCCTTGGGGTACAGGTGTGTCCCACTCCAAATTGATAAAGTGGATTAAGCTAAACTGGAACAAGGTACTGGTAATTCTGTAACAAGAACATTCAGAAGATTGTTAGCCAGAGGTTCCAATGTCTGCAGTTAATTCATCATACAGATGAGTCTTGTGCAGAAGACCAGTATCTATTACTCCTTAGATGATTTTGCTTGTTGGGAGAAATTCGATAAGGTGTAGCTTGTGGCAGTTGCCTTAACTTTGAGTAGATCCTAGATCCTTGGAGTTTTATGCAAGAAGTAGACAAAACAGTTATTCTTTTATAATTTATTTATTTTTTTTAATTTCCTCCTTTTCAGGAATGAGCGAAGAAGTATTAATAAATGCTTTAATGTTGATTTGTTTGTGTGTGTGTTGATGGTTTTCTTAACAGATGAATAGGCAAGTTTTCCTAAAATCACAGTGCTCTTTTAGCTTTAATGTATGTGTGTGTTTTTAAATATAGATGTATATATTTTCTTTTTTCTCTTTTGGGTGAAGGACAGACTAGCATTTGGTTTAATTTGTGCACCAATTGCTTTGTCAGTGTCTGTTGTTTTACTGGGGAGGAGTCAGGCACCATGGCCACTTCTTGGGTGTCTGTTCTATGCCTTTTTTAAACTTGGGATGGGTTTTTTGTTCTTTGCCCCTTAGCTACTTATAAATCTGTCAGGGATTTTATTAAATGCCCCAGAGTAATCCTTGATGGTTGTCTACCTTTGTTGGTTTCAGATGAAGTTTGGTTCACTACCTAGCTGTAAAACCCAGCTACTTGAATGTTAGCTGTTCATAAAACATGGAGAGGTTCAAGCTTGCAGAACAGGGAGCTGTGTGGTCATTCATAGCTCTAGCTTGTGAGATTTGTGTGAAAAGCAGTTCAGTGTTGTAGTCTGTATTTACAAAAATAAGATGTTAGTAGAATTTGAGCTAGTAGAACACTTTGATTTTGTAGTCGTTTCAGAAGTAGCTTCACAAGATCTTGTGGGGTGGAACAATTTGCAGGTTTTTTTGTCTGTCTGTGCAAGACTGTGGATGTGCTGCAGTAACTACTACAGAAAATTTGTAAATTTTAGTACAAATTTGGGTATCTCATTTAGCAGCGGGATGGAAAATAACAGTGTAAGATCTTTGCATTTTGGTTATAGCACACCCATTGTTTGTGACATGATGCAAAGCTGATAATATTTGTAACTATGCTTAATTTGAACGTCACGAATGGCAAAATGTTACTTTTATAACAGGATTCTTGCATATTAGAGGAAAACAGGCACCTGTAGACAGAGATCACTTTCAAGAAGAGGCATTTGAAAAAAGTCCTGTCAGTCTTGCTTTGGAGGTGACATTGATCGTGATTCCACTGACTGTGATGGAAGCTTGTTTCTCTCACATCTCACTTCAGGGCCTGTGAAGTTTCATGGGGTGGCTTCTCCTCTCAGCCTTACCAGCACTCCTGTATAGAGTGCATGTACTTGATCCTGAAGGATTTAGAACAGTGTTGAGTGTTCTTGTTTACTATTTTGTGTGAAGTAGACACACAGCTTCCTGGCTAGCCTAAATCAAGACCACAGGAGTGTTAGAGACTATAAAACAAAGTGAGAGGCTGAACAAATTTTAACACTTACTTCAAAAAATGTTTGAAATAACGATACCTAATAGACTGATCACAGAGCATTTTAAAGTTAAATCTATATAGGTGTTATTTTTTGAGCTTCATATGCGTAGGTTCTCTTGCTTCAGTCAGAGCTCCCATAATTGGCTTGAGGTTTTCCACTGATATGGGATATATGGGAACACTTCTAGAAAATTATTTACATCATAGTCCATGACAGATTTGTAATTTACACTTTTTTTAAAACCATATAGTTGATTAATTGAACATAGTAAAAAGCATCATATTTCTTTCCTAAAGGCTTTCAAATCTCCTTGTCTGTATTAAGAATTAGGTCAGAGTACTATTTGTAGCATTTTCTTTTTGTTACATGATTATTAACAAGTTCATACAACTTGGATACTCATTCTGATCAGGCATGTCTGTCAATTCCTGACACAAAATCCTCTTCATATTCTGCAAGCTTACACTTTTTTAAAGCTTCTTTTTCCTTATACGGTAAGAGCACTTTAAGTTGAGTATCAGCATGAGAGAGTTTGTTTTTTGAATGTTTTTGTAATATAGTTAGTATTCAGGGCTGAATCATACACTGTCAGGTGTTCAAAACAAAAAACTGGCAGTAATTCTTAATATGGTTATGCAGCTGTTCAATAACAGAAATCCTGCTATGCATTTGTGCTGCTCACTGCTTCGTAGTAAGTGAGATTAATTGCTGTAACTCATGCAGCCAAGGTACTTTTTGTTAAATACTGATTGTTCCTCAAGTGTTGTTGCTAGCATGAGTAGAATGGATACTCCATTCCAGGGGAACATGGGGCAAAAGAGGAGCTGCCTCTTTAGTAGAGATCACCATCTGTGGAAAGAGAGGAGCATCCTTGTTAGCCTTGTCCATGGTAAAGTGATGTGAGACAATTCAAACAAAGTGGTTAGAATGGTCATAGTTCTCTGTTGCAAGGTTCACTGAAGCAAGCTGATAAAAAGAAAACCCAGTCCATGCTGTCAGTCACAAGGAATGTGATACCCAATTGCAGCCAGGTTATCTTTAAATGCAGGAGCTCAGGTGCAGCTGGAAGCAGTGTAACTGCCGCAGTACTGGGCTCAGTGAGGGTTGCTTTGCCCTGCCAAGAAGCAGTTGACCCTGTGGATGCACTTATGAAATCTGATACACTCTGAAGTCACTGGACTTGTTAGAAAAGTGTGACCTCTTCCTGTTCTTGAAACTCGGAATTCTGTGTCTTAGTGACATGTGACTTAGTGACTCTATGAGAAGGATATTTAAAATCCTGTTCTGTTTAGTGGTTTTTCTCTGAAACCTAAAGTGTTCTTGCTTTAGATTCAAGTTGTTCAAGTTCAAATACCTGTGACCAAAAATACAGGTGCCCAAGTTCCACTGAAGCCCACAAGCCTTTAAGTTTTTGGTATTCAATGTGTAGTACTCCAAGTTCGTGGTCAAATGCAGACTTAATCCTACAGTTAAGTTGTGAACTTTGTGGCTCCTCTTACTTTAAATGATTTGTGTGAAGCATTGCTTGCTCAGTTTGGAATTTACTTTCAGTTTTTTGTTTGTTTGTTTTTTAATGAAGTATTCCATTGAGGCCTCCCGTGGCACTCTGCCATACACATTCATGGTGTGTATGTGCGAGTGTTTTGTTTGGGAATGTCAGAAGGAAACTACCTGTACAGCAGCAATTTAACTGAAACGAGATTTGGTTTTATGCCATGCTTGTTTTTAAAAGTGTTTAAAAATGACACATATATAAATATATATTTATATCGAATATATAAACAAGTGCTTCCAATGAACTGACCACATAGTACCTTACAGAGAATGTTAATATTTTTATCCCCCTTGATTGACAGTGACACTCAGTAGTAATCTGCCCCAAATCAGGGACAGATCTGGGAATGGAGGCTTTGCTTTTTCAGCCTCAATTGAATGCTCTGACTTGGACTGGTTCCCAGGGATTCATGTCCCATTTGGTGTTTGGACATAAACGGACAGGATTATGCATTCTCACCCTGTGTATTGGGGGAAGGGATAGATATAACTGATTAGAGGCACACCTTTTTGCTGTTACTTACTCCACATTGCACAAAGCATGATGATGATGATGTTTAAACATGTTCATCCTTTCTCCGTGGATAGAGCCTGCATGACAAAGTATCCCAGCTCCTGAGCAGCCACTCTCACTTTCCAGACCTGCTCTCTCCAAGTCCCTGCTCTGGGACCTGACTGTAGGAGGTGGGGCAGAGGTACAGAAAGAAGTTTTAATAGTAGTTGCTAATTAATTACCTTTCAAAGTCTAGCCTTTTTCAGATAACTTGCCTTTATAGACCCTATTGTTTTATCAGGCTGCTTGTTACCTTATACTAGTCCATGTAAGACCACCAGATTTTTTAGACATGGAGGCTTCTTCATGTTTAAAGGTAGTGGGAGGCCTGAATTTTAGTCCATCTATAACAGCATACAGAACACATATAATAGCAGCAGGTTGTGAGGCAACCATATTCCACCACAGCTTGTTTTGGGTTAATGGATTGAAGTAGTATGGCAAATGAGGAACTCTAGATAGCTGGATGGATGGGGCTCTTCTATAGTGAAAAGAAGCTGGCTATATGAATTCAGAGTAAAAAGTACTTTAACCTAACTTTAACAGGTGGCACCTGACAGCAGTATTAGTTTATTCACATATCATATACATATATACACACATACACATACGTTAAAATGTATGTATAAATATACTCAGCATTTTAATAAATACAGAGAGTTCTTGGTAGAACGCTGTCTAATACTTCAGTATTATCTGCCATTAGAAAAGACAATTTAAACAGGTTGGATGTTAGCAACTCTCATGAGGTTGTGTATCCTGTTTTATCAGTAGCCTCCACAGTCTTGCTTCCACATAAGCCATCATTTGTAGCACCATCCTCATCTTCTCCTGCAACAGCTTGTGTTGCCTCTATTTCCTAGCTCCTTGCTTACCATGTTTTTAGTTATCCCAAGCTGTTGACCAGAAACATGCTGCTCTTCTGATATGTGGTGGGTCAGAGATACTTTCAGTATCTTGATACTGTCCAGACATGTTCTGGCACACTTGGGAAAATTCTTTACAGAGATAAACAGATTTCATTCAGTTTGATAGTGCCCCAAAAGTTATGGCTGGATAGGGTGCTAGTACTATATTCTAGAAAAACAACAGACACCTGATCTGAATTTCATCCTAAAAAAGGGGTGGGATGGGAAAAACCCATCCTAAAGAGACTTGTAGGTCAAACGGATGGATGGATGGATGGATGGATGGATGGATGGATGGATGGATGGATGGATGGATGGATGGATGGAAATGTGATTTTCTTGATGTACTATGGAGATTAATGAACAAAAGTTTATTTTGTTTGTCATTGAGGATAAATGCTGACTTTGCTTATAATCTTCTTAATAAACCAGATAAAGGTCTATATGAGGTGCTGTAATTTAATTAATATTAAGGCTATGTTCAGAGTGATGTGAGTTTGTTCCAGAAATGTTAGCTCTGTGTTTGAGAAAAGATTATAACTTGAAACTAGAAAGAGGACAATAAATAAGAGTGCTGGATCTTGCAGATAATGATCTCATCAAGGAAGCTGTTATAGGTCACTTGTGTCTTCTTCAAAGCTCTGAGTGTGACCTGCGTTGCAAAATAATAAATATGTGCTAAGACAGAGTGGAATATGGCACAGTAAGGCTACTCCTAAAAAGTTATGTCAGGGCATTGTATGTATTGAGCAATTTTCTTTGCAATCCTGCTCTATTTTACAAACTAATCGATTTCCCACTAAGGTGTGCTAGAGATAAACACTGCAAATGCCTTTGTGCGCAGAGAGGAAGGAGAGGCAATTAAAAGTCTGCATGCTGTGAAATCTCTGGGTGCCAACAATGCCTGCACAGACCTTTACAATGTTTTAGGGAACGATTGGTTTTCCTACTGTCTGGGGTGACTGAATGCAAAGAGTTTTTGAAAGAGGACAGTAGCTCAGTTATTTTCACACTGGCTAAAGTCCTGCTGGTTTGCATAAAGGTTTCTATATTTTTTTACTGATAGCAAAGTCTTGGTGACAAAGTGGCTCCTCCAGATCAGGTGCTGTTTTATTAGAGCGCATCATTTCGTCTCTGACAAAGAAAGGGCAAATTTCTGATAATGCAGTTAAAGAACCTGGAGCAGGGCAGTATCTGGTATTGGCCTCCATCAAAGACAAGGAAAAGCACAAAAGGACAAAACTGCTGGCCATGGTCTGAATCAAACGGGGTTGCCTCCAAGAGTAGCAAGTGAGGGGGCTTTTCTTTCTTTTAACTTGCTCCCTCCTACATCATTACTGGGCTGAGTAAGAAAAGAATTTTCTTTTGAATACATGGGATAATTTGCTTCAAGAAAAGCTAGTTCCACAGGGAGGCAGCTAAAGCTGCCCCATGGGATCTTTATTTATTTTTTTCTTCAAAAGATTTTCATAATGCAAATTCTAAAAGCAAGCAGCCATTGTAAGGAAAAGAGAAACAACAAATTGTTGTGTTTGCTTGTCATTGCAGACCTTTTATACTTCAGTAACTTCACTCCTATGTGGAGTTTCTTGGCTGCAAGTACTGCTTGTCCAAAACATGGATTTTTGGTCTCAGATCTGTTCAGTCTAAAATTCCTTTTTTATTTTAGATAAGCTTAATAAAGCAGTATACATGGTTACTTCTATTGTATGTATATTATATATATATTACTTATATAAGTATGTTGTTACTTAGGTATTAAATTTATCTATAACTCTCAGGTAAAGGTTCTTTTCCATGGCTTACTATGCCATGTATTATTACATGTCATCACATTGATGTTGCTGGAGTGAGGCTTGGTTCTCATACATTAAGATGACCTTTGAACTTAGATTAGCTGATAAGTATTTTATAGTTTCAGGTGTTGGCAAACTCAGAAGCAACCAAACATTGGGAAGTGTAACTTGACTTCGTGGATTTAAATTAAAACTTGCATATTGCCTTACGTGAAACTTGCCTTTGTTTCAAATAACTTCTGCATCTGGTTGTGGGGTGGGACAGCGCAGCCAAATGTTTTAAAGAGGTATCAAAAGCCATAGAACCATTTAAATTGGAAAGAACCTCCCAGATGGTCAAGTCCAGCCCTTAACCCAAAACTGCCAAGCCCACCACTAGACCATGTCCCTAAGTGCCACATCTACATGTCTTTTAAATAAACAATAGCTGCTTGAGCTACTTGATGCTACCTCTGCTACATTGGGATTGTTACATTGGGAAGCTATGATATAACTTGTAGTTAAAATAATCTCATTAGCATGAGCACAAATTCCCTTAAACTAACTAAAGTACTTGTGCGTGTTACTGGATTTCAAAATGTAAACTTCTGATTCTAGTGCTGTGGCCTGGATAAGAGCAAAGAAGGTAACAAAAACTAATTTTAAAATTCTGGAATGAGTTTTGAGATATTAATTAGAATTTAATAGGTGCCCAAGGATTTTATGCCACAAGACTCACTGAAAGTTAGTGGGTTTTGTGCTCTGCTTGCTGTTGCTCTGGTTTTTAAGATTCAGGATTCTTCATGCATTTCTCAAAGGCTTGGCTCTTGAAATCAAGACATTTTCTTTGTCCTTCTTCCGTCTACCTTCTGAAGTTGCATTTCTGTTTCTTGTAAAGAAAAGGCTGAAAGCGCAAAACCAAGTAGAAAGGCTCAGAAATGCAAATACAAATAATTCTAAATATTTTTCATGATTTAACAGTCTCACACTTTGTGCTTGGCCTGATGTGTGTCATTTTCAGTGCTTGAAGCTGGCCATGGTCAAAGTCTTTTTTTGAAAATTTCACAACATGTTATACTTCAATCAAATCAGATGCAATGATGGCTTTAAGAAAGGCACTCATAATCCATGGCTGTAGGACATAACTGGCTTTCTGTATATTTAAATTCCTCTCTTAGTACCTTTAGCAACTACACCCAGCTTTCCACAGTCATTATGGGTTACTCAGAACTGTCAGGGAAGCCCTTTTAGTCCAGCCTCAATGTGATCTGCAGGTGACAGGGAACAAGGTCTGGTTTGGAGACAGAATTCTGGAGCTTCCAGGCCATCAGAAGCTGGAAGCCGTACAGGATGGCAGGAGGAGGGCTGCTGACTCCTGGGAGAGAGTGCATGCAGCAGCAATGAAGAAGACATGGCCTGTCTTCTGCCAGAAGAAGTATCAACCTGACATGATGCTTCCCAGAATCAAGAATGTTAGAGGAACAAGCAATTTCAGGGCTGAAAGAGGCTCCTAACATCACAATATATTTATCCTCTGCAAGCAAATACAGGAAAGGTAAATGGGTTTGTAGTACTTGCAGAGTACTACAATGAAAAGGGGGTTGTAGTACTTGCAGAGCTTGCGTTGGAGTCTGAAAGGCCAAAAATATGATCACATATTCTCAACATCTAGCTGAAGACTGAAGATGGAATTTAGAAATGGAACAATTTATCAGACTGAAGCTAAAGATAGAAGTAAGTATGCTGTATAAAGGGCAGGATGAAGACAATTTAATAAAACTAACTCTGAACAAGAGAGAATAAGCAGCTGACAACATCCAGAGGAATTTTTCTGAGAGAATGTCAGAAGAACTGCCAGAATTGTCTAATTTTTTGATTTTTTTTTTGTTAACATATAAATTTACTATTTAACATGAAGAAAAATTTATCACAAGAGAAATAATTAAATCCTCTGCAAAATAACATGAATTTTGATGCCATTCTACAATTATTTTTGACAAATGCTTTTAATTTGGCCCAAATAATAGCGAGGAGGCTTTGTGCCGTGTCATAATATCCAATCTAGACCTGAATGATTTGTTTCAGTCATCATAAAGAGGGGACAATAGAGGAAACATGACAAAAATATAGACAACAATGAGTAGGGCTGCATATAATTTTGACTCTCTTATTTTTATAATCTCTTTGTGGTTTGCTTAAAGCCTCAGCTCCCAGATTCATGTAGTAAATAATCTAAGATTTCATTACACAAAAACGAGTTTCTGATTTCTGCGATTGCAAAAAAAGCTTATACAAAGCAAGAAAAGGAACCAAAATACAACTTTTAAGAAACAAAAAGTAAAATCCACCTTTACTCTAAAAAAATCCAAAGGCGTAAAGACTTGATGCTGCTATTAGAGTTCAAGTCAGTATTTATAGTGCATTGGTTGCTCGGACAGACATTGCAAAGCCTTGTATCCCACCCTTTTTCATTCCTTAGCAACATTCTCTCAGAGCTTGGAAAATAACATGCCTCTGGCCTCTGGTTTATGTGCTTTTTCCTTCAGCAGATGCTGCTGAGCCCAGCGTCTGATTTCAGTTCTGATCTGGAATAACTCCAGGGGCGTGCATGAAGCCATCTCGCTTCTTCCCTCCTAACAGCGTGGTGGCAGGGAGGAGACTCAAGACTATTGTTCTCCCTCCCTGTGTCCCTCCTGCAGCAGCAGCCAACATTGTTCCTTTTTATTTACTTCCCCCTCTCTGTAAACCAGCAGGGTTCGCAGCAGAGGGATGCAGCTCTCCTCATTAGCGTAATTAGGCTGATATATGAGAGGGTGGCACAGTGAAGGAGAGCTTTCCTAACACAGTGTTCCCCACAGGAGGCTGGGCACCCACCCAGCTGCTGGCAGGGCGGTGCTGGGCCTCCCCCCAGCTCGGACTGGAGGGCCCCTATCTCTTCGACCTTTAATATCAGCGAAAATGAGCAAATACATGCAATAAACACTTTTCTCCTTCCCATGATAATTCTTCACAAGTTGTATGCTTCAGGTTAGTATTAGAAGTCTAATTAAAGTAATGGAGGAGAGGGATCCTTCCTTAGTGTTAACTAAGTGAAAATTTTGGCTTATAAAGTGTTCCTCAAGCAGGTTTGCTGTGTCACTGGAACAGCAAGAGCTGGTAGGGCTTTGTTCCTCTCCTGCTCTGTGGAAGTTTTGCATTACTTTTATGAAAGGCTTATGTATGATGAGTTAGGAAATTTCCTTCTTCTAGGGAAAATATTACGAATATCCTTTGAATATCCTTGGTATCTTCATGGCAAAATACAGTGTATCCCAGGGAAGTCCTGCTGCACTTTGGAAGTCCCATTTAAAACGTACATAGGCCTATTTAAAAATACATTTAAGCTTTTAAAAATGTATTATACAAGCAAACAAAAAAATAAGATGTCATTGACAATTCTGCCTGTTGTGTTTCTGCCAAGCCCCAGGATCAAACTTGCAAAACTTGCTAGCTGCCTGCACTTCCCAGTGCAATATTTGTGGTCACCTTTATGAAAGAAATGTGCCCATCACTTGTCTTCACTAACAGGGTGGTATTTGTAGTGCCTGAAGGGCAATAAAATAATTTTGTAATCACCCCCCAAGTCTATAAGAGTATATTTTGTCCAGGAGCAGATTGATGGTGCTAGAGGCATGTTCAGTAGCCTCTCACATTGCAAACTCTGTGAAAATTCTTAATGAGCCTGGTAGAAGGAACTGCCGGTAGAACCAAGCCAGAAAAGTGAAAGCAATAAAAGAATGAAGTGTATGCTACAAACTGACATGAAAAATCTTACTGCAATTGTAATTGCCTCAAAATGCCTCATACCACCCACAGGAAAAAGCACATAAGCCTCCAACATTTTCTGCCACCATCACGTTGTCTCAAATGCTCTCAATACACTCTCAGTGGAACATTTGCTTCTGTCTTTTGCATACACAGAAAAGCAGTGCAAGCCCCAGTTTCATTCATCCCATTCCCTCATGCAAAGCCTCAGTGTATTTTTGGCTGCCACAAAGTTGATCCATGAGGAAATATACCCTCCTTTTACAGACTTGCATTCCAGAAACTGAGCAAGAACATTCCTCTTCATTTTTTAAGATAGGAGAGAGGTGGGGAGGGTAACCCCTGAGACCTTTACAGCTGGAAGAAAAACTTTGGTGCTTATTGATACCTCATTAATCTGTGTTCACTACAAAACAGCATCTAAAAATGTATCCAAACCACAACTTTACTGCTCAGAGGTCACTGTTTTGATAGGTAAATAGGCAACCTGATTTTTTGTGCATCCAGACACAGTGATTTCTCTGATGGATATGGGGCATTCCCATGGGAGGAGCTCATGGTGTTGCTGTGTGCAAGGGCAATCTGTGGGGAAGAGACACAGCTATAAAATGGAGAAATGGTTAAAACACTGTGCGGTGTGCCTCTCTCCTAAACAATCATATTGTACTCGCTTTCCTTCTCAGAATTGCTGCCTTGGGGAAGTAACGAATTACCATCGCCATAAACTGTAATCAGGATCAGATACGCAAAGGGAAAGGCCTTGCTCAAATATCAAAGGGGTCTTAAACTGCCAAAACAGAGCAAGAGAGAGAAATCCTGAGGAAATCAGAGATGTAATTTATGACTGACCTTCATTTTAACTGGGAAATGTGTGCTTTTGAATGGCAATGCTCCCATGAAGGCATGTTTTGTTTTGTTTCAGCTTATTGGGAATCTTTGCTACAGCAGTATTGATCTAAGCTCCCAAACAATGAGCCAGGGACAAGGAATCACATATGCATTCCAGAAACATTTTTCTGCACTGAACCCGTCTCAGCAGTGACAGTGTCTGGCTTTGTCATCCCCTCTGCCACAGCGCTGCCTTCTGAGGCTCGCTTCTTTGTGTTTGCATCATCGCTTGCCCAAATGACTCCACATTTTCTGCATTCTCATAACCCAGTTGTCTGGGAATAAAAGTGAAGTAACAACTCTTCAAGGGGATTTTTGCTGCCACAGGAGCAGTTGATGCTTGGATGAGTTCTCAGTCATTCAGAGTCCAAGCAGTACAAGAAAAACAGACATATTAAGTCTTTGCAGTCAAATATAAAATCATAGCACCGCAGTGCCTCAGCTTCCCATGTACTGCCTCCCTTTTTGAATTTCACAGGGTAACATTTGGGGAGCCACTATGCTTCAAAAAAGTTAGATTAAAATCTAGTTCCAAACTTGTCTTTGCAATGGACCCATAATGCACACCAAACATTGGGGAAATTCAGATCCACATTTCCATCTGTATTCTTTATTTCATGGCCCAATTCCAGCCATAGTTTAAAACAAAGATGCTTTGCTGCTGTCAGCTGAAGTACTGTACTGGGTTCCCCTGGCTTCCCATCAGATACGCTGTTTTAAAGCAAATACTCATTTACATCATCTCAGAATTACACTCTGAATTCTTTTTAAATTCCAGTTAAACATTTTGACGAGAAAGTATATTTTCTAAATTCTACCATATGTGTATGAAACTAACTTAAAAACTCCCAACAGATAGGTTTCATGGCTGATTTAAACAAAGCGATCTTTAAATGGAGCTTTTTCAGGTAAACCCCCCTTTGGAGTTAATTGGATGGGAGTATTTGGGTTATTTTTCATGACTGCAAGATGTTTTTCTGCCACACAAAATATGTCCATTTTCAGTAAATAGAGATGTCTGCAACAAATTAACTTCGGAGTTTTGGAAACACAGATGGTATTTGTTGCACTTTCCCAAAGGGCTACATTTGCTCTACAGAAAGCAGAGATTTTCGCTATTCTGTTATTTTTAGGAGTTTGTTCATCCCCATAATTTCCACTTCACTAAGAAGAGATAAAATCTGCTTTGCCGTTTATCTGCTACCAAGCAGGCAGATTAAACAATTCATTTTGTCACTCGCGCTGTGTTTCTGCTGCCTCAGGCATTTAATTCTAAAACTCATTATGTCTGTAAGGGGAGCCATGGAGATTCTGTGCTCGACAGGGAAGTCTCAGCTTTCGCTACATCCCGGGTAGGCAGAAATCCCCCCGGCGCTGTGTCTTTGTACGCTTTGGCCCTGCCCGGGCAGCTCACCCGGACCGCCAGGAGAGGGCGGTCCTGGATTGGGGAAAATAAGCGTGAAGCACTTCGTAGCAGCCTTTGCTGGAGCTCATGTTCAAGACTGTCTACATTTTTGGAATTTTCACCCCCATCATGTTGTAAAACATTTAATTTAGTCGCAGAATTCCTGTGACTTTTAGACAGAACGGGCAGTGGAAGGACAGAGCGTGCAGCAGGGCCTGCATCCGTCCCACCTAATTCCAGGCATCCAAGGGAGAGGGCTCACTGGGAAGCCAGCGTGTCTTTGCTTCCCTCTAGAGTCAATGGATAGACCTGGCTCCTCCGAAGAGCAATTCAGCACACAGCTGTCAAAAGCACCACTCGGTTCATCATCCCTTGCTCCCAGGGGAAAAAGATTCAGACTTTGCAGGCAATAAAACACAACATGTTTTTTGTATATCCTTCATTGTGATGCTTAAGTCATTCAGAGTGAACACTGGAGTAAATCACTGCTTTTTCACTTACCATGTTAAAACACACACAAGATGGATTAAAGATGTAACTTGCCAGTGACCACCTGTTAAGAAGAGAAATATTCTTGTGGCAGAACTGTCATTGATTGACTGGTAAAACATGCAAATGAATCCAGAGAGGAATTCAGAAACCTCTCAAGTGACAAATTCTTACTGAAAGTAGATAAAATTCTTCTCTCCTGAATGACATGTGATTTAACAGTGTTTATAACAAGCAAATGGTGAGTTTGAGACAAATATGGGGGCAGAGCAGGACACTGCTCCTGCTTGGCAGAGCAGCAGGACTTCCCTCTGTGCCCTGCAGATTCCTTTGATGTCTGGGATTCCTCTGGCCTTCCTGATTTGACACTTTCCTTGCTGTTTTTGGGATCAGGGAAAACACATGTTAAATGTTAATCTTTTACAACTCAGTTCCTGTAGTACTGCATATGGCTTTAGGATCACTCATGGCCATAATCCTAAAGGTGTTCAGCAGCGCAGTGAAATTGGTCTCTACTGCACAGGAACTTTTAAAGTCGTGATGGGTGCCTGCCTGCCTGTGAAGACACTTGAAGTCCTCTCACAGTCTGGTCCTTTGGCCACTAGCTGTTTCATTCCTCCAGCTGACTGATGACAGTGAAAAAGCAGGATTCAAATCAGGTTTTAAACCTGTAGACAGCCTGACTGCAGTATCTTGTATTGCTCAAAGGATGGTCTTTTTCCACAGGTCTGCTTTTTTTTCATTTGAGATTTTTCTACCTGTTATATCTTGTATTCTTTTGTTATTTCTCCTACTGAACAAATAAAGAGAATAGCTGTGCTAACTTAAAGCCATCCTTAGTGACATGTTTTCTGGCCTCCTGAAGGAGCTGCATGGCATCCCTCAAATCCTTATCACCAAGTCAGGGATACAATGCAGTAATCTGCATGGATCAAAGAGAGAATCCCCAGATGCAGATGGTCCCACAAACCATCAGCATCTCCCACTTCCTCCCCTGGGAAGCTACACAGCAGTGGCTATGAGAATGGCTGCAAGAACACAGCCTATAGCTTCCAGTCAGCAAGAACAGGGGCAGATCATCAGAGGGTAAACACAAAACTGAGCCAGTTCAGAAATACTGTATTGATGGAGCCTACACTGCAGATTTGGCTACAAGCGCCATTGGGAGATCACACCAGAGGAGAGGAACTCATGGGCGAAGGGCCACTGCGCAGAAACAGTCAGTCTGGACTCGCATGCAAGTCCCAACTGAATTCTTGCACAGAATTCCAGACTTGCTGCATCTGTCCTCTGGCTACCAAGATGGTGAGTTCATGGTTCCACATGGTTGCTGTCAAGGTCTCACAAGGATTTGCACAGCAATCTTTTTGTAGGTTCAGCCTTTATTCCTACAGGCAGCACAGCTCCAGGGGGAAAGGGAGCTTCTGAGATGTTCTCATGCCAGCCTTGATGCCTTAATGCCGTGGCTTGTTTGGAATGATTGATGTTCACACAAAACTCAGCACTGCTGTCCTTTGTGGAGATGTAAATTGCAAACCATTGTTCACTTGCCAGAGAGCCCTTCCTTCACATTGCATGTGACCTACAGTAGCACATACAGACAAACTTTCTTCTCAAGGCAACTGGCAAGCAGTGCTACGTCCTCATTCTGTTGTCACTGACCTGTCCAGTTGGATCTTACACTTGTGAAACACCTTTGCAGATGTTTGCAGCTAAGCCACAAACTTCCATCTCTGCTGTATCTCGCTTGC
This sequence comes from Struthidea cinerea, assembly GCA_013397865.1. Classification (NCBI taxonomy): domain Eukaryota; kingdom Metazoa; phylum Chordata; class Aves; order Passeriformes; family Corcoracidae; genus Struthidea; species Struthidea cinerea. The sequence continues at coordinate 458,008 of VZTI01001820.1, read as the reverse complement.
AAAACTGGATGGGTCTTCTGGTGTGTTGCTCAGCAGTGTGTGGTATATCAGGTAACAGAGTGAACTGCTCAGCAGAAAGGGGCTGTGCATGCTTCGACCCCAGGCAGCTCCCATACCTCCCAGCTGTAACCCATGGATTCCCTGCCCAAAGGCATCCCATGTCACAAGGCCTCATCTCTTGTGGCGTCAGATCTCATTGTGTCCCACTGCAGAATAAACTGAAGCACTGCTGGTGTAGACGTGACCCTTGAGGTGGCTGGTTTCCTGTCTGATACTCACCTAGTGGTTAAGGTAAGTGTGTGTTTGCCACCAGAAGCAAGAAAAGGAAAGCAGCACTTGGGCAAAATGACAATGGGAATTCAAAGAGGAAGCGGTCAGTATTTGCTTGTAACATCTGCAGAGCTTACTTTCTCTTTGTTGCCTAAATCAGGAAAATCTATTGCAGTAGTTAGGAAAGGGAAATATTTCTTTCTGTTTCTAAGCATGTGAATCAGACTTCCCGCTGGGAAAAGTTGCCCAGCACATTGTGTTCAGTGATGTGTAGAGCCTGCAACTGTACACTGCACCAGGAGCAAAATGTGTGGCAGTACAGGAATCTGGGAAAGTGCCTAGCAGGACAGGAACCTGGGCTAGCTAAGCCCCAGACAGATCCTGCTTTGTGTAAACCTTTGTTTTCTTTCAAAAAAAAAAAGGTAAATTACACAGTATTTCATTTCCTTTTTTTACAAATGAGAAGTTTGGTGTTTTGAGGATGTGGCCAACTTCTGATGAATAATGTTTTGATGATAAATGCAACCATTTGGGAACTGATAGAGATGGATAGAGAGAGGGGGATGTGGCAGGTATGGTGTCATACCCTACTCCTTTCCAGGGAAGCAGGGGAATGTGGGTCTGAACAGAACAAAAGTTGGCTTCAGTGACTTGTCAGTACTGCCCATGTTTCCTGGCTTGTTATGAAAGCTCTTGTAGCTCGTGTGTAGTCACACTGGAATAGCATTGGATGGAGCTCCAGCCTGTTCCTGTCAAATGAGCTCAAGATAAATGTTAGCTCATGACAAGTACGAGTCTTAATTTAATTCTTAACTTTGAACCTAGTGGAAAAGACTTCCAAGGGATATTGGCAATTACCAAACTTCTGTTAAAAGTGTTTTACTTCTACAGCAGCATCTCTAAAGAAGCACCAATTGAAAGGAAGAGGGAGTTTTTTCTTTTCTCCTGATCACTTCTGAGTGTTTATGATAGTTTTTCCACTTCCACTGTTTCCACCTTTACTTTATTTTGTCTTCTTTTTGTTCTTGTGGTATGAGTCCATGACAGTAAGTATAGAAAATAGCTAGGGGAATCTAAGTTAACAGGGAATGCCGAATCAATTTCATATTTCACACAGAAGTCCTCCTTTAGCTCTTCCTTGCCATGTTTTACAGCTATAAACCTGCCAGTCTCCACACCACAATAATCTCATCATATACCCTTAGGGAACACTTTTGCCTACTGACCATAAAAGATAAAACCTTCCTTGCATGAAGCTTGATATACATTGCCACAGATCAAGAAAGGATAAGAAACTTCACAAATTCTCATTTGAAAATTCCTTTTCCTGCTTGTCTGTAAAGATCAAGTACACAAAAGCATGAGACCCCAGCCTTCAGCATTTAGAGGACCCAGGGAAGTTTTGGATGCCAGAAATCCTATACCAAAGTGGAGCTACTACTTTTGCAATTACTTTCCATTCCCATCAGGTACCTTCAGCTTTGTCCTTTCAGGAAAAAGAAGCCTCTCTCGGTCCTTCTTCTTAGAGATTGTTCCAGAGAGAATGAATGTTTACATCTGTTTCTGACAAGTCTTCAAATCTGGTGGTTGGAAATGTGGAAAGAGCAGCTACCTGCTCCACTATCATCAGATGGTCACAGCAGACCAGGCATCCAACCCTGAGCTTTGGCATGCAGTAGAGGACAACAGAAGGAAGTTGTTACAGCTGAGGCCAGAACTACCCAGTCTTGTTTGCAGTGGCAGAGAGGACTCAGGCTCACTACTTGGGTGGCAGGATAATCTCAGTGGGAGAGGTCCAAGAAAAACCTCTACATGCCTGAAGCAAACCCTGGGAGAAATTGTGATGCCTCAGTCCAAGAGACCAATCACAAAAAGCCTGTTTATGTGCCTGAGTTTATGGGTGCCTGGGCATCATTTGTATCCAAACTTCTATTACCGCACTTGTCCAGAGATGCAGCCACCTTGCCAAACTGAGCAGCTCCATGCTTTCTTCCCACCTAAGATAGCAGCAACTGTGATAACTTTCATTTCAACACACACAGGTTTATGTAACAGCCTAGAGGCTGGGACTCTTGCTCTGGAAATAAGCCATCACTTTAACTCCCTTCTCAACTGAAAAAAACTAAGTCAACAGTTCCAATGACTGTAAGTCAGTAGGATACAAAATTAGGTGGGAAGAGAACAAAGTCCATCTCTTTTTGAAACTACGTCAGTGCAAGTCCAAGAGTGACATGGCTAGAAGGATAGGAAATGTAATGAAGCCATTCTATAGTCCATAAATTAGGAATTTAGTTAAGTGTAATCTCAAAGCAAAAGAGGTGTGTTAGTCACTGAGATGGCAGTGTAATCTCAAGGCAAAAGAGGTATGGGAACTAGTCCCATAAGAATATATAAAGTTGTCAGCAACCAGAGTTCACCAACCCCTGACCTGAGTTCATTTTTCACTGACTGCATCTCCATCCTGTTGCTTGTGGGCTCTGCTTGCAGTCCATTGTAGCAGTTTCAAGAACAGTTAATGAAAATGTTCAGGTAACTAAAAATGAAGGCTGAGGCCAGATGTAAAATGAGCAAACGGATTTTCTAGGTCACAATCGATATTCATTTGCAACTCTCAAATCTTAAAAATAAAATGCCTGAGAATTCATCTCCAAAAAACCATTATTAAGGAGGAAAAATCTAAATGGCTTGTTATGGGGAAAATACTTAAAATGTCCCTCATGGAGCACTGTTGTATCTCTGGAACTTGGATGGTGTATTTCTTCCAAAACAAGACTTACTTTCTCAATGAGAAATCCTCTCCCAACCTGTACCTTCATGGCAGCAACATTCTTGAGCTGCTCCACTAGTTCTCATTCATGTGCTACTGATGAGTATGGAAAAGAAAAGCAGGCATGACAGGCTTTAATCTTTTTTAGTCCCTGCCTGACTTCATAAAACTATGAGCCCTGTCAGACCTTATTCTTCCTGGGAGCCTCAGGGTAATTCTGAAAGACTTTACAGTCCTCTCTTTGAACTTCTGCAATCATTTATGATTTATTTTCTTTTACAAACAGCAAGTGGGAAATGAGTTGTCCTGTTCTGATTTCCTCTGGCCTGTTGTTTCTGAGGGAGGAGGCCCCTTTTCAGGGGGGTGCAGAGTGTGAGCTCCAAAACTGCCACTGCCTCTAATGGAGTGGAAGGACTGAGCTCCAGGGAACCCCTGGAACATGCAGAATTCACTCTGTGAGTGTATTTAATGCAACATTCAGTACTCATAGTGCTCAGAACAGCAGGTCTGCTTTTCAAACACAGGCTTCTGAAGTATAAGGTTTACGGGTAATGCAGTAGTAACACTGCCTGCCTGTTATTTGCTCTGAAATTCTCAATTGTGGTTAGCATGTGTCTTGAAAAATTCATTCTAGCTGAGGCTGGGGTGTCAGATAAGGGACATGTTGCTCCGGTGCTGTGACTCAGAGGCTCTTTTATTCTTTATCTGTGGCAGTGGGAGCACAGACAATGAAAGCTGTATCTATGACAGTTCCCTTATTGAAGTGCCAGGCTTGTTGTACTGCCTGTAAAGTCATAGGAAAGAAACTCCCCAGGTTTCATTTTCTTTCCCTTTTTTTTTTTTTAAGTACAGACATGTTTGAACCAAGGCATTCCTGCTTCTCGTAGCTGCCAGCTCCTGAGCACAAGATTCAATGTTTTACTTGCTATAAAATGCTTAATCAAAGCCTTCCCTGCCCTGGTATAGCTGTTCCTTTATTTATTAATGTAAAAAAATGAATTACTGAACTCCAGCCTTGGCAGATAAGTGAAATGGGAATGAACTTTCAGCTCTGGTTTCAGAAGGTGAGTAAACCTCTGGTGGAGTTTGCACACATGGTTGGAATAGTTCCCCTCGTTTACCCTGGCACAGCTCCACCAACTGCTGCTGCACTGCCCCGATTCACACTTCCACCAGCAGGGAGTTAGAAACTCAGGGGCCTAACACAGCTGTAACTTTTTCATATTACTTGTCCAGCTTACCTTTTAAAACAGAAAATTGAAAATCGTATGTGAAGAGAATGGTTATTTTTCTCCTTGGCTATTAAGGGGGACTTGACTAGAGTGAGAGAGAGGAAGGAGCTGTAAGTAGCGTACTGAGGCTGACGCTGGAAGAAGAAATTAAATAACAGTATAAATATCCTTTGCCTCTTGAACCAAGTCACACACAGCATTTCTCATCTCTTTTACATAATGCCCTGGCAATAAGGAGATCCTTTTAACCTGGTTTACCTAGGAAATGTAGCATGTATGTTCACACCATCTGCCCATCACCTCTCCCCAGCCCTCCTCCTGCCACCTGCCACTTGTCCACTTCCTGGCATGTGACAGAGAAAGTCCAAAACTGAAACCTGGCAGCTGTGTCCAGGAGAGATGAATGCCATGCCTCCCCAGCAGGGCAAAGGGAACAGCACCCACTGGAGAGGGAGCTCTATCGAGTGTAGCTGCGCCAGGATGCCTCCAGTCTGCAAGAGGGGTCCCCCAGGCACCTGGAGACGCCGCAGGAAGGAGCAATGGCACTGGGGTGCAGGAAGGAACTGGGAGGGTGAGGCGATATGGGAGAGAAATCCATAGGAAACCAGCTTCTGTGAGCTTCACTGCACACTGCAGTGGAGCCTGACACCACACAGGCACTAAACTAAAGAAAATCCCTTAAATAGACAGATGTGTTCTTTCCAAAGTATCTGCTCGTAAAATAAATGAAGCCAGTTAAATTAAGCTTCCATGTTAGCATCCAGTAGTACAGCTCATCCTGATTTACCAGTCTGCTTAACTCCAGTCAGCAACATAAATCTGGCATTTATAATTTAGGATGGTTGATTTAAGTGTTGTTTGACGTACTGTCCGCTTTTAAAAACCAGAGAACACGAAGGTGTCTGCTCGCCTTTGGAAAAGGAAATAAATATTAACTTATCTGCACAATGTGTGAGCGGATCTAGCCCTGTTGCAGGAAACTCATTAATCTCACATGGAAAATAAATAAACTAGGAGAGAAAAGGATGGGTGGGATTTCAACTTCCTCTATTTCCGTAAATCGTTATTTTATATGAACAAGTGCACGCCAAACATTTTAAAGAGGAAAATTACTGCAAAGACCAAATAAGTTCATTGAATCTTTTAAAAGCCTTGCAGTGAAGGGATAATTTAGGGTGGCAATGAGAAAACCCACCTGTTAAATGCTGCCTGATAGTTCCTGCTATTAGAGCACATTTTCCATTGCTGATGCCATTGTCAGTCTTGAGCCACCAGGGCTCACATTTTCCATGGCAGGTGTCTGCCTAAGGCTGGATACGTGTGATGCATGTGTGCTTGTCTCAAGAATTGTCTCAGACTGAATGTAAAAATTTCAGCCAAAATGGTTTTGCTCTTCAACAAGTGTTAAGTTTCCCTCACATTAAAAAGAATGGCAACCTCATCTTTAGACAGTCCCAAAGGCCCCATACTTCGGAGGAAAAGCATGAAATTTGGCAGGAGTGCTTTAGCCACCCTGGAAATCCAACTCAGCCTGGGTGAATTATGATCCTCAGCAAGATCAGTTTGGTCTTGATAGAGATTCACAACTTGGTGTTTCAAAGATCCTGCCTTCAGTGATTCTGTGCTAGTCTGGGGCTAACTGAGATGGTTTCCTTCAGCAAGTTTCTCATTTACTCCTTTGGACTCTGCTGCTGCTTTGGGGAAACCCAGAAGAAACAATCACCCAAGGAAAAACAGGCTGGAGAGGGAGAGGTGTCTAGACAGAGAGCATGGGGCAAGGGAACAAGGTTGGGATGAGAAGCCAAAAGCGGTGATATAGCACAGCTGGTGCAAGACAGGAATGTAGCAAAAGACATGCTGGATGGGAGAAAGTGATCAGAGGGTCTGTGGTCACTGTATCCACAATGACCAACACATGTGCCATAGGATAAGATAGAGGTAGTTTTGTTTGCTGACGGGGGGCAGCTGACAGGATCGGACAGGGCACTGACAGAGCATTTAGAATTACACAGTTTTGAGAGTTGCAGAAAGCATAGCTCAAGTTCAGTTTCAGTCATGGAAGGGTTGGAGTTTCAATGTATAGCCATATTAAAAAAAAAAAAAAAAGAATCGGGAAATGGGTGATTGGCCCTTTACTTCCATAGAAATATGACTCTGCATCTGAAAACAGCCACTTGGTCAGTGGTGTTCTTGCGCTTTCTTCACAGGCGGGAGATATTGTTCCTCAATGCCCTGGAAATTCAAATACTCACTCAGATGCCTTTAATATGGCTTTAAATGTTGGCCTTTCCCAAAGACAGACATCTGTGACCAGACTAGCCAGCACTTCCACAATCATCCATGTATTAGTCAATACCTCTCCAGCATTCTAGATCTGCTCTCACATCATTTGAAAAATTAGAAAGAGGAAAAACAGAGTGCACACTGAGCAACCACCAGTTCTCTCTCTGAGCCCAGTGGTTTATTCTCTGATCACTAAAGCAGCTTAAAACTGAGTCATTTGTATGGCATTCACTGCCAAGTGGCACCTGTTCCTTCAGATTGATCAATATTCATTGGTAATCTGGGATTGTTAATAGTAGTCATTTCTAACTTCAAAATATAGCTATAAGTATTCTTCTTTCAGGTTTTATGACAGCCAGACCATTATGTGCTAAGGACCCCAAAAGCCATTAATCACAATCCAAATTTATATTTCTGTAAAGATGTAAAGCTTAGAAAAGCAGGTTTCAAATATTTATGAGAAACAGAGAACTTTTAATTTAAGCTAAGATCTAGTGAGAATGCCAATTTACAGTCATAGGATGGGTGTGCCACTAATTCAGACAAATGTCTTCCTGATATGAATACAGGCTGGAAAAGCAAATGAAAGCCAAGTGTGAAAGAGACACAGCCAGCCTTAGGGGAGTGCAGGAACATCTGCAATCAAATTAAAATAGCAAATAGCATATGACCACAGGACAGCTTTTTTACAGTATGTATTTGGCAGAGCAGGCAGGGGGTAGTTGAAATGCTGGTTTGGATGGCAAATACATAAGATTCAAATCTGAATCCATAAACTTCTGTTGTGTTAGTTGGGAGGCAGGAATTAAATTTCAGGGATGTGGATTGGGGGACATTGGGACAGCACAAGATGGAAAGGAAAGGAGGGCACATGGTCATATGAAATGGTGTATCCCTGCTTTCACTCTGGACAATACACTCTACACCAAGTGTCTGTACTGTGATTCCCCCATTTTCTATCCATACAAAATTTTGATGGAAGCTTTTATAATGGTTTGGGTGCTGACAGACATTGCTCTCTCCCCTGAACAGACTCCTTGACACCTACTAAGAGCTGAGCTCTTGTAAGGTTGTGGGGTCACCAATTTTGATTTCTTTCTTCTCTCAGCTGACTGTTTTCACAAAATTGAACTCACCTCTGAGTAAATTCAAATATATTTGAGACCTGAGTCAATTCTGATTCAAACTTGGTAACAAATCCAATAATTATTAGGGAGACACAGACATCTAAGCCTTGACTCTTTAAAAACTAAGCAGAAAGAAAAAAAAAACTAAACAGAAAAAAAAAAAAGGAAGAAAAGAAACTAAAGAAACTAGACATTAAAAGATCTAATATTTTTTATGTACTGACAATTTGAATTGGGTTAACCCAAGCACATCAAAGGCTAAAAGTCATTAGGATACCTTCAAATATCTCTGCAAAATCCTTCTCCTCTGCACAGCTATTTCAAAAGCTTCAGCGCAGTGGAGGTTCCACAGCTGTGGAGTGCATTCCTTACACACAGCTCTGTGCCTTGCATTTGTTTCCTGCATGCTGATGGGAGCGGAACTGCAAGAAGTAGTTTTGAAGTCTGAAGTACTGCAAACAGTGAATCATGGCTTCAATGGATCATCTGTCTGAAGGCCCTATCTCAGCAATTTGTAGCTGTTTCTGACCAGAAATCATAATGATCCATTCAGTGGATCATTACAAGCTTCTACTGCAATGAAAGCTACCTCCCCAAAATACCACACCAGTCAGCCTAAACCCACATGCTTGGATTTTGCAAACTGTTTGCAAAAAGGAGTCTTCTCCTTAATGCCTGGATATACAGCATGAGCATGTAATATTCTCTGGATGAAGTTTAAATTAAGTGAAATGGTTTCATTTACCAACTATTTTGGGGCAGGAATAGGGATAAAAAAAGTTACTTACCTAGCTGGTTGTATATGACTACATTGGAATTAAGTTTTCTGTCTTTAATTTAGATGTCAAGAAATTAACTGAAATTAACAATACTCATTTTTGATCTCTGTCTTGAGGATCTCTGTGAACAATACATCATAGATGCAGTGTGCTGAGACCCACAACAGAAGAACTGGAACTTTTACTCAGGGGTGCATAACTCTTTGATTCAGGCATAAATGTTTCTTTATTTATTAAAAGTTCGCCAGGGGAAATCAAGAATTCTGGAGAAGAAATTGCACATGTTTCTGATCATCTTGATACATGCCTGAAGAAGAAACTACTATTCCCCAAACAAAAACGGGTAATTAAAAGTTATCCTTTGTGACTCCAGAATTTGAAAAAAAAATCATATGGTGCCTAATTAATGCCTATGTAAGTACTTTCATGTCTTTTCTCAGGAGTAAGATATTTATAGCCACATACAAAAACAAGAAGAAGACCTAAGGGAACACAAACAAAACCTTACCACCCAGCACCTTAACTGCAGCATCTGCAAGCCAGCAGTCATGGAATACTTGATGAAGTGCTTAAGGCTAGGAAGGCTGATAATGAGATTTCTTTGAAGTTCACAGTGCTGCACATTAAAGAGACATTGCCAGCCTGATTCTGAAAGGAAATAACATTACATAGCACAAACAGGCTGGGGGTTTTTTTTCAATAGAAGAGTTCTTTTCATCACCCTTTCCTGGTGTCTAGAAAGACAAACAGGTTAGTAAGCAGCATACTTGATCCTCAAGTTTTCCCTCAATATTTTTGCATTTTATTTGTGTATTTAGTAACACTGCAGTTCTGATGCTGTGTCTGGAGAGTGCTCCAGAGAGAAGAGTGATTCTGAGCTTCCACTCAATCAGTGGGCAAAAAGCTGGAATTCCCCAAGATACTACCTTAAACAGAATATACTAAAGGCCACCTGCACACAGTGACACTGACTGCACACAAAGTGCTGACACATGTACAGCATAAACAACCTGGAACCAGATAGTTCCACCTCACTCACTCTCTGGTCTGTTCAGTGGTAGAAACTACCACATTATGTGCTGCAAGATTAGATCTGGTATTTCCAGAACTACACATGAATCATCAAGTTGAAGAAAAGCCAATCACTTACTTTGTCTACTTTTCGAATCTTTTTTATAAAACCAAATCATATTTTCTGGTGCAGAAGCCTTTTATAGAGGGACTATAATGTTTCTTATAAAACAGCACATGTATAGTTCCATGCTTATCCCAACATAATTGCTTCCAGGAGTTTGTTTGCAAAAATGTCCTTGAACACCTTCTGTTGGCCTTTCCCATTCTAAATGGCAGTGAAGTGGTAATGCCAGCATGTTCCAGCTGCCTGCATGGACTAGTCCAAATTAACTTCCCTGTTTTTCTTATCGCCTATCATTTTTTCTCAGCACCCCCTGTGAGGATAAAGACCGTGAGCTGACAAACAGGTAGAACACATAAATGGATCTGTATTCAGAAAAAAAATACATTTCAACAATATTAATATTGCACAATCAACCACTAAAACTTGACAAAGCTAATTTTGTAATTCTAACTTTTAGCATAGTTTTTATTTACAACACTGCATATTTAGTTTTTGGGCCTGGTGTGGGTATGAAACAATTTCTGAACCAAAAGTATCTGTTGTCTGCCAGACCCTTGTTCCCATTGTTGCAGAAGATGGAAAATGAATGGTGAATGATGACACAGACGACTGCATGAAGAAATAGGATGGCTTTACAATGACGGTAGCAGAACGCTGTCACTGGGGGAATGGAGTCTGCTTCTGCTAGAAGGTTTCAGCAGAGGAGTTCTTATTGTGCTAGTCCTTAGTTTCATATCCCTTGTTTTGGGTGCTGACTTGATAACCTAGGATTTAATTTGTAGTCATGCTGAAGATAACTGTAGCTGAGGATGCAGAAACTGTGCTTTGAATATACAAAGTGCTATATAGCATTAGGTACTACCAGGAAAAAGATCATAAAAATCACAAACTGAAATTAGGGGATATTTTTAATCTAGCTTAATATGCAGGTTTTACACTGTAATGCTGTAAGTGCTACAGAAACTGGAAAATAAGTGTTATCCCTCTCTGCTCATCTCCACATCCATCTGATGCTGCAGGGCTGGGTGCCCACAATATGGCAAAAAACTACTGAAGACAAAGGTGCCACTTCAAGAGCACTGCCCAGCGCTCTCCTGAGCTGCAGCCACCAATGCCTGGAGCCAGCTCTCCTGGCAGGGCAGGTGCCATCCATGGCATGCCCTGGTAAGGTCTCATGAGGGACATGTTGTCAGATTTCCAGCTGGAACAAAATACCAACACCATCCCAATCACTATGTTAAAAAGGATTGTCAAGAGAATGAGAGAAATGTAGCTGACTTTAGCTCAGAATAACCCCTGGTACCATCTTACCAGGGTCAGATCGGTCCACGGATGAAGCCTTCAGTTATCCTTTCTCAAAGAGTATCAACGACAACTGAGGTGTTACTCTGTGGTAAACATTTTCAGTGGGCTGTGTGCAATAAAACCACCCCTGGAGCTCCAGAGAGTGATTCCTGCAATGGTCTGTGCTAACATCAGCCTTATTAAACATGTATGGTCATCACCTAGAAAATGCCACATATAAGAGACTCTTAAATGCTGATGGAACCTGGTTGATCTTAAGTGACAGTAGATTGGCTCAACCCAAATGGTGACATGTTGCTGCAGAGAGAAATGAAGACCAGCACCATGCATGGACCTGTGTTCCATCTGTGTGGCATTACAACCTTCTGCACACCGAAACCTGGAGACAGCTGGAACTTTTATTGAACACGACCCTGAGTAAGAGGATCAACCCACCTTGAACACTCACAGTCATGCCCATACACCTTGGTCACAGGAGGAAGATCAGGAACTATTTCCAAAATCAGTGCAAGGATCTACTCAAGAAAGCAGCACTAAGTATAAAGATCATTATCTACCATTCATTTGATGAATACTGTGATACATTTCATCTACAGCAGATTTCACCATTTTTATCTTGCCATAATTAATATGATTGATAGATTAAAATCATTAAAAGCCATATTTTCACTTGAGATAGCCAGAACCTCTGCTCCTATTGTCTGGAGACAGAATGCAGCCAACAGCCTGACCACCAAGTTGTGGCAAGTGGAGAGCAAGTAAAAATCTCATTAAAAGATCTGGAGGGTCCACTCTGGAAAAGATGCACACATAACAGGTGACTTGCCCCGACTACAACAGTGTCACTTCCAGGAATGCCCACAGTCAGCAAACCCACCCACTGTGGGCTCCCACATCCCTACTAGAGCAGGTTGAGCAGGCACAGCATGGTCCCCTCTGGCAGTGGCCAGTTCAGCATGTGAGTAGTGCAAGGGTGGATCCTGTGTCCAAACAAGGCAGCTGTTCATGTCCTGGGCTCCCTCTTGTCTTCTTGGAGTGTACATTTACAGGTCTTTGACAAAAAGATGGTAATTTGCCTACTTTTTGTTTTGTTGCAACTGTTGCCTTATTTGTTTTGTTCCCCAACACTCATCAAAAACAAGCCCTTGTATTCAAACTCCAAGCCAAGCTGAGCCTTTATTCCACGTCTCCTTGCCCAGGTATTCTGAACTCCCTCCTGACTCTTTGTCCTGGCTCTCTCTCATCTGGGACTGCTTTCTCTATCTCCTTGCTAATGCCATCCACTGGTTTCTAGGGCCAGTGTCTTTCCTGGGACTGCATTCTCAGAACATCTCCCCTCTTCATAGCAACTTCTCTATCAGTTTCCTTTTCTTGTGCCTCAGTTTCTTGAGCAGTTTGTTTCCCCCATCTTGCATTTACCTCTTCAGCCTACAACCCTAATATTCTTCTGGATCTTCAGTCTCTGCCAATTGTCATTTTCTCTGGTGGCTTCAAAACAATATTCCTGTCCTGCCAATCCTGCGTTTTTGCCCCTCTGCAAGTCCCAGTTTTCACCCCACATGCTCCTACTTCCAGTTCAGCCTGCTGGTTCTCCACAAAAAGGCTTCAGATCTGTCTCTTGCACTGTTTGCCTCTGAATCAGACAGTTTCTTCCATTGCATTGCCTAGATGCCAACAGAGAGGTCACTGAAAGTGCAGGAAAGTGTCCCTGCTCTCCATTCGTTGCTTGGCTCCGGCTCAGCATGTGGCAGCTGGAAACAGCCATTATTGGGAAATTCTGTCTCCGTCGTGTAATCCTGGGCTGCACCATGTGTAGTGGCTTTGTACAGAGAGTGCATGCCCAGGCTAAGAGCTGAGAAGGGCTGGAGAGCCTTATTTGAACTGTGGGAATGATGCACAAACAGGACTGTAACTGTGAGAGTCATAAGCTTGCTCTGGGACAACCTTAACCCTTAAGCAGTAGCAAGTCTCTCTATAAACTGAGATTTGAATTATCCTAAAATTTGGGCAAATGAGAGTAGATTTTCTTTGGTGCATGAAAAAAGCATCTGACAAAGGCCTCCCTTGCTCAACTTCAAAGCAAACTTTCTCCATAAAAAGTTTAATCTTTTCCTATTGAAAACCAATATACCCTTCCTAAATTTAATTTCAGAAACTACTAAATCCTTTGGTTGATATTTTCCCCAGGCAAGAAAAATACCCACGTGACGCAGACAACCACTATCGACTTTTCCAGTGTGAATCAGGGTAGCCTGGCACAAACAGCTGAAAGCTGGATCCTGCATTGGAAATGTCAAACCCTGTGTAACAGGCTCTATGGGCTCTTTAAAAACTCGGCAGAGCTGCTCACTCTACCTTGTGCATGTGTTGGGAATCAGCTGAAGGGCTGATTCCCATCAAGCAGATTTAAATAGGTTTCCATCTTAGGGAGAGAAATGGATGTTTGTCTCTTAGGGGAGCTGTTCCTTCCTCCCACCCCTCCCTTATATGTGCACATACATACACAAAAAAAAAAAGTGAGCAGAATGGGGATAAAGGTATTCTCCAGGCAGGAAAGATCAATCCCCTATAGAGGAGCAGCACTTCTGGCAGACCTGGACAGTACTAGAGTTTAAGTGAGTTGAAAATAAAAGACTTACAATGAGATTTTGCACTAGATTGGCTGGCTTGTGCTGGCAGGCAACAAGCACAGCCAGCCTGCTTACAATTCACTCTAGAGGAGATAAGCAAAAATAGAAACCAAAGAGCCACAATCTGTTAGCCAGCCTAGAGAGGTACAAATGTTTACTTGAAAAGACCACCACTCTCAGACGAAATGACAGCTCTAAGTTGCAGCCACTTGCCTTTCTCTCAGTCACATTCAGAAAGCACTAATCTTCCACTTGCAGAAAGAGTAGAGCTCCCAATTCAGCCCTCTCCAGAGCAGGCAGAGAGGAGTGTGAGCACAGAGGAGTGTGGCATTCACCAGCTCTGGTCAGACTCATGGTCCCTATTTCTGCTCATGGTCCTGTTGGGTCTAAATCACCTTTCACAGGCAGGAGCTTGTGCCCAAGCACAGGGGAGGAGCTCTAGGAAGGCTGAGAAGCAATGACTGCTTCACCCAGGAAGGAAGAACAGGTTTGCCAGTGGATTTATCCAGAAGCCACATTTCTTACTGGACGTGAGCTTTGCTGCAGCCTGAACACAAAGCATCCCTGCTTCTGCTTAGGAAGAGGTAAATCTGAGACCATCTTACTACTGTACTTGAGTCATCCAGAGACAATGAATGGGCACAGATCTAAAGTATCTGGCACTTACCAGGAAGCTTCAAAGCTTGTGCTGTTGAGGCACTTTGGTGAAGACTAAGAACAGCATAGCTGGGTGCAATCCTGATATTAAGAGTAGATTTTAATACATCTTGTTTGGTGCAAGAGAAGGGTGCAGATCTTTCTGGGTCCTGGAGGAAAATTCATATTAAATTCTGGTGTCTTTCCTGGTACCTGGAGGAGTACATGGCTCTCAGTTTTTGTCACATAACCCTAGTAAAGAGTAGTTTAACTACGTGATAGAGAACAAGTATGCTTAATAATGACTGGTAATAGCTGGATAGATAATGAGCATCTTTTATCTTATATTACTTATCAGTAACAGGTACTTATTTTTCAGTCTAGAAAACTCTCTCTATTACTCAGTAAATACACAAGTGCTGGTGGTGCATCTCAGGCACTGTGGCTCCTGTTCTGATATCCCCAATTTGCAGCCACATACATAGCAACACTTGTGAACTGGGAGGGCAAGGTTAGCTCCAAAGCAACCCTCTTTCCCTCTGGAATAGATTGTTTGCCAGAAGCACTCAGCATCTGTTGCCCCATGAGAGAATTTTAATCTCAAAACACGCCACAAGTGTATGCCAATTTGTGAAAAAGTATATCTGCTCCCTCTTCTTTATTCGTTAATGTGCTTTTGTGAGACTGCAGTTGCATATTTCCTGTTAATCTTGGTGTCATGTCTGTACCTGAGCGGTGGCCTCTTTTCTAATGCATTTCCTAAATGTTTAGCTCAGTACTTCAGCTGTACATGATGATGACTTAGGATATACTAAAGGGAGATCTGTGTTCTGTTCAGTTCCATGCACTGCCCAAAGGGAATGGAGCAGTAAACTCTGCTTCTTGCCTTAGCTCTGGGGAGGATTAGACAGGGCTTAGTGGAGAAAATTTAGGCAAATGAGATCAGGCAATCAGATAGCAAATTAAAATGAAATGATAACTGTTTATCCGACTGTATTCTCTTTTTCTTCATACTTCTGCCTGCCTGCCATTCAAAAACGTGTGGATCCCCCTCCCCAGACCTGACTTTGATCTCTGAGCATCAGACTTGTCTTTAGTCTCTAAGTGGAAGACTAAAATGCAGATGCAGGATCACACTCATGGAACAGCACATTCTTGGCTCACAGCCACATCCAAATTCATTAATAATAGTAGTTTTCTGTCACTGCCAGGAAAGATAAAGAAAACAGTGACATTTTAACTATCTTGTGATGCAAACAGTTCACCCTCCCAGGAGTTCAGCAAAGTGAAGTGGAAGCTTAATTAGGGATGATACATTCTCAACTTTGCATTCATTATGTCTTTAATTCTTTCACAACTCCTCCACAAATCCTGAAGTTGTTTTGTAAGAAAACATTTGTATTCAATTTGTGTTCATTTGTATTTAACTCACAAATACACCCTTTTTTGGAAGTATTTCAAACAACTGTGTATTTTCTCCTCTCCAAATACCATTTTAAAATATAAAATTAACATTAAGGAAGTATGAAGGACATGTCTGCTTTTGGTACAGTGCAGTTGGGTGATTGTAGGTGGCTTAGTTAAGCAAATCCAAGCCATTAAACAATATTAAATAAGATACCAGTAGGTGTGCCAGGAGTCAGGAGGTGGCAGCAAAACTCTGAGAAGTTTGGTTTCTGCATGTCAATAATGGAAGTATTTTAACTGCAAATCAGAACTGATAAATCATGTAAAATTCTAGTAAGAAAAACAAGGGATGGCCAGACACTGATCACGCAATGAGGAATTGTATGAAAACTACTGAATTATATTAATTGAAAACCAGCCACCATTAAAACCTGAAATAGCATTAATAATTAATGTAATAACCTAACAAATGTAACTTTTCAGAACAGGAAGACTCCAGGTTGAAGAAGGCTCTGACAGAACTTCTCAAGCTGGATGGAGGTGCATCAATAGATATTTTGCAAGGCTCAGCAAATTGGACAGTAGTCTCATGATTGGTCAAGTTTACATATATACAAGTAGCAATACAGAACAGCTTATCTGATATGGTTTGGAAGCAAGTTCCTGAGGAAGACATCCAGGAAAGAATTCAAAGTAAAACAAAATTTAAAATGCCAACCTGATAGACAAATTGTTGTATTTCTGTTCAATCAATTTATTTCATTTTTACTTCATAAGTGAGAATTTGGTGGTATGAATGGCAGAAGGGACATCAACGTGGTTTGCAGTAAGGAAAACTTTAACACTGAGCAAAAAGAACAAGACATATTTGGAGAAGGGACAAAAATGAGCTTGGTTATTTATCAAAATTGCATGAATATTCAAAACAGCTTATGCACAACAAAAACATCCATGGTAAGCTCACTGAGCATGTAGAATAAAAAGGTCAGATCTGAAGATGTGTGTACTTCTAAGATAGCTGGATCCTGAGGAGAAATTATCATATACTAGAAAACATAAAGGTGGTCCCACAGAAAAACACTGGGTTCTGGCTGACTGCACTGAAGGTTGGTACTAAGAAAAAGATTTGAGATCATAGTAAAGCAAACTTAGCTCACTCAGAGCTCAGGTGGGAGGGATTCCATGGAGGATAAAGGAGTTAGTGAGCACTTGGAGATTTTCAAGAATGCTCTCCTGGACGCACAAAATAGTCATCCCCTTTAAAGGCAAGGAAAGTAGGTGGAGCAGAAGACCTCCTTGGCTTAACTGAGAGTTTCTGTGGCTGCTTGAAACCAAAAGAGGCTTGTACCAGAGATGGAAAAGTGAATGAATACTCATTGACAACTACAAGGGCATTTCCAGGGTGTGCAGAGATGCAGTTAGAAAAGCAAAACTTGAGTTGAAATTGGCCAGAGATGTCAAAAACCGTAAGAAAGGGTTCTTCAGGTATGTAAGCAACAAGCAGAAACAGAAGGAAAATACTGGCCCATTGTTAAACAGGAGAGGTGAATTAGTCACCAGCAATACTTAAAAGGCTCAAGGCTTTCTTCACCTCTCTCTTTACCAGCACTATTGGGTCCCAGGCCTTGGGAACAAAAATCCTGGTTGATGCAAACACAGACCCACCATCAGTTAATGAAGAGTTGGTGGATGAACTCTACAGGAGCTTGACCCTACAAATCAATGGAGCCCGACAATATCCACCCAAGGGCGTTATGAGAGCTGTTCATGTTGCTATGAAGCCACTCTCCTTAAGCTTTGAGAAGCTGTGGTGACTGGGGGCAACCCAGAAGACTGGAAGAAGACTAATGTCACATCCATCTATACGAACGGCTTAAGGGAGGCTTCAGGAAATTATAGACCCATCTTTAGGTCTTACTTCGGTCTCTGGGAAAGTTATGGAATGAATCTTTCTGGGGCTATCAGATGAAGCACGTGGTTAGGAAAAGCCAGCACAGGTTCACCAAGGGCAAATCATGTTTGACAAACCTGATCACCTTCTATAACAAATTAACCTGTTAGTTCAGTTGATGTGGGATGAGCAGTGGGCATTGTCTACCTGCCTTTCTCCAGACTCTCGATACAGTTTCTGTCAGGCTCCTCCTAACGAACTGAGGTGTTATGGTCTAGACAAGGGTCCATGCAGTGGGTGGGGAGCTGGCTGAGAGGCTGCACCCAGAGCAGGGTGCCAAACAGCTCCTTTTCAAACTGGCAACCTGCCACAAGTGGGGCCTCCCAGGGATCAGTATTGGGCCCAGCACTGTTTAATATCTTCATAAGCGATTTGGATGATGGGGTCAAGTGCACCCTGGCAAAGTTTGCTTCCCCTAAACTGGGTGGGAAACTGGACACTTTGGGATGAAGAGCCACCCTGCAGGAAGACCTGGATAGGCTGGAAGAGTGAGGTACCAAGAACCTTATGAAGTTAACAAGGACAAGTGTGAGGTCTTGCACCTGGGAAAGCATAATCCAAGAGTGCAGCACAGGTTGGGATCTACCCAGCTGCTGGGGAGAAGCTCTGTGGGAAGGAACATGGCCCAAGAGGACAAGCAGTTGAATGAGTGCAGTCTGCTGCTGTGGCAAAGAAGCCAACAGGATCCTGGGCTGAATCAACAAGGGCGTCACCAGCAGAGATAAAGATGTCATTATCCTGCTCTACTCAGCACTTGCCAGACTACACCTGGAATAGTGAGTTCAGTTTTTGTCCCCAGTGTGCAAAAAATAGGTGGGCAGCTGGAGAGGGTCCAGAGAAGGGCCACAAAGATGTTCCAAGGGCTTGAAGCCTGCCATGTGACGAAAGGCTGAGAGAACTGGGCTTGCTCAGCCTTGAGAAAAGAAGGCTCAGGGGAGATCTTATCACCATGTTCCAGTATTTAAGGGGTGGCTATAAAGAAGATGGAGAGTCAATTTTTGAAATGAGACACATGGAAAAGACAAGGGGTAATGAGTACAAGTTACTTCTACAGAGATTCCGATTGGACACAAGAGGAATATTTTTCATGAGAACAACCAACCATTAGAATAATCTCCCAAAAAAAGTGGTGGATTTCCCAGCATTGGACATTTGTAAGATTAGTCTGGGCAGGGTGCTGGACCATCTGGTCTGGATGATGGTTTTGCCAAGAGAGGTTGGACCTTTGGACCAGATAATCCCTCAGGTCCCTTCCAACCTAGCATTCCATGACTAAATGCTATAGAAAGAAAAATTTTACAAGGTGAAGGGAAAAAAGTGATGTATTTTGAGACTTTTATAAATAAAATGAAAGAAGAAAGTTAAAATTACCTTATGAGCAGCTAGAAAAATTTCTTAACCTAAACCAACAAAAAATAATGTTCAATATATTTCAATATTTATTCATATTAATGTATTTAAGCTCCACGTTTCCTACACAAACATGACAGATTTCTACTCTATCAGTCAGAAATCTGGAATCTCGAGGGCACTTTTTTGCTTTAACAAACTAGGATTTTACTACAAATTGCATCTGTAATAGGAAGACCAGGCAAATAATGTGCACACATGAATGTGCATGTTCTTTCAATAAAATAATTTGCATAATTCTTTCACTATGTCTAGATATACTTCAGAGTTTTGCTGAACAAAAAATTTCAGAAGGTTTTGCAATTATACAAGGAAAAAGTGAGAAAACAAACTAAGTATGCCTTTAATAAATGAAACCATTTTAACATATTTTCCAGTATCCTTGATTTGCAATGACTGAAACATTATATTTTCCAGTATCCTCAGTTTGCAATGACTGAAACAGATATTTTGCTGGTTCCAGTTTTGTTCAGCCAGTCCTTTGTGCTAGCCACAAGTCTGCTGAAATACTGTAAAGATGAAAGAGTAACACAAAAAAAATAAGCAAGTATTTAAAATGCAATAGGAAAAAAAGATGTCTACCACTACTTATTTCACTTGCACCAACAATACTGGAATTTGAGATGAAAAATAGAATAATATCGTTAATACTCATATCAGAGAAAAATCAAGGAAATAAACTTGACTGGAGACAGCTGTCATAAGTATTTTTGGAGCAAATCAAATAGATGTGTTTGAAAAAAAAAACCTCACCCAACCTGTTCTCTAGAAAATTTTCTAAATAAGCAAGTCTGGTAAACTCTTCAGTAAATGTAATGTAATGCAAACTGTGTGCCACAATGCAGATACCACAGCTTGAATGCTGGGAACAGAGTGGGAGACACCTGAGATGGCTCTGTTAAATTATGCAAGAATCTCAGCTATGCAGAGCAAGTGTGTCAGTGTCAGGAGGTGAACAACACCAAAGCAGTTTCTAAACACACACAGCTAAACATATTTGAAGCAGGAGTTCTCAAATTGTCCCATAGGGCTGGCCACACTTTGAAGAGAAACTGGCTCAGTTTCACTTCCCATTAATGATTGTATAATATCTTTTTGCCAAATACAGCAATTTCCTGCATGGAAAAGTAGTTTTAGGAAAGTATTTAATATGTTTTTAACTGCCTTGTAACAACAACTTAGCAACTGAAAAGAGAGATGCCAACACCTTGTGATGGGCTAAACCTTCAGAACGAACCAGGAAGATTCTGTGGGTGGAATGTGTACAGTGATATGCAGACATGGTACCACCTGAGACGTCTTTCTACTGCTGCATCCCCCTGAGAGAAATGTAGGATGCTGCCTTTGCAGGTTTCCAACCATGTCAACAAGACAGAAGAAGATACCCCAGACATATCAGTCATATCTGAAGTGTTTTGGGGACCAGTGTGTCTCAACAGCTTCTGAAGTGTGTTATTTCTTCCTGCCATTTTCCACCAGAAAAACCTCTAGGAGGAAATGAAAAGGAGCAGGTCATCCAAACTGCCTAAATTTACCTTCCTAACCATATTTTCTAGTCTGGCTCTTAGACTTTCAGACTTGGACTGATTTAATAATTTTGAGATGCTTAGTTCTTAACCAAAGTCACACTGAAGAATGTTCTTTGAAGATGGTTTGGAAAAAACCCTTGGTTTGGAAAAAGCACTGACCTGTGGAAAGTTCTTCATTCTCTCCTTAGTTTCATCACGTTTGCTATTACTGAGCATTCAGCTTACAAGAGTTGCGTTGCTTTGGATTTATGGAGAATACACCCTTTTTCACAACCAATAGAGGGCTCAGCTCACTCTTGCCAAATCCCACAATAGGAAAGGAAGGATAATACATGGATGGGTACAATGGCAATTCATCTTTCTGGCTGGAAGCCTTGTTTTGGAGTTTTGTTGCTTAGTGTCTGTCAGCACTTTCATTCTGGGGAATTTCAATTTCTCCAACAACAACAGCTTGACTGCAACTAAAAGTTTGCATATAAAGTATCAGAACTCAGAACTATTTTTTGTAAAATTAATTTTCCAAATGAGGTTAAGTCTTAAGATATGAAGAAGTACTTGGGTGGTACTCAGCATAACAAGAAGGAAATTATTATCTTGGTATTTGTTTAATCTTGTGAAACATTTCTTTAAAAGGACAGTAAGATGAATATTCAAAATGTGATTTCTAACCCCACGAAAAATATGTATTCATCCAGGAACTGAGCTACATTTGAAGTGTCTAGCATTTCTAGGCACTGTAATTACTCTACTGGCTTTGACAATAACTTATTCAAAAACTAACCATGTATGTTCAACAGGTTTCCTTTCAGGAATGGTTCAGCTGCTGATGGATCACATAAGGAAGGAGCATGTCCTGTCTTTGAAGATAAGGATGAAAATGAAGTAATTATTAATGATTTGCCCATCTAAACAAAAAATTATTGACAACATAATGAAATAATGTAATCCTGTAGTGTGCCAAATATTGCAATTTTAAACTGAATAGGAACAAATGCTGAAGGAAGCTGAATGAGAGTAGTTGCATTATACACCACAGAACCATATGTCTAGTAATAAAAGACATGAGAGGAAACTGTAAGAAACTAGTCTTCTGGAACTGCTTACGTATTTCAATGAATTTTCAGCACAATTATGCACTTCATTCAAAACGCTACTTGAAGACAATGCTGAAAGGCCCCTCTCAGTGCAGGAGAATTACAGCTGTCCAAAACCACCTGTAATGATGTACTTTGAGGAGAGTAGCCAGGAAGTAGTATCAGTACAGCATGCTGTAGGCTAGGAAGCACTTCTGCAGGCTGACAGTCCAGTGCAATAAATGCTGAGTTGTGTGGACACTGGACAGCACTGCTGATTCAAACGTGTATTTATAATACCAGTGTATTCCTTTGCTTGGAAAAGACTGAAAGAATCCTTGGCATATTTTATTATATGAAAGACAAACCCATTAAGAATAGATTCATTGAACGAGTAGTGTCGTTCTTTCACACACAGATAGGACTGCAGTCTCTTCTGAGGAAGCCACCACCGCCCTTGCCAGCTGCCAAGCCCTGTCCATCTCTCAATCCCCTCCCAACAGACTTTCTCGTCCTGCTCCTCATCCTGGCTCATTCCTGGAGCAGCTCGTTCCCGGCCAGGCAGCACCGAGAGGTCCCACATCAGGGCTGAGAGCACAGCACAGGCACACGGACCCAACCCGCGGGATCGTATCCGGTACAAACACGGAGGATTCAGAGTGAAACAAAACAGAAGGAAACAAAACCCAGTAGGAGAAGCAAACCGAAATACTGTTTTCCCACCGTACCTATTAAGGAAATTTTCAATAAACATTAGAGGAACATTGTCGCATTATCACAAGATATTTGGATTGCAGTGAAATAATGTGGTTCACTGCTAGCATGTGCATTAAACAGAAGGCACGGAGATGACAAATGAATTAATTAGCTTTGTCACTACTGCTTTCCGGGCTTGGACAAATAGCTGCTGCAGGTCGCTGCTGTTCCCCTGTGCACAGCCCTGATCGATGGTTTGCAACCTTTGCCTGCAGGTCTGAGGGCTCTACTACTAAAAAAGTCCAAACAAGAAGCGAGTTCATATATCCAGCAAACAATTTAAACAAATTTCTAGAGAGGAAAATATCTGCATGCAAAGGAGTTCCAACTCAAACACTTGAAATACATTGGCATGATAAATAAACAAAGATGGGAAGAAGCTTAACAGCACAAATGATAACTATGTGATGACCTTTGCATTCTCTTTCCTGCAGAGCCCTAATGAAGTTTTGGCAGTCGCGGGATTCCCGCGGCCCGCGTTGGCCACGCCGTGAGGGAGCTCATTCCCGGCGGCTCCCAGCGCGGCCGGACCCGACCCGCAGCCGAGCCCCGCCACACGGCGTCACGCGCCCCCCGCGGGCGGGGCCC
>VZTI01001820.1:228228-435047 GCA_013397865.1 Struthidea cinerea | reverse complement strand
GGAGCCGCGGGTAGACGGAGCTGAGACGCGCCCGCCCGTCAGGCCCGGCCGCAGGTACGAGCCGCAGTCCCGCGGGGGTCCGCGAGCTGGCGAGGGTCGCGGTGGGGGACTCCGAGGCGCCCGCGGGGCTGCGGTGCGCCGGAGGGATTTCCCGCGGGAGGGGTCGGCTGGCGAGCGAGGGGATGCGGCAGGTGCCGGGCTGTGGCTGCTCGGTCCCGGGGGCGCGGGGGGAGCGCCGGTTCCAAGATGGCCCCCGCCCCCTGCTGCCGCCTGCCCGGAGAGCCCCCCGGGAGCCGCGCCCCTGCCCGCGGGGCTCCCTCGGGCGGGTAGCTCCGTGCGAGCAGCGCCGGGTCCCGGAGACCCCCCCGCGGGCAGCGCTGGCCGTGCGGAGCGGGCGGGGGAGCTCACGGTGGATCTAATCACGGCGAGTGCTCCGGCTTTTAAAACCTGCCGGGCTGCCGGGATTCGTTGCGCAGAGCTCGTTCTGGCAAGTAATGGACGTGACTGAGCCATTAAGGGACACCGGGCTGCGCAGCCGGGCTCTGGAGACCTATCAACTTCAATTTATGGGGTATCGGCAACAGGAGGCGTTTTTATGAATTGGCTGGTAATAACTTAATTCACCTGTGAAGCCGGCGCCTGTTAATGCCTACATTTAATCTGTGTGGAGCAATAAATAGCTATTAATTTGGCATGTTGCATTTGGAGAAGGTAGATGATGTTTGATGAAAGAGCTGGGAAGAGCAGTAGGTGCCTTCTCATGCTACTTGTGTGCTCTCACTTCTGAATTCCTAGCTTCGTTTTCTTTTATCTGTATTAATGACAACCCGCCTTTCTGTGTTTCCAGAGCTTTTTTATTGATTTGATTTCTTAAACCACTTGCCACATCTTTGTCTTTCCTTCCTTCTAATAAACTGTAGAATAACTTCAGGGGTAATAGCTTTCAGTGATTATAGAATAGTCAAGGTTGGAAAAGACCTTTTAAGATCAAGTCCAGCCGTGAACCCGTCAACACTTTCACTGTAACCCCTAAAGCACTAAACCATATCACCCAGCACCAGAATTCTTCTCTTTGATGAAGACTGAACAGTCTGGACAGTGGTGATCAGCATCATTAGACCTCATGGCTATCTTTGGTAACTGAATTCAAAATTTGTTTTTTACAGTTAGGTTTTTTGAATGAGGTCTAGCATTCTTATTTTAAGTTTACATAGATCAAGAGCCCCATTTTAATGAGGTATGTTGTTTTGTAGGTCTTCATTTTAAAATATAGTAATTAGAATTTTGATATATTATGATCCTTCAGGTCCCTTTTATGCAGGGATGTTTGTATCTTGGCCGTATTTATAGAAACATCGTAATGTACTACTAGGTTATTCACTTACTGAAAGTATTCTTTATCCGTAATTGATGTGGATGATCAAATTTATTATCTCACTTGGAATTAACATTAGGATTTTGCTAGATGTCACTGTTTGGATTGAGTAAGATTTTTTGCATTCAGGGTGTGTGATTGCATGTAGCTTCTAAAAGCTATCTTAAAGCAACAGTTAATTTAAGGTTTGTGATTTAATCGTGCAGAGCTAGGAAAAGAGTGAATGAGAGTCATCAGTTTCAACTGTGCCAGTTTATTCATCTGTATGAAAAGGAGTAAAGCAGTAACCTAAATGCTGAGGAGATGATTTAAATGATTTCAGACATCAAATAGCTTTGGACTTTATTGTGAATGTGTTTATATTTACATGTGTACACTTAAAAGGAGACAGGAAATCCCAGAGCTGCAGATTGCTGTCAGCTGGGAAAGTACATCAAGGAATGGTTGCTGTATGTTTACTCTGTTCTTGTTCTCTTCTTTATACATCCACTAGCAGTACTTATTAGAAACAGGATACTGTGTCAGATGGACCTTGAACCTGAGTTAGTATTGCGTTTTTGTGTTTGTAATAAAATGTTTTCTGTGTAGGAGCATGTCATTAGGAAGTTAAATTTTAAATTAGGCAGGTGTCAGAGCTGTAAGTTTTTAAGAGTACAGTATGAAAGTCAATACCAGGTACAGAAAAAGCAGGCTAAGGGATATACTATTACTTTGGAAGTTTATTTGCGTTTTTGTTAACATTTTTAGGACATCCCAACACCTGATAAGAAATAGTCACAAGTATGTTTTCTAAGTGGTAACTTATAGTCCTTTCCTGAGTGCCTTGTGGCAATGCTGTGCTTCTCATGATGATACTGAATCTGCTGCAACTCCCATCTTATGATGTTGCAATGTTGCCTTTCACTGAAACTCCAGCCTTAGTTCTGCTTTCATGCACTGAATCTCCCCTTTTTGTGTGGCAAGCACCTGGGCCACCCCTGAGCCTTTCATGTGTCTCCAGCATGTGGAAGGGAGCAGAAGGGATCTATAAAAACTCATTCAGTAGCATCTTCCCTCCATACTGGTTCTTCTGTGTTAAGTTTTACTGTGAAACTTGCTATGATAATGAGTAAAAGCGGGAAAAAATCCAGTCTTGCTGCTAGCAAAGTGTCTTTTAGTTGCCTTGTCGAGTATTTTTTGGGAAGTTGTTGCAGTGAGTTGGCAAGTTTGACCATCTAGAACTACATGAATTACATGTAGGAGTGATGAAAGCTTCCCACATAGTTGTGCTAATGCAGTTTAATCCCAGGCTATGGTGTATATATTCTCCTGACCTCATCTCCTGCTTGCTGCTGGTTTTTGTTTGTTAAGGAAAAGATGGAGTATATAAATTGAGTCCTCCTAATTTTACTCTTAGAAGTACAATAATATAGCTGAATTTATTTATACCTGCTTTCAGTGGACTGTGGACATTTCTATCACAAGTGATATCATATACTTATCTAATACAGTACCTTGTCCTGTATTACAGAAATAGACAGGGTGCAAACATTACTTAATACACTTCAAATAACTTTTACACTGCGGTATCCTTGAAAGCCCTTGACAGCCCAGACCACTAGGTCTGTCCCATGTCATGTTGGCTATGTGGCAGGTCTGAGAACAGCTCTGATGCCACGTTTTTGTATTTTCCTGAACCATTTTTGAGCATTACCATGAGATATTCAGTTAAGTTCTTTGAAATATGAGTTTTCAAAGACAGCAATAGATGATAGAGACATTGACATGCTCTATTTTAGCTGGCAGTCTTGCATTTGGGGGAAAACCAGCAGAAATAAAAAATAAGGCATGTCTGAATATGCACAAAACTTTGATGTTCTTGAATATCTGCTTTCGTTATGCTTAATTACCAAAGAACACAACTTGAATTTTCCCCCTGCTTTGGTAGGCTAACAGATTCCATGTGTTCTTAAGCAGTATCATTAAGCAGACTAGTCCTTGGGACTCCAGGTTTTGTCCTGAAAATGTTTTATCAATTTACATTGTGAATCATGGCTAGAATCAATCTTATCTCACTGTTGTAAGTTCTGAAGAGAAGATGGGCTGCTAGTATAAAAGAGTTTTCAGTGTATTTTATCTCTTGGGATCCCATCTTACTACAGTGGCCAACATATTTTTTTTTTGTCAGTGATGTAATAAGCCTGCAGCAAAAAGCTCACAAAATGAACTCTGTTTATATTCTCAATGACATCAGTATTTAAAGATAGTGATTGAATCAGTCCATAGACAGTAACTACAAACTATATTAAAAAGGAGTTATATTATATATAATACAAATCAGTGATCTGAACTGCATTGTAGTTTGCAGGGTGTGGAGGAGTTGGTGTCACATGAATATGGGAGGAATAGGCCTGCCTTGACCCTCTTTTGACTGTCAGGTGCTTGCCATACACGCACCAGGGCTGCCGTGTCCTGTTCCCCACGTGTGTTCCGTGGTCTGCTGCTCCAGTTCTGCAGTTTATTGCCAAGAGGGGATGTGGGGTGTTTTTAGTTTTTAGGAGGAGTAGTCAGTGCATAATGGAGTGTTGACATTTGCTGAATGTTGGTGTGCACAGCTAGTTACGGTCTGGAGGTTATTGCTGACTTTCAAAGCAGAGTAATTAGCTATCATGAAGCAAAGAAATGAGCATCTTTACTACAGGCAAGAAGTCACAAGTACTTAACTTAGGACACATTCAGTGTAGTGGTAGAAGGCTTACACCTAAAATTTTGCACCAGAATTTGCATATTGTTCATGTATAAAATGGGATTATATGTCTGAAGTCTTACAGATGTTTGTATCTTAAATAAATCTTACCTGTACCTATTTTGAAATCATTGTTTTGCTTAATTATAATTTTAGGACAAATTTATCTAGGACAGGTGTGGAGGCAGAATAAATATCCTCTCTCCCCCCAGCTAAAATAAGTCTTTTAACTTCTCTTGTTTCTGCAGGGCTTCATAGAGAATCAGATATTTGGAAGTTAACTACTTTAAATTTATTCTCCTAACATTTAAAATGAAAAGAATGAAAGTATGTCGTATTTCCAATACTGACTAGAATGTCATATTACTATTATCCTTTCCCTTTTCTTTCAGACTCCATAGATTCTCATCTTGGCAATCTGAAAAATGCATTATCTTAAGCCCCTGTTGAAGTGAAAACAGTTATCCAGGTAGGACTCCCTTGTGGTGACTCTTGCTCATTGTTTTCTGATACTGAATTGGGCTGTTGGTTGTTTTCGACAATCCTGAGCAATAAATAGATGTGTGTAGATTAGTATTAAAGACCAAGAATAATTTCATATTGTGCTTAGTATTAATAAATAAAGCTGTGAAAGTGTTGTGCCATTACGTGGTATAAATACTGTGTGTTGTCTAATTGTGTATTGCTTTGTCTTGTAAAGACAGCCTCTTTTTTGAGTCAAGAATGACTAAATTTTCTTATGTTATTTCATCACGTATGATAGTAGAGGTTTTGAAAAAAGAGGAAAGTGTTGCAAATACATCCAACAGTTAGTGATGACTGACTTTGAAACATGTTGCATTATAACTTGCGTAACAAGTTTAGGTGTAGAGTAAAACTGCTTCAGAGCCACTAATTGTGTCTCAGAATTTGAAACCCCACGTAGCCATTTATAAGAAGAGCATAGAAAATCTTTATTGCTTTCATAATGTATTGTTTGGTGGATTGAACTTGGTTTAGCCAGTGAAACTGTTCTGAGAGGAACAATGTAGTTTCAGATACGAAATGCAGAGCTGCTGTTTCAGACAATATGCCATGAGTACTAGCTAAAGAAACAGACTTGACATTGCTAATTGTACATGAGAGTGAAGTATATTTATTTCACACATCGATGTGACCGAATCAGAAGCTTCAACTGGCATATGGAGAGGGGTTTTTTGTGTTTTTAGGAAACACCTTACAAGTTCAGCTGATAAAAAAACCTTGCTTGTTTATCACAGTCAGAATAGTTGCAAAACAAGAATTAAATTTGGTCTAATTCTGAATCTAAAGAAACAGTCCTGAATTTCTTCAGAGGTTTGACAGATACAATAATGAAGACTTTCAGTGGCTTAGTAGATACTGTGATAGACATTTTCAATGAATAGCTGTTCGTGAGCAGTTAATTATCTCATTGTAATCTGGGTCATTTGGGAAGCTGTGAGCACAGTTAACTTCTGTGTTAGGATTGCATTATAAGTGAAATGTGCATGTGGAAGGAGGAACACAAAAGCTGCATCATTTTGAAACTAGCAAGGCTGGAGAAGTGACCAAAACCAACCTCTCATTGAGCAGCTTGCTACCTAGTTAAGGTGAATGAAGGCTAAAGCTTAACGAAGGTGTGAAATCTCTACTCTAAATCATATCTAAACATCTTTGCTCCTCCATTAATGCTTTCCCTCCTACCAGCCCAAGGCAGTTAGAGCTGCTCCCACCAGGACAAACAGCAGCCCTTTGTTAGCTGCCTTGCCTGGGGCACACACTGTCCTCGAACTGCTGCTGCTCTCTTGCCATCTGGGAATCCCAGAGACCCTGAAAGGAGCCTTTTCCTGCCTAGTCTCCAAGGTTAACTGATGCAGTAAATCTGTGTTACCTCCAGTACACATCGAGCTAACCTGTGACTTCAGTCCCAGCATTTAATTTCCTATGGAGATGGGAACCTCCGGTCTGTACAACAGAGCTTGTAGGCTTCTTAATCAAAGATTGGTTACTCCTCCAAGGATCCAAATCTGTGACTTTAATAACATCAAGATTATACGTGCTAGAAACTTTGTCTTGGTATTGAAATGACACTACAAGTACTACAGCCCATCGAGTCTGAAAGGGCCCTGCTTAAGCTGCAGTTCGTGACTCCCTGCTTCGAAAGCTTGTGAGTGTTTGAAATACGATACAGACAGTGACTTGGACCACCTTCCAGCTGCCTCCACCAGTCTGAGCAAGGGTATCGAAATGGCAAACGAACCTCAGAGGATAAAACCGTGAATGGCATGCTTTGAGCGAAGTGCTGAGGGTGCCTTTGGTCCCCCATCTGACTGCTGTGAGAGTCATGTGTCTGTGCCGTGGGACCTGGCGAGACACCCTGGGTGCTTCCCAGGGAAGGCTGGCTGGCTTCAAGAAACCTTGATTGTTAAAATGGAGAGCAAAAATCATGTGCAGCAGCTGAGTACTGAGGCAAGATAGAAGTCAGTTGTCCGGCAAACACATTTTTGGATTGAGTGTAGAAAAGACAAAAAAAAAAAGATGTTTTCCTTTGTTTAGAACCATGGCTACAGCTTGCAAATGCAGATGGTTGAATACTGTTGTAGTCTCCATCTGTTTATTGATGCTGGAAGATGGTGGGCATGCTGGCAGCCAGACTGAGGGAGAAACTGTCACTGGAAATAGCAGATTTCTGGACTGCAGCAGTGGAGGAGAATGTCTTCCTGGGCAGTTAGATATGCAAAGTTCGACTGTGCCACGAAGGGAAGGATTCACAAGGCAGTTACTGGAGGAGGGAAGTTACAACGCACAAGTTACAAGTGACTTACTGGGAGCCAAATGACCATATCGACGACTGGAGAAAAGCTGAAAACTTTATTGTGCCAGCTGTAAAGGCTTTTGCTTCCCAGAACCTATGGAAACTGTTTTCTAATGCTATGTACTGTATTAAACATTATATTAACTCCTGATTTCATGGAATATGCATTTATTATGTAATGAAGATAATGAAGATTCCTTCTCATTAGGGCCATTTATTGAACTTGTTCACATTGATACATGAAGACTATTAAATACCTTCATTTCCAAAGGAAGAAAGCTTGGGATGGGAACAGAAGGCTGTTAGAAACCAATATAGAAATTTGTCTGAAAAGAAGACTCTTCAGCTGACATGGCTGTCAAAGAAGAGTTTAAATATTTCAGGTACAGAAAGATATTCTAGCAGAGTTGTAAAACATACTTTTTTCCAGATACCTGATTTTAAAAGTCCTGTGCAGGCATTAATATGACAAATATTTGGATTTTGTTAAAAAACAAGTCCACATGTTCCACACAGCACAGGAGTCTTAGGTAATACCTGTTAGGAAAGGTTTGCAAACTCAGTAACCTTTTCTCACAGTAGAAGCTGGCTGATCTGGTAATTATATTTAATAAGTCATAGAATACCAAGGGAACTTAAGAAATTTTGCCAAATGCTCTTTTTCTTTTCATATTTAGAGAAGAGTTGTGTGGGGTGTGAGTGACCCAAATCAGTACTGGCTGGTTATCATCACCTTAAATGACTGAAAAAAAGTAGGGAGAAACATAACCAACATGTGTAATATGAAGATGGGTAATCTCAACCCAGTAACTCTATACCAGAGAAGTGGTTCACTTCTGGCTCGACATACCAAAGGTGGTGTTAGCTTTTTCTTACGGTCCAGAACTAAAGCATCCTGTAGGAAGATAGGTTTAGGTAAATACTCTGTTTAACTGCTCTGTGAATAGAGGCGGACAGCAATTGTAACACAGTGTTTAATCCTGTAGCTTTGTTGTGTAGGTGGACGTGTAATTGCTGATGGCTGTTGAGTAAATGTCACGTCATTAATGTTGAATTTGTATTTTACTCCTCAGACTTTCAGCTTTATCACACTATTTAATGAATTCCAGATAGCTGTTTTGACTTCCTATGGGTGATAGCAATTACACTTGAAAGAAAACAACGGCATTCTGGTTTCTTTTTCCAAGGACTGAGCTCACCATTTTTAAATGCTGCTAACTTACATCAGGGAGTTAAATGTCCCACCTTATTAAATCACTTACTCTGTCTGCTCTAAAGTTTTCATTTAGCTTTGATATAGCATTAATATTTAAAATGTATATATCAGTTCAATAGACACATGCATCACTTATCAAAACACTGCAGCTTATTAAAACAAACCTGCTGTCATCACAGGTGAGAGTCTAGAGTGACATGTAGTGCCAGGAGGTGTGTTGTACATTTTCACAAGCTGGTTAATTGGAATGGTGGGTACTTCAGGAAGAAAAACCAAAAGTTGTGGATGCTTCATCCCTGGCAGTGTTCAAGGCTGGGTCGGATGAGGTTTTAAATAACCTGATCTAGCAGGGGGTATCCCTGCCCACAGCAGTGGAGTTGGAACGACGTGATCTTTAACGTCCCTTCCAACCCAAACCATTCTATGATTCTATGAAAAAAAACACCAATTTGGTAATACGAATGGAATGTCTCCAGATTCCTGACAAGAAAATGTACATGCATGCACATTAATATGGTCTAAGACTGACAGACCATAGTAACAGGGAAGTATTAAGTAATTGGACTTTCTGTGTCTGTTCGGTGTGTTTGTATTAATCTACTGTGTCAGAGCAGCTACATGTTTTAATTGAGATTTCTTACATTTGCCCACATTGTAAAGATCTAAGTAATAAATTTAGTTATCCTCAGTTGTCTAAAAGCAAATCTTGTCTTGTGTGTGATACTTACGGTTAGACATTTGTTTAGCTGCTAATTTGCAGCTGATAAGGTCGCTCAGCAGTGGGTTAAAAATAAGAGTGTGTCTTACTTCCAGTGCTTGCACAGGCATGGTTGGAGTTGCTGCGGTCCGTCTGCAGGATTCCAGCATGCTTCTGTTGCTCCTGGCTCCCAGACTACAAGGACAGTGTCCTCACTACAGAGGCCAGACATCTTCATCCCTGTCCTTGCACTGGGGTGCTTCTCATTCACTGGCAGGTCAAATTCAAATGCTGATTTCCCTTATTTTTAGGTGTGCATTTGAGAGGACAGTGAGCCAAGGGTTAACCTTCCCTTTGTGCCCTCTAATTAGTGTGGGCCTCACAACCCATGTGCTGGCCATCACACATGAATGAAAAGCATACTGTCACCTTCTTCCTTTCTCAAGCAGGGCTAGGTTTTGATTCTGCTTTAACAACTGTTAGTATCTCTCTGCTGTTGTTCCTTATATCATTTCCTGAATAGGGGAGATTAGGAGAATATCTTCCTCTGTGTATATTTTGCTGCCTTTAGAAAGAAATAGATCTCTCTGTAGTTCTTGGAACGCTTTTTAGAGGCATTAAATAATATATTGTTCTGAATTACTAAGTAATAATATGACCTTTTCTTCTTGAGAACTCATTCTTGAGTAGTATGCCAAGATGTTATCTCCCCACTTGAATGCTTGACTAGAGATCTGAGATTTGATAGGGGTGTGTGTGACAGACACACATAGCCTGCCTTCCCAATGGAGAAGTAAGAACATGCCACAGCCTGACTGAAAGCCTAATGTCTAATTACCTTGTGCTAAATCTTGTGATGTTTTTTACTATGTTGTAATAGGAAAGGTAATCCAAAATCCAGTGTTTACATGTTGCAGATCCACTCGCAAATCTAGAAACTACAGGTTACAAACACATGGGAAACTTTGTAGTTATCTTTGTAGTTAGATTATTTTTTTTCAGGGGGATTGGATGTTTCTACGCATAAACTCTTTCTCATATGCACATCTACTATACATAAAAATTCTTTCATGATGTATGTTTTAAGTACGAGACAGTCCTCACGCCAAGGAGACTGAATGTTTGTGGGTGTATGTGTGCATCTGCAGCTGTTACCAAGGGAAACATTTGACCTTGAGTTTCAGATGATTGTTGCATCAAACCTCTCTCACTAATGAGTCTTCCCCACCTTCCTCTTCAGTGAAACCTTTCTCAGGCTGGGGAAAAAAGCAAAAAGAGTGACGAGGTGCAGAAAGGAAAATGTCAGATGCTTGGCATTCTTTTTGTAGAATCTGCACATTTCAGGAGAATTTCCTGAACTTCTGCTGGAGGGGAACAGGGAAGTAGTCCTGGAAATAGTGAAGCTAAAGGAAAAGCTCAACTAATCCACTGGATCCTACAGGAATCTTGTAACAAAAGGTGGATGGTAAAAACTTTAAATAAAAGCCTCTTTTTAAGGGGTCAAGGGATGAGCCATTTGGGTCACCAGGTAAGGAACTGGCTTCTGCCCTGACATGAATTGATGTAGTGGTACCACTGGCTCGGTCAGTGGTTCCCAGTCAGTAAGTTGCATTGTCATGGGGCATAGCGTTTGTTCTGTGTTTCCTTTTCTTTGTTAGACAATGCTGAAGAGAGAACAGACAGTATTGTCAGGCTGGCTTGGACCTCTCCTTGTAGTAGTTCTGTAATTGATGCTGAGGCGTTTCCTCCTTGTAGCTAAACTGGGCTGTGTTCTGGCCGTCAAGGTGAGGTAGATTTCTTTCTCTGTTGCTGATGTCTTATCAGAGGGTTCCTGATCTGACCTATTTTCATGGGAGTCTTTGGCTTGTGACTTGGCATGGGATTGAACCGCTCCCAGAATGTCCTATGTAGTTTTACAAACTTGGAATTAAATTTAAATGAAGAAAGAAGAACCTTGCCAATAAAAACTGCAGGTTTGTGTGACTATCAGCCTGAAGCCTAGCATAAACATCTATACCTGAGATCCTGAGAATCCCCTAGTCATATTTCCTAGATAGTATTTCAGAACGTATTGTTTCAAAATAATATACTAAAAAGTGGCTGTGCTACTTGGGACACAGCATTTCTTTGCTGTCATTGCAGTGACATACTAAAATAATTCAGGCTGCCTGGAAACTGGCTGGGGTGAGTGTAGGAGAGTAATCAGGATATCTGAAAGGGAATTCTGTAAATTGTTTGTGGGTGCAGCTTGGAAGAAGCAGAAGACACAAAGCCAAGAGTATTTTGAGATGGGTACAGTTCTTAATACCTGCATGTTTTCTGAGCACTTTAAGTTAGTTTTGTATAGACAGCTTTTCCTTTTGTATGCTTTGCTGTGCTTACAGTGTTTCTGAATAATACTTACCTTAAGGGAAAGACCTTTTGTGATACAAAATATTCTTGGAAACTCTTCCACTTTAAGGTAAGTTTCTGCAAAAATGAATAACACTTCAAGCAATTTGTGTATTTACAATTTTGTAATAATTAGAGAAATGAAAACCAGTTCAAGTGGATTTCATCTTCCAGTTTATCTACTTTTGTATCAGACTGCTGAATGTCAAAATTTTATTGTCAGAGGGCCTATATATTATATTGTTGTAGTTTTGTATTTTGCTATCTAACACTATGGCAAAATAATCAAAACAGTCTATAAACAGTTAACTGAAATTTATCTTAGCAGTATCCAATATATCCCTTTCTGCATGTGATGGAGAGAATGCAGCTAAAGTTGAGATGAGTATTCCTACTTCATGGTGCAAGGGAGATCAGCTGGTGGGTTATGAGGAGGCTGTACGGAGGCCAAGAAGCAGAAATCCATTTGGCACTTCCAGATGAAAAATGATCAAAGACTTGAGGTGGAGTTGCAACAAAGACGTGAAAGTGGTCATTTGAGCTTGGCATCTGCTGCTAAGGACCAATTTGCTGAGATTAGTAGGGTAGGTCAAGTAAAATGTGTCTGCTCATTCTCAGCAGGGCTAATGGGAGGTCTTTTATGGATCTTTCAGCACACGTTTTTTCAAACCTGTCTGAAATATGCAGCCATACGTCTAGAATATACTATAAATCAGAAGTGTAGGCTCTCATAGTGAATAAAAGAGTGTATGCTGTTTTGATGATAGGGTTAAAAACCACTGGTACTCTAAGCAGATGAACTAAAATGGTAGGAAAATGCTGTGGTGTGATATAAACAAACTGAAAATGGATTATAATGCTGTCTTGCAGCTACCATGCTCTGTGCTTCGCTAAGGGAATAAAGCTAAGAAAAATACAGATTGAGATTAATTTACATGAACTGTATGGCTCAGACGCAAGTTTTATTCTTGTTCTGAAAAACTTTCCACGGGTTTAACCACAATAGTTTTGCAAGGGATGGGGATATATCTTTGAATGTCAAGCAAGTTGAAAGGCTGGTATGCCTGAAAGACTGTCTGCTCTTTCGAATTATAAAGGTTAGTCTAAGAGAATATGTTATTCCTGGGACTGTTCATGTCTGAGCAATTGTCTTAGACCTTCACGATTGTTGTAGTTTTTCTGGTTAATGATGTGAGGGCTAAAGTGGCAATTTGAACCTTTCACCAGCAAAGCTGTTTTTGACTCCTGCCTGAGATGAAGATAGTAAGGGTTGTACCAAATAAAGAGCCCGTTGAGCATACTAGATGTCATATTGTTTGGAGTAAGATGATCTGCTCTGTGTGTGCAGAATGCTAGGGGTGCAGATCATAGGACTGCGTGGTTGCATGGAGACCAAATAACCTGAGCTCTTTCAGATTTGTGAGTACAGCATGAGAGGTGTACTTTATGAAGAGGCAGAATGAACTTCTGAGAAGTGAGGTTATGGGTCTAAGACATTTACGAAAAGACACTCTGTGAAGTTTATTCTTGGCAAAGTTTGTCCTGCTGTGGTATTAATATCTGGTTTTGCTTTCTTTTTTATTTTCTGGTGTAATTATTCAGGGGTATTGCCTGACAGATGGTTATATCTTAGAGTTGTATCAGAATGATGTTATTTGCTTGACAGTTACTGTTCTCTTAGGAACTTGGGACAGGAAAGGACCTGCCTATTCATCAAGTTTATTTTCATGCTCTTGTAGGCTTTATGTCATACAGACATAGACATATGGAGCACTGACTTCAAAGCAGCTGAGCCTTTTCCCCTCACTATTTTAATTAGAAGCCTCTTCCAGTGCTAAATTCCTCAACATGATGAAGCTGCTTACAGTGTTCAACCTAAATTTATTCATTGTCAGTTGGTAACAATCTTGTGCCAAGATAGTCCTTTTATTTTAAATAGATTTTTTTCTTACTGTTTTATAATTATTTCAGTGTGTTTATACACAGCCCTTGCTTTTCTGCTTAGCTTTGTTTTTGTTAGGCTAAGGCCAAGTCCTTGCAGCCTCCCTCAGTTCTGTTGAAAGAGCAAAATGAAGGAATAGGTAGTTGGAGACTTTTTAGCTTTCACGTAGCAGGTTTTTCCAGTTCCCTGAGAAGGGTGTGTCTTATTCTTTGTACTATTGCTGATAAAATAAGTGAATAGTAGCTTCCTTGTTATTGCAGTGCACCAACAGAAACACAGAAAATTTTGTATTTTAAACTCTCTGAAAATTGTCTTCGAGTAGCAAGATTGTTCAAACAGTAGAGACTTGTGGTGTACCCTCTGATTTAGGAATGCAGGCAGTCCTATGAAAGTCGTGTTGAAAGACAGGCAGGTGTTTGATTGCTTCAAGTGCGTGGGTTCCATTTTATGTTTTTTGTGTTTTTCCTTAGGCTGTTAAATGTTCAGATCAGTATTCTGTGGCTGATCTGTGCACGGACAAATTCTTTTTGCATTTTTAATGACTTACTGCTAAAATATGTGGTCAAAGATAAATCAGACCTGTTACAAAGGAATCAAAAACTGGAATTATGTTTAAATATTCTTCTGACTAATATGTATAGACACTTGCTACTTGTAAGGCTCTTAGTAAATCAGTGTGCTCTTCAGATATTTATATTCGAAAGATATTAATGGAAGATGTAAAAGGCGGATACATTTTTCAGAATTTAGCTACAAAATTTTAAGAAAAAATAATTTTAAAAAGCTTCAGTAGGAAGCTTCAGTAGGAAGACCTGACCTACTTTCTTCCCATTTAAAATCCTGAAGGCTGTTGTGTTGGAAAAAATAAAGCAAATAGTGTTTAAACTGCAGTGGAAGGTTTTATGTCCCAGGTTTAAAAATTATGTTCAACACCAGAGCTCATAATGATCAGGCTCCTGGCTAAGGAAGCATGGAGGCAGGTATCTAAGGACCATATGATGATGAGATTCTGATTTCCTGATTAGAATTTGAAATCTGTAATGTGGAGCACTAGTACAGTGAAGCTGGTTGGTAGGAAACCTGGGTATACCTTAGACATTTGTATGACCCTTATATTTATCAGAAAATAAATCCCATACCCCTTTCTGCAGTTTTCTCTTAGGAAGATGGTTTTGGTACCTATCTTATATGTAGTAGACTGGCAGTTAATTAGCTGATGAGTCCAAGAAGTAGGAGGCCTTGTTCCTAGGTCCGTCTCAACTTGAGGGATTTCAAGCCCACATTTTTCTCTTCTTCTGAGTGGCATAAGTCAGTGGTTTGTGCGTAGGTAAGGTATCTTAACCACCAGACTGCAGATTCAGACTTCTTGCCCACTGTCTTGAATCCATCAATGTGCATTTCTGACTGTGTTCTAGAATCACCGAATTGTTAAGGTCAGAAAAGACTTCTGTGATCATTGAGTTCAACCATTAACCCAGCACCACTGTGCTCACCACAAAACAGTGTCCCCAGGTGCCATGGTCAACTTCCTCAGGGAGGATCTGGCAGTCCTGTGTAAAGTATCCTGCAGGCTGATGTGCCAGGTATTCTCTTGAAACATGTATTCTTCTTTCTTTTCCAGAAAGCAAATTCTGCTACTGGGCAGCAGGAGACTCAACATCTAAACAACGTGGTTTTATTCCAATTTAATATTCTTAGCAATTGTTTGAGTACTGTTTCCTACTTAATGTTTGACCAGAAGAGTTTTTAACAACTTGAGATACGGTAATAAGGAAATGGACTAGTAATGGCTGTCATTGATCATATCACTTCCGGGTGTGAAATTTGAGTTGTTTCAGTTCAGGGCTTCTTTTTTTAAAAAAAAGCCCTTGTGTGTATATTTTTTTTCAAAGACGGACATTATGATTTTGAATCCTGATACAGGAAAGCAAATGGGAATTTATAGCTGTTATGGTTTAAAATAAATAAAAATTTTGTGTATTTTCAGGCTATACTGGAAAATCCAAGTGTGAATTTGCTCGCAAAGTTAAATAATTTCTTTTCTTTTTTGTTTCTAAGTGGTGACATAACACTTCTGCAAAAAAATTCCTACTCTGTTCAGTTAAAGAAGGCAAGATTACAGTGAATGGGAGACCTTAGAAGGGGGCAACCTAGCTGGGAAACTTACTGTTAAACTTCAAAATAATTCAAAAATTTTTCTTTGCATTTTTCTATGTTGTTTTGGTTCCCTGTGTGATAACCCTCAAAAGTAAGGCTTCTACCTGGGAAAAATTGTAATAGAATGAAATTTAGTCAATTTTGGCTCTTAAGGAGTTGCTTAGCTTGAAAGTGAAAAAAGAATGGGAAGAATTTTCCTCAATGAAAAAAATTAAAATAATCATGCTAACTGTTGCTTTTTCGCTCCAACCTGCTAAATCTTCTGTGTTTCTCAGTGTCAGACAATGGTTGCCTTCATGCCTGAGTGACTTCTTTAAAAATACAATTTCTGGGTGGTATGAAGCAGAATTAATGAAAAAACATGTTGAACACTGGTATGATTGCACACTTCTGGGGTTGGCTGTAAAGCAGAAAGAAACAATGTGTGCCCAGACACCATTATAGGATTGGTTTTTGTGTTCTGTATTGTCTGGAATATGAAGAAGGGGCAGTCCATACATCTGATCTGCAAGACATCTTACCTTAAAGTGGTTTAGTTTTCATAGCTGGCACGGTTCACAGCAAGGAGCACATGTGCAGTGTCTGAGATACCTCAACACGGCAGCTTCTGCCAAATTTCACTCAAGTTTCCAAATGTAATACTATGCTTATGTCCTATCCTGTCTCTGGCACTGAATTAAAACAGCACCTGTTAATATTAAGAATAAATGAAGTTATTGTAATGTTGAGGATAAAGAGGTTTTGGTGAAAGAAAATTGGATATGAGATTTAGATTTCCTGCCTAATTAAATATTTCAAGTGGTGGTTCTACTTCAGTTTTATTTAGAAGTCACTAAATAAAAGAAGTCATTACAATGTTAGCACATGCCTTTTTACTTAAATCTTCTTTCATGAGCTGGTATTTGCTGACACTCAGTTCAAATGCTTTTAAGGAATAATCTGAAACACTCTGGAACATCATTTTTGTTTTTGAGATAAGTGGTTTTTTTTTCAGAAGCTTGTTATTCCTCTGCATGTTGGCTGATTCTCATTTGCATTTAAATCAGCTTTAGCAGAGTTGTGTAGCTTATTGGTGTTCCTCTTCAGTCTGACGGCTGAAGAATAGCAGATGTAAGTATGAGCATTAGGCTAAGGCTTGCATTACGCAGCCAACATTCATTTGTTCTGGTACTCTGGAGTAGAAAGTTAGAGCACTTTCTGGTTTCTGCCTCAACACACTGGTTTCTGCCTCAACCAGTGAACGTTGCTGAGTTTTTTGGGTTTAATTCTGCTTTTGAATAGCACTGAAATTACTAAAAGTGGTGAACATCTGTACTGTGGATTTTAGTGCTATGGGTAAAGAAGGGTAAAGCTACTGATGCACAGCCGTTTTTCGAACACCATAGCTGTCTTTCAGGATATTGTTTCAAAATAATGTTTTCTTTAAGACTGAAGAATATCTTGAAAAAAAATCTGTTCTGGACTCTATAACTGAATTTCTGTGAAGAGTGGTGGATAAAGGACCATGATCATCTAAGCACTGTTCTGTTGGTAGTGGGAAGAAAGAAGTGGGGTCAAGAAGATGGTAGTACCTTTATTAGGATGTCGGCAAGGAGGTGACTGGGGAAGAGAATCCTCTCTGTTGCTGCTCAGAATGAACGGTGTGTGGCTCCTTGGATGGGAAAGCAGGAGTAGCTGGTTGTCAAGGACCAAGAGATCCAAAGGGATCTGAAGTTGGGCAATGTCTACCTTGCACTGAGAAATGTGATTAACATGACAGATTCTCCAAAAGATTAATTGTGGAGGAAGTTGTCTGGGAAGAACTGAGATAATGCAGGAGAGCTGGTTGTGTTCCTTGATATGACAGTTCAGTACTTTCATCTCCTAATATCCATAATGAAAAGCACTTGAAACTATTAGAAAAGGAACGGAAGAACTAGTGATTTTAATTGAAGAACGTTGTTTTAGAGGTTCTTGTGAATGTGCATTGCTTTCAGTGGAATTAATAGAGTAGAAAAAACCTGCCTTCCAGATTTTATGTGATGACAGAAGTACCTTTCTTGTCTTCTTGGAAAACCAGGCTTACTTCTGTTTGATATACTTGTGCCTGGGTGTGTCTTGTTCAAATGTCAGTCCTAACTTAGAAGCTACAGAGGTATCCTCCTCAGTAAATCATTGCTTGAGGGTAACACACACTAGGATTTTTTTTTTTTAATTGAAGTGGATATTTTTGTACAGATGCTATTTTAAGATTATTTTAATGGAAGGGCTTCCTCTTCCTATTTTTTGAAGTTGCTCACTCACTAGTGACAATAGCAGATGAAAGCATTGCATTAGTTGATCTGTTGGG
Organism: Struthidea cinerea; assembly: GCA_013397865.1. NCBI lineage: Eukaryota > Metazoa > Chordata > Aves > Passeriformes > Corcoracidae > Struthidea > Struthidea cinerea. Next base: position 417,400 of record VZTI01001820.1, on the reverse strand, counting down.
GTACAGAAGAAGGTAATGAATTGTAGTTTGTTTAGAGGGAAGTAAAACCCCTTGCTTTTTATTTACCATGTTAAGCTCAATGAAAAGCTTAAAAATAGTATTAGTAATAAAAATATTAATAATAATTATTATATTTTTGTGCACAAACCTAAGTTTAATTTAGAAAGGTTGAACTATTTGTGTGTTATTTTCCTGGACCATCACTAGCAGTTTCACCTTTTTATGTGTTTGGGATGCAGTTTGCACAATAATTTGTTGAAGACTGGATTTTATACATTGCCATTTTAAGATTAATTATTCTGACATAGTGTCACTAGCTAAAACTGTGATTGCATCAATTACAAAAATGTGAAGTAAATTTTTCATTGCTTTCATGTCTGAGTACATACTGTGAACTTTTAAAAAATAGTGTTAAATTGCATTGGGAAGTATTTTGTTAGTATTATTACTGGTTTTCAAGTAAATTTTTGGAAGCACTTGTAATTTTAAAAAGTACGTTGCTTTCTTGAATAATACCGTTCATAATGTAATGTCATTACCATTTCTAAAATTCCTTTTATGTCCTTTCATGATTTTCTGTGAATGATACCATTGTTCTGTCACTCACTTGAGCTCATAAACAGGAAAATATTTTCCAAATTCAGCATCATGTCAAGGCTATATTTAAGTCTTAGTAATTTCAAACCCTGTAGTACTATCTGTAGGATATATTTTTTCCTATGGAATAATATGGCATAATCTCTTTTGTCAATTGCTGCAATGTATTCTCTGTTCTTGTAACACACAGCATCTGGTTGTGCTTCTCTCTGAAACACAATTCTGCTGCAAGAATCAAGACTGTTGATTGTATAATGTAATTCTTTTTTTTTATTCTGCAGAATCCCTCTTTCTAGGTGAGTTCTGTGCAGGGTTCCAGACCTCTCTTCAAAGTCCTTCCCTTGTCTGCTCCTGTTCTGCCCCTGTTCTGCCTGTCATTAAGTCACCAGTTATCTGCTGATACATAGATGTCCACCTGCAGTCAACCCTTAGTGACTGCCTTCAAATCTTCACATGAATGTCTTGAAGCTTTCTCTCACAGAATATCCTAAACCAGAAGGCATCTTGACTCCAGATTAGTGGTGACTTGTTTTCTGCAGTGGGGTGCTGAGGGGAGATCTCTGCACCTGTTGTGTGGAGCAGTCCCTCAGTCAGGGCACAGAGCTGGGGACCTTCTGACTGCTCAGAGCATGCAGGTACTTTGGATTCTAAGCAACCTTGCTCTGTAACTTGTAGACATATCTTAGTTTCATAGCTGCAGTTAAAACTCTTTTAGCTTTTTAAAGGTGGGTGGTGTGTAGTTTGTTAGCCTTGAAGTAGATCTTAATCACAAGTAAAGTTCTGAAGGAGCTGTCTTGAAACTGTTGACAAAATACACGTGTCCAACCCAAATCTTTCGTATTGGGATCTGAAGTCACAAGCTGGAGTGTTAGTTACAGATGCTAAGGGCTTAAGTGCCTAAATGTTTTCTTACATAGAACATAATTACTTTAGCAATACAAACAACTTCCAAATTGAAATTAGCTTGCTTTTTCCAAATAGGCAGGTTGATCAGGTGTAGAGAAAATAAACAAAGACATGATTGTACTAGAAACTGTGATTATATATAAGGCCCAAGAAACAAAACAAAAACCAAACACAGGAATCTTCTAATTTGTTTCTGAACAGTCATATAAAAATATATGGTTGTTAAATTTTTTAGTGCGTATAAACTTCTACCAATTTTTACAGGAATTGGTCATAAATCTAACACAGGTAAGTATGTAGGACAGATGAAATAAGATGCATCTAGAGAAAGGCAGAAATAGTCACCTTTCTGTGTCTCTGTTAATAAATTGGCAAAGACAAGACATTCCGGTTCAAAACAAAATGAAAATGGATCCAAGCGCATGTGCAGATCTATTTTGTATCACAATGTCTGTTTATTAATAGAATTCAGAGAAAAGAAGGCAAACTCAATTTGCTAATTTCAGTGAATAGATTTATTCATCTTCCTATTGAGTAATTGCAGAAGGCATTTTTCATTTTAATGAGTATTCAGAATTCTTTATCTCTTGGTTTTCTCTGTTTCCCATTAGAAATTTGCTGTCTTATATGTGTTTGTTAGCACTTTTGTCAATATTGTATTTCTTTCTAGATCAATTAGTGATTGTAATGTGCAACTTGTAATGACTCGCTTTAGGAGGTATTGAATTTGAAGGCCTTTATTATGTGATGGAGAGTTGTGGTTTAATATGTGAACTTATTAAAATCTTCTTTCCTAAATGGGAAAAACAGCTTATAGAAAACGTCAAATGGTTGCTCTAGGGTTTTAAGTTAGATAGATCTTAAGTGTGTCAGAACTTGGCTTGTTTCAAAATAACAATGTCCTTGTTATTACATGAACAAAAAGTACTCTGGAGAGACAGCTTTTTGTAATACATGGTCTTGGCTGTTGCATTCTAGAGTGTTCACAAGCTACAGGTAAAGATGCTGTGTTTTCTTTGCCATATTCAACAGATGTGTCAGGGAAAACAGACATCTCTGCTTGAACATAATACTAAAATACTGGGAGTTTATGTTTATTTCATAGCTGATGACTGATTGTGACAACCTGTATGTTGTTATGCACATCACAGTGATCTGCTTGTGATCACTTTCATATGTAGTTTGGCGCTACTGCACTTGGCACTGTGGTGCCATCCCTCATCCTGCTGTAAATGGTTTTGTTTCACTTTTGTCTGGGATAAGCCCAGAAAAATGTGTATATGCACATCTTTGGCTTTACAAACTCTGTTTTCTTTTAACATACATTACTATGAAAACTTGTTCTTGAGTTGCATTATGAAGAAAATGACCACTTTTGAGGTTTGGGTGACAGAAAAATGCTTGGCTTAAAAAATTGAGAGACCAGGATAACTCTGCAGCAGGGTGGTGAGGCTGTGGATGCATTCATTTTCCCTAATCAAGAAAGACAAAAGAGATACAGCATCTTGTAATCAGAAGTAGAGCATGTGTCCCTGTTCTATCACCTGCTGCAAGTCTCATAATGAGATGGGTGTTGAATTCTGTGACCCAGTTATTATGTACAGGCAGGTTGGGCCCTGCCTCCTACATACTTGCTGAAATGCTGCAACGTTTCTGAGCTTCTGTACAGACAGAGTAGAAATCGAAAAATCTACAGCCTGTTTCTAAAATCCTGGGCAAAATTACTTCCCACCAAAATTTTGTAAATGCTTGAACATTTGCTTCTTTTCTTGGAGTGATGTAATTCTAAATCTTCTGGGATATTTAGCCACTGGAATAAAAAGAGAGGTAATGGGGAACCTCATGAAATGGCTTCTCCATTAAAAGAGAAAAAGAAGTAAAGAAACTAATTTTGGTTTGAAGTTGAGGTGCTTGAAGGAAGACATAAGAGATAATTATAAATAGTGGGAGGAAATTAATAGGAAATTATTTTTTCACTTTTTCAAGAATTTGGGGTACTGAACACAAGGCAAAAAAAATGCTTTACACTTTACATGAGTTATAAAACTTATTTTCACAACATATTGTGAAGAGTCAAAACAAAAAAATGGGTTCAACAAGGAGCTTTACAAATCTGTCAGTGTTAGTGGTGATAGTCCAGAGTCAGTCTGACCCAAGTGGATGCTGTGCTGCTGATTGGTGGGGGAAGAAATAATTTTTACTTGTGTCATCTTCAGTGTGTAGTCGATAGTCTGTGCTGGCTCTCCTGAAGGTAGGATTCTGTACTTCGTGTACTGTCACTGTGGCTAGGTACTGAGTGGTTTGGGGTGTTTCCTTAGTTACTGTTTTTATCTCCTATTTGAAGTTGGCTGAAGAGCAGGAAGGTGGAGTCACGCCTTTGCCAGCAGTGGGGGAATGTGAATTGGTGGGCTTGGGTCACCAGACAATTTTAGATTATCAATGACTTGCTTTCATTTTGAGGACACAAAGCTGACTTTCCATCTGTTTGTGCATTATTCACAAGTGGATCAACAAGCAGCAAAACAGACAGTAGTGGTGGCAGTGGTTTCTGGATTAGTAGAAACTTAAGTGGCTGAAAATAAGTGCTAGATACTGATGATTTTATACTAAAATACAAGTCAGTTACTTTCCCAGGTGTTTTATTTTTCTAAACTTCCTTTTCCATAAAGTATCACATTGAAGTGGTCTAAGAACAATTGAGTTCAAGCATTTCCACGTGGAATGGAATGGAAAAGTCTGTTATCACTGGGTTCCAATTTGTCCTGGTAGGACTGAAAAGACAACTGTAGAGCGTGCAAGAGGGTGACAAGGTTTTGCTCAGCCTTTCTTCCATAGACGTGATGGGAATCGGGACAGGTGATTCCCAGGAAAGACCAGTAATCGTTGTTTTATTAGCTGCGGTTCAGACTTGATGGTGGCAAATGAGTGCCTAAACAGACAGTGTGGGTGTCTTACACTCACTAAGATAATATTTTAAGTATTGCTTTAAGACATTTTCATTCCTACAGGCCAATTATACCACCATTGATTTGTGACAAATGAACTTAACCTGAATGACAGCTGAGTCTGTCTGCACAACCAAATAAAACTACATAGATGAAAACATTAAGGAAGTGTGGAGAAGTCTGGTGGGATCACTGGGTGAGGTGTACCTTTTTAGGGTCTCAGCAGAACATTTTATGGTGCTTCTATCAACTGCTAAAGCAAAGCTCCTTATATCATTTCGTGAATTACATGAAATAAAGAAGATTGGGACAACTGCTTCTAAGGTGCTAAGCAAAGTTATAGCCCTCAAAATACTGGAATGTGCCTATGTGTTAAAGACAAATTGAGCAAAGGAGTATTTTAATACCTGGCATAGGAGTGAGAAGGAAAAAGGGAGACTTCAATAATTAATGTCTGTATCTATTTTATAAGGGTAATCATTCAGCATGTTAAATGCTTATTTGTTTTTGAGTTTACTTGAGATCGTCCTGCAATATAAACATTGTGTTGACAGAAAAATCTGGTTCTTTTTGAGTAGCCTGTCCTCAGTGCAATGTAGGAGTCTCTTACTGCAGCTGAATTCTAAACTTCCTGATTCAGCAGAAGGGTTGTTGGCTTAGTGGGGAGATACTTGATTCATAATAAACCAACCATCAGTTTTGTTTTCATTCTACTCTGTCTTCAAAATGAAATAAAAATGCAGTGGAACATATGAATGTGGACAGCGATTCTGTTCATACCAGATATTTCTGATAATTGGGAAGTGTTATCATTTTGTGGGGAGGGGCAAAGTGGCAAGATATTTATTCTTTTTTGTGACTTTTTAGAGAACTATTTAAAACAGAAAAAATGTAATAAAGAATTATTTTAAACAGGAACATGATACAATTATTTTAGGAATCGTTTGTCAGTAGATTTGTAGATGTTTCTGTCCCATGTTTATATAAGTAGTCTGATCCTGTCTTTAGGATGTAAACTGATCTGTCTGCTTGTGAAACTAGAAGTGATGCCTTTTATTTCTTCTGCAGTTAACTTTGAAAGCATTTTAAGAACGTGGATAGTTTCACTCTTCTCAGAGAGACTGACATTTTTTTTTTATATAACATCAGCAATTGACTGGAAAACAAAATGCTTTCATATGCATCTTTGAAGCCAGGAGTGAACAAATATGTTTCCTTCCTTTCTAGAGAATTCAGGCTTCCGCTGTTGGTATTAAAATACGGAAACTATAGCTTGAATGGAAACTCAGAACAGGTCATGGTTTTGTCTCTCTATTACACTCTGATAATTTAAAAAATAAAGTATTTCTTGTTTAGATCATGTGAACTTGCTGAACACAATAAGACATTTTGGTCCCTAGAAGGTGCATGGCAGGGTATTCCAAAAGCACTTGTAACTAGGGGACTTCTTAGTTTTACTTCTTTGAAGTTTCTATTGCAAATTCCCATCCTGTGATGGGAATGGGGATCGCAGTAGGATTCCTTGGGGAGCCTCTGCTTCTCTGTTTGATACATGGTTCCATCTGGTGAATTAAAGAGCTTTTGAAATAATAGCATAGAGTACATTCAGTTACTTAAAATTTTCCTGCATGGTGTTTTTTTCAATGTGTAAATCCAGTGTTGCTCCCTCAGGTCATCATTTACTTGTTTGTGTATTTGGATTAACTAACTTGGCAGCCTCCCAGCACCTCCTGCAGATTAATAAGAGCAAGTTTCACCTTGGGTTTTTTAGTCCTTTCATTACTTTACATGTGACATTCTTTCTGCTGATTGTCCATGACTAGTGCTTTCTGAGCTGGTATTTTAAAGAAGACGTGGTTTCTTGAAAGTGAGGAGAACAAATAAGGCAGCTCAGTTTATTGTGCCTAAACAAACCTTGATATAGATTTCCCTCTCCCTCTGGTGTTAGGTTGGTTTCTGTCTTCTCTTCTGGAAATACAAGAAAAAAATTTGCATTTTCTCCTTCAGTCTGGAAAGATTTTCCTTTCTAGTGCAAGGAGAGCTGTGGAGACTGAGAAACCTATACTAAAGTTTTGGAATATCTGTGTATTGTTTAGGAGTGGGCCAGGGAAATTTTGTGTTTCAGATTATGCTGTGTTTCATGTATTCTGCTGAGCTGGTTTTGCATCCACGGCCTGCCAAAAATACATGAGCTGAGAAGGCCCTTAAGGATATGAAGCAGAGCCGGTAGTGCCACTTTTTGTGGGGTGCAAGGGTAATGCCCTCTTGCTGCTGTCTCTGTGTGTGGTGGTAAATAACTGCTGCTGGTTACTGAGCACCAGCCACAAGGATTTGTGCAGGTTTTCAGAAAGCTCCAGTTTGTTCAGCTCCTGAGCCATGGAGGTGTTGGTCGCTTGCCATGATAATGTAGGTGGACTTTGTATTATGACTGTGGGCAGCTGTTTCTTCACAACCAAATTTGAAAGAATATCAGAAGAATAGTTGTCAGGTGCTCTAAAATGGAGCAGTTCTGAGATTTGCACTTACAGCTTGAGTTCATTTTGTATAAATGTTTTGATGGTCCTACATGACACAACATGCTCGTTGAACAGAGGTCTCAATCTCAGTTATTGTCAAAGTTGTAAGACTATAGTAAGGCCAGGTGATTACAGCTATGGCAAAAGGTTGTGGGAAAGGGAAGGTCAGCAATTGTTATGGCATTGGAAACTGGAATGGAGAAATACATCATGCCCCTGCCTCTGCAACTGGGGTGTTCTAATGAGTTTAATCACACTTTAATTAGCATTTCTAGGTAATTAAAATTTTTCAAGAGATGCTATTAAATAGATACATTTGAGTTTGAGTTTCCAGTGTGTGTCCTTGGAAGCTGGCTTCCAAATATCCTGTCTGTTCCACAGAGGCTTAGGTTCATCATAACTGTAGTGTTGCACATATAGGTGTTCATTAAATTGTCCTTAAATGTTAGATCATCTCAAAAAGGGTAGTAGAGATTAATCAGTGCTCCTGACCTAAACCCATCTGTGTCTTCTCTTTGAACTTGGGGATTAAGTACAGTGATGCTTTCTTGAATGAATATTTTGGAAATGCGTGAAAGCTGTAAAACTACAGTATAGTACAAAGAACTTAGGTAAGTCAAATTGTTTGACTTACTTAACAACAATTTGTTAGCATTTACTTGAAAGTAAATTTCTAGATTCTTATTTGCCCTGAAACATCTTGACCTTTTCTTAAGACATTAATTCCTCTTTGTTAATGACACTTTTTTTCTTACAGAGCTATACCGTGTACTTCCATACGTTTTTATATAAGCAGTTGGATAGCTTCACATGAATTTTATTTTTTTTTTTTTTTTGCTTTGATGAATACAGGGAAACTTAATTTTTTAATATAATAATATTTTTGCTCTTAATTTCAGTGGAAATAGCCAGTAAGTCATTGTTGAATTGGAAGTACGAAGAATTTAATAAATAATTTTATATTTCAATTAAAATTCAGATATACATTCCTATGATAACACTTATCAGTAAATATGAATATAGTTGCAATTTAAGAAATGAAATACTAGCCTCCATGATAATTTAGAGGAATACAAAAAATTTGCCATCTTTTGAGAAAGCAGAACAAGCAGATCTTCCTGTCATGCTTACTTTTTCATTTGTATGTATACAGGAAAATGAAAATAACCATTCCTGTGTTGAAGTCCTACTTGGGCACTTGGATTTTAGGCTAGTTATTGAATTGAACAAGTTGAATAATCTGAAATCAAGGAAATACTCTCTGCACATGTAAAAAGGCTGTGATACTATCCAGGGTAGTACTTCAGAAAACTCTGTCCATTGGAACCTATTTTAATATCTTCTATCGTTAGACTTTGAAATTTAGACAATTCTATTGTATGAATATTTTTTAAAGGTTCTTACCTTTTGTCAGTTTGGGTCACCTGCTTACAACAACAGGTGTCTTTTTGAAATGCACTTACCTTCAGATTTTTTTAAAATGAGAAGATACTTCTAATGTTTCATTATCTTTTGGTATATTGAGCAAGTAGTATGGAAGTGCAGAAGCAGCAAAAGGTCATCCTGTCTTCAGAGCTGCACTTGGATGGTTTGCAGCAAGTAAGGCTGATACATAAGACAGTAAAGACAAATCGAATACTCAGTGAGCATGGATTGTCCATACAGTGAGTGAGATGGGCCATATTTTGGGCAGTGTGAAGACGGAGACTGATTACTTAGGACTGTAAAATCTGGATTTAGATGCATGATAACTCAATGCTAACACAGAACATAGGTTGTTTCAAGGTATACTTGCTAGATTTTTATAGGAGGAGCCACTCTCACTTCCAGGCTAGCTTTTATGGTGAGATTAGATATTGCAAGTGTCTTCATCAAGGTTTGGAAGTAAACCTGATAGCAAATGCTTTGGTCATACTTGCTTGCAATTTGTTTTCAGGGATTCTTTTAGCTCTCAGTGAGTGCCAAGGCAATTTTTTTCCCCATTAGCCTCATACCCTTTTCCCCCTTGCACACATAAAGACTATTTTGCAGATTGCCTTAAACCCACAGGCAAGGGTGGGTTTATTTGGGGTTGAAAGATAAGAACAATGAAACATGGATAACTGCTCATTGCAGACTGTCCTGCTGAACCACTTCCAAGAAGTGGCTGGTTATGTATAGCAGGGTGGCAGCTTTCTGGTGTGTCTGCTTCAAGACGGTGGTTGGGCTGGTCACTTCTGGCATCTGGCTTCAGGAATCAAGCTGACCAGCTGATACTGATGGGTTGTCAAGCTCCTTAGGTCTGAAAAAGCAAAGGGAAGAGAGGGGTGGCTAGCTCAAACTCCACCTGTCTGCATCTATATCCAGTGTAGAACAGCACGTTTTCATGCTTTTCATGGTTGTGAAGAACTTACTGAGTGCCTAGTTGGTGTATTTCATTATTTTATTCAGAGTTAAATCTATAGTTTGAGGCTTTGTTATTTTTATAGGTACTTCCCTCTCCCATTTTATTTAAGTTCCCCTTCATACAGCAGTAATTTATTTTTCAAATACTTGTGCATTTGCACATCAATAACTGTTCCACAAGTGCCTGACATTATTAGTAACTGATCTTTGACATACTGTGGATCTGATGGCTTTTGTATTAGAAGTGATAGTGTTACCACCGGGTGTTCAGTGAGTCAGGTATTCTGCAGACCCTGTTGCTCCTTCCTGTTGCCCGTAACTGTGGGGAGGTTAGAGGCTGGGCATGCCCAGTGTGGTTATTCTGTATTATTCAAGCATAGCAGTACAATAGAGATTTTTTTTTTTAAATCACCTATCAATGCTCTAATTTTGGCATTGCTTTATAACCTAGAGGTCCTAGTTCCGATTATTTTTTCAGTAAGTTTGTAATTCATGAGGGCCCAAAGGGGTTTTGTGAGTGTCCAGGAGAGGAAGGACACTCATTCATCTTCTTTTGTGACAATATGTAAGATAAGTATTGTTCACAGAAGTGCACTCTACTGATCTTCAAAAATGCTCTTTTTAATTATTTACATGTACTTACTTGTCTATTTTGTGTGATTAACCCTTGGGGTGGGGGTTGTTTGTTTGTTTTCAATTTGGTTATTATCATTAATCTGTTTGTTTCTACGTACACTCTCTGCTTCAAATAGTGTGATGTGGTACTTAGGAAAAAAAGTTATTTAGTAAGCTGTGTTTGTCTATAAGCTGTGAAGTTAGGAGTCTATTTGTTTTCACACTAGACAACAGTGTGAAAAGAGTTTTTCTTCTCGCTGCCACCTTACTTTCTCAGCTAGGTAGGGCCAGGGCAGAGGCAAGAATTGTAGAAGAGACTTTGGTGACCAGTGGAGCTGACCTTGGAGAAGCACAACTTGGTCTTCAAGAATGTCTTGAGTAACAACATATTTAAAACAGAATTATTTCGAAAGAAAATACTTTCTTTTTTATTTTCTTTAATGTGTGCTTGACATTTAAATGAAATTTCCTTTTGAAAAATTCATTTGAATCTGTAAAGATTTGGTCCATTTACCTAACAATAAAGATGACTGGATGTGCATTGTTTTTCTATGTGTTCAGTTGTTTCTTCCACTGGGCTGTTGGATTCAAGAATTTAGGCCACACTGAAAAACTCTTCCAGAGAGCTTATGTGCTTCTGCACTTCCATTTCCTTGCCACTCCCTGTGGCTGTTGCTGGCTATATTCCTTTCAGCTGAAAGGTGGTATTTTGTTTTGTTTCAAACTGGTGGGCTACATAATGATGAAATATCTTCTGGTATCCACTTAATAACTTCTAGGGACTTAACTTCCAGGTCCTAATGTTTGTTTAAGCTAGTTTATAGTGTTATGAGTAACAATTAGAGTATTTGTGAAAATTAAGTTACATGTCAAAGCCCCCTTAGTATTCTTTAATCATACTGCCATACCTGAAATGAGCTGTGACAGTGATACTTTGGCAAATAATATTCCATAAAAAATAGTTATACTCTAATATTTTCCACAAATCTGAAGTCTACCAATGAGTGAGAGACAAGTAGTTATGAAACTGCATGAAATTTATACTACATAATTATATTTCTATATTGTAAAAGCTGACAGTGATGTGAAATTTGGCAGCAAATATTACTGCTGCTTTTGCCCTTCTTTTGATCTTTATGACTTTTCTTCCTCTCCTCCTTCACCACTCTAGCTGAAGGTCACAGAAGATGCAAAGGAAAAATTTGGAGCATCATTTTTCTCTATCATGAGGCCAAATTTCCAGATTTTGTAAAAGAGTCTACTGATTTTGTCATTGATGAGTAGATTCTGCTGTAAATCAATTCTGTTTTCAAGCACAGAGCATTAGTTCAAGAATATTACAGTTGTCGAATGAGAAGTTACATAGACCAGATGGCTAATTGGTTGCTGGAATATGATGATGCTATGTTTTATATTTCTGATTAAGCTGAGAGCTATGTGGGAAATGCTAATACAGTCATCAGTAAGGAGTGGAAGTAATTAGCTTCATTTCCTCTGAAAAGAAACACAGAATGTTGTCACTTTTACCATATAGAAAATGAAACCATGTATCAAAGTTGGTATCTATCAAAGCATTGGTCAGGGAACCTGGAAGGCTGGGAATTTTGATCAAAATAGAAGAAAGGGATGTGAATTGAGAAGCAAGGGCTTGCCTGGAACTTAAACCATTGGGAGAGGCAAGTATGTTATTTTCTATATACACCAAATTATGTCTTACATTTTTGCCATTATTCCTCTTCGAACTAGCATGTGCTTTCTAGTGAGGCGTTTTCATCGATTGACTTCTTTCAATGGGTACAAATTTCTTGGACATTCTTTACAAGACTTAGCAAGGTCTGGCTCAGTCTTGGACATTTTAACTGAACGAGAAAAACAAGTTATCTCCAGGATTGAAGTGTGTTAGGTCAATTGTAAACCAGGCATTTCACTATGTACGTGTAGTTTGAAGAGAAGTAATTTAGAAATTTGCCGTAGTGATAACTTTTAAGTACCTAATCAATTTTATTCCATGAGTTTTCCCTCAACCTAGAAAATATAACTGGTTTCACAGTGATGATTCTGGTATAATGAATGTGTTCTGATGGAGCACAGTATGAAAACTTGTGTTTTGTGCCCTCTGACTTTTTGGTTGTCTGCCTTTACTTTGAGTAAATACTGCCTTTATAGTATGGAAACAGACCACAAAATCTGTGAAACATTTTTCATTTATCCTGATTAGAAAAGGAGAAAAATAACCACTTATTAATAACTATTCTGGACTGAAATGTTTTAAAAAAAACCGCCTTCATAAAAAGATGAATTGACAAAATGCAACTGTGGCAATATTCTGCAGTAATAAATTGCAAATATTTGTTTTAGTTGGCATTTCTCCAGTTTCCTAACTTTCTTATAAGTATCAAAACCCAGTCCCTAATTTCTTGTAATTCTAATTTACTCAACTTAGAAATAGGAAGAACACCCCTTTGCTGTTAGGAAATTCAATGGGTTTTTATACCCATTGTGTTATTGTTTATAGATCATTTAATTTCACTTCTTAAACAGTTTTGAGACAGTTATTTCAGTAATGTTGTTTATGTAATGTGAAAATGATTACTTTTATAAGAGGGGGAATAAAAAGAATTTTAACGATTTTTTAAACAATATCAGTCACATATAGTCAGAGCATTATATATCCTAAAGTTTCATGTTAGATTATTCTTCGTAAGCAATCAAATGCAGACATGTGCATGGCATGAGATGAAAACTGCTTTATTATTTCCAAAGACAAGATGAAATCCACATTGACTTGTTTGAAAAGTGCAGGAGCTCCCTCTCCTGGCTTAGAGCGCCGTAAGTTGCAAGTTTCTGGGAACTTTTTCAATTCATCACGCATTTAAAAAAATACCTTATTTTGATTACTTACCTGTAGAGATGTTTTTCTGGTATCTTGGAAGTCATGGTAAAAATTGGTTTTGATGCCTATTTGGATTCTGCTCTGAGTACTGTATCTGTGTTTCTGCCACCTGGCTCTGTACCCCCATAGGCAGCAGATGTCCTCTCTTGTTGGTGCAGTAATGCTGGAATGGTCACAACAACAACACTTAATGTACTCTTAAGTTACAAATCCAGTATGTCCCTTCATTAAGCCCTACCTGTGCTTTTCACAGCTGTTAAGAGTCATGTGAGTCCTTGATGGTCACTTTGTACAAAACCCTATAAATCATCATAAGTTTTGAAAGGAGAAGTTTAAAAAAATTAAAAAAACTTTACAGTTGATGTATATATTGTGACTCCTTTCCTCCCGTCCCCTCCCATCCATCTAGAGAGCAGTAGGAGAGAGGATGCTTCCTCGCTGTTTGTTTATTCAGTCATTCTCCTTTCATAGCCTCTTCAATGTTGCAAATTCTCAGAGAAATCAGATGGTTCTGTAGATACTTAAATTTGGTAGGGTCTTTTATGCAACATCATTCTCAAGGGTAGGAACCTGACTGGAAAAGGTAGCACTGGAGACACATCTCTTACCTTAGCTATTAAAAAAAACCCCAAACCAAGCAAAAAACCCAATTAATTTCTGAATTCTGAGAAAGCAGGATGATTAAAACATGTATTTAACTTATCTCTGTCAGTGTTGTACCCTTAAATCGTCTATCAGAATAGGAGCCAAGAGTGCGAGTGCCAGATGAGCCCTAGCCGCTGTTCTGTTCATACCTTACCATCTCAAGGATACTAATGCAAGGAACACACACCAATACATACTCAGTGAGACCAGTTATTTTGAAGTAACTAAATTTTTTTTACAATATATGTGTTAACCGAAGTAGCTTCACTTAGCTGAACTCAGTTATCTGCCATTTCTCTGGTTTTCTGGACTTCCTAGGTATTTTTATCTTTTAATTCAGAGGGAACATTGACCTCTGGTTACACTCTGTTACAGGAGCATAAGGGAGTATATGACATCTGTGGGAACAGTGTACATTCCTGTATTAACTTCTTCAGTGCTATTAGGGAATCTTCAATGACAGCATCTCAAAGAAACATTTTACTGTAGAATAGTTCTGCATTGCATCATCAAAATTTCTGTATTCACAATATTTTGTTTTGCAAAGCATTAGATTTATTTAAGATGGTTATGCACTTTAATTTAGCTACACTTGCTGGCACAAGTATGCTTACTGCTTCATATAGCACCTTTGTCGTTTCCCACTAAACTTCAAGATATGTAAGTTGGAGAGGACCAATGAATAACAAAAAATGTCAAAGGCTCAGTAACAAATTTCTTAGCTCTGATTTCTACAGTTTCAGGCAAGAAAAAAAAAGAAAAAAAATACTTTGGTATTTCTAGCAAATGCCAAAATAGAATCAATGCAGTATTGTTCACCTAGTTAAAATTCCAAAATCCAGGAAATGCAAACATTAAGTTTCCAACAGCAACATTAACTTGGACTCTTTGCATATCCTGTGTTTTCCTGGTATACATGAAGACTTAAAGCAATGTATTAAGCTGTGAGTTAAACAAGAAAAACAGGAAAAAAAGTCTTCATATACGTAGCACTGCCAAGTTTAGTTCTGTTAGCATTTGTGTTTATTGATCTTTTATAATTTTAAATTATTTTCTTCATAAAGATTCAATATTATTTTTTTGGCCAAATGAAGTGAAATCTGAGAGGTTGTCTTCACTGCAGTGTGTACTTGTCATACAGTTTACTCCTTGCCTTAAACCTGACTCTTCTTCATCCAGCAGTATCTCAGATTTGAATTAAGTGGTTTTTAATCTTGAAAATATGACTTGAACCTCAGAGGCACTCTGATTACTGTGGGACTATAACTTAGGCTATATAGGTTGGCAAGACAGAACTTAGAATTAATTCCAGGTGATACCTTTTTTGCTAATTATTTTTGCACGTAACTGAAGTGTGCAGAGTGGCTTGACTCATAGAGTAAATCAAATTTAAAGTAAAGATAGACTCTAACTGTATCTCCTTTGAATTCTAATGTATCATTTTGGAAACTATATATCCTATTGGTTCCAAAATTTTTAGAGTGTTGCAGTTGACTTTAAGTAACTGAGGACACAGGAAAGTCCTGCTCTGAGGGTGGTGGCTCCATCCTGGAGATGGTACAGAGCTGCAGGTAGACAGATCTTCCTATGTGGATGTTCCTGTCTGCGACTGCTGACATGTGCCACACACTTTAGGCTTCTTGCCTGTTTGAACTCAGCTATTCCATGTTCTAGAAGAAAGGGAAGAGTCTTAAAGGAGATATTTGGAGAGTAGTAAAGCAAGGATTTGCTGGTTAAAAAAAGATTTGGAAACTGACTCTAGGTTTGGAAAGCAATGGTGTGAGAGTCATTCACATTTTCATGTGTGAAAAATGGTGTAAAAGGTCAGTATGATGGGAGTGGAAATGGAGACAGGACAAAGTGAAAACTGTAAGGGAAGTAAAAGTAACGTGTCAGGAAATGGTAATATTTATAAAGAGAGGGGGAAAAGGCCAAGTTGATTACTGGAGGTACTTGGATTCATGACAAGAAAAGTGAGTACATAGCAGTGTCATACAGGGGAAAAGGTAAAATGGATATAGATGTGAAACAAGAAACTGCAAGGTGGAATTCGGCCTGAGAGAGGGAAGCTTCTCTCCTGGAAAGAGGGAAATGGAGAAAATGAAGATAATGAAAATAAAAATGGAAGGAAGTATGTGCTGGGTCAAAGTCATAGAGTGGCTTTGATGCTATGGTGCTGTCAGAGTTTGCCAAAGGAAGAGTATGCAGCAAGGAGAGAGCTTTTCAGTGGCATTTGGGAGTTAGATGGAATTGGAGAATTCAAAAATGAAGGATGGTCATGGGTAGCTTTCAGAGAAGACAGAGGAGACTGCAAGAAGTGTCTGGTATGCTTGATGTACCAGTAGTGCAGAGGCACTGGAACGTGTCATTGCTTGGCTATTCACCTTCACCTTTCTTTTCTTCTAGAAACTTAAATCACAGAAAAGTTTGGCTTGCAAAGCTTGTAAACTGGTGAAAGTCAAACACAGACTTCGTCTGATTAGCTCTCTGCCCATGGACAGTACTCTGTTTTTACTATGCACGTGTACACATAAGGAATAGTTTTTGTTACTTATGCTCAAGATGCAACTAATAAATTACCACTTAATAAATCAAAATGTTTTTCAAAATCGAGCTAAAGATGTACTTTCCAGATTGCTCACTGAATTTTAAAACTTCACATTGAAAAAAGCAATCTGAAGCTGATTAAAATGAAAATTATTGTAATGGGGGGTTTTTTTGATAAAAACATATGTTAAGAAAGTGGGGTTTATTCTGATTTTGCTCTCAGAAAAAAACCACCATGCTAATTATTCATTCTTCTCTTCTCTTTACCCATCCTCTCCTCTATCAAAAAAAAAATCATCACATTTTGACAGAAGAGGATTATGGAAAATTATGCTCAACAATGGAGAAGTGTTCAGAAGATTAGTTAATCTGAAAAAGAAGGAGTGATCAGAAGTTCTGTAATAAAATTTGGAAGCATTGTAAAACACCTGTGCATTATTTGGCTCTAGAGGTGTTCAAAAGTTTGAGTTTGAAAAATAACATTTTGACATTGGAGGGGATATTTCTGAGTTTGAAATAATAATTTAAATACTTACGTAATTGTGAGGATGATTTTTGGATATGGCTGTTTAACAGACCTGAGAATTGGTGCATACGTGTTTGTTGCACTATGAAGTAAATAATGCTGGTGACGCTAATATGTGGCTAAACTATTTAAATCAATTAGATATTTACTAGTTTATTTAGGATCTCCTTAATGCTGGTTCTGCTTGTATCACAGATTTCCCATCCACTTTTTAAAATGTGAGATCAAACTGCATTATAGTACTATCAAAATACGAAATATATTTCTAAAATTGGAGTTGCAGAGCCCCTTGGTGCAAAACATTTTTAATTGTTTGTTAGGGAGTGTTGAGGTTATTGGATGACTCATTGCAGCAGGTTTTGCTGAACTCTTATTTGTAGAAAAATTGCCAATTTTTTCAGTATTTTGGGGGTCAGTAAGGTTTATAATTTAGTGTAGTTACTTACATTTTTCAAACAGACTGTCAGGAAACCATGCCAGAACAAAACTATTTGTGCAGGTAATTAATGGAGAGGCTGTGGTACCTGCTGACAGCTATTTTCCAAGGAAAGGAATGGTTTGCAGCTAGGGGAAAAGTGTTAAAAGTGTGCCCAAACTAGTAACTCAAACTGAAAGAGCAACCTTTGATCTGAGACATAGTTTAGGTCACATTTTAATGAATAGCTTTATTAAACTAGTATATTAAACTAATATTATTCTGTCAGTTGGTACATTTTATTTGCAGAAAATTGGATCTGTCTAAGGGTATCTGACATCTACAACAGTGATGCTGTTTAAAATTAAACTGGTAGCTTTAGTGTGTTTATTTAAAGGAATGTTTTCATGCATTTAAACAAATGTGTTCAAATACTGACATTAAAAATCTTAGTCTGGACAGAGCTCATGTAGGGGTTTTTGTGTTAAAGACAGGGAAGGTGCAGGTTGCAAAAAGTCTTGCCTCTGTTGTAATACTGCTACTTATTGAACATATTTCACATTTAGCATGGCAGTTTTCAGGCTGCAAGGAACTGTCTAAAACTTAAACTGTAATACATCATAATATATAAATCAATAACAATATTACCAACTTTTATATCTTAATATATTCTATATTTTATTTCTATTTTTTCTATGTTGTATTGACTCATTGAAATAATGTACTTCACAGTTATATTTAGAGAGGGTTTAGATAATAGTGGTATCTAGATAAATGGTCCCTCTCTGGGTGAAGGAATATTATCGGGGGAAAACAGTCTGAAAAAGGAAAATTGTGATACCAATTTCAGTGTTGTATTGGAGTTGTTTAGGTAAGTGAGATTTTTCTGTTGACACAGGATTACTCTCTTCAGGAGGAGAAACCTGTCTATTGTTGAAGTTGTGAAGGAAGAAGATTGTATCCTGTGCTCTTCCTTCTCCTGCCTGTCTTCTGAGCCCTTTGAACAAACTCAGTCAAACATGAGAGACGATCTCCTCCATATATGAGCTTCTGTCATGTTTTTGGAAATGTGTGGTCAGGTAGTGACTGAAGTTGTGTGTTTTCTGTTAATGATCCAGTGAGGGAAGTATCTAATGGGAGCTCATCCTTGAAGAGAAAGAGAATAAAATGATAAAGGTCCAAACATGTAGCCTAGGCACCAGTCAGGACAGCCACTCACTGGAAATCAGCCTTACTTTGTTCTGGTGTTGATCAAACTGCTGGAAATAACCACCACAGACTGATGGGGTATTAGTTTCTACTGTCTTGATGTTTTTCAGCACATGAGTTTTTAAGTACTCTCTCTTTTTATTCCTTGTAGTCAACAACTTTATCATTTAGATTATCTCTTTTTTTTCTCCATCTGTAAAAATTTTCCGATAAGTAGAAACCAGAGAGATCTCTCTCCTGATTCACTGACTTCACAGTCAAATTTGAGCCATGGAAGTAGAAGTCACACTACAAGATAAAATTATTTCAGAAGTATTTTTTTGCAAACTGCTGTTTGTTAAAGATGTAACCACAAATGTATAAATTAAATGTCAAGCAGTTACACATTTTCAGTGGATGCTTAAGAGTGTCTAAATTATTATCTACTGTTCTCAAAGCCTTTTCACAAAGTGAGACTCTTTCTAACATCCCTATGGCGTAACCTAAACAAAATGGAGAACACTGATAGAACATTATACAGAAACATATGCAGAAGCCTTTAATTCTTCTTATGGCTGAAGATTGATATGATGACAAGACCATGAGAAAGTTAGTGAAGGCAGATGTTGGCCTTTTCAATTTGGGACAGTCGTTTTCCGTGTTGGTGTATTAGTTAATAACATTTGGTTGTTGCCATAGATATTCCTGGGTTTTTTAAGTCGACTTCATACAGAGAGATTTTTGCGATTGTTTTGATTTTCATTACACACACGGCTGAGTGAGTGAGAGGTATCTTCTTGCTTCTGCAGCATCTTTGAAGTCCCATCACGTTTGTGCACCATGTCCTCTATGCAGTAATTAAAGTTGAAGATTTTTTGAAGGTTCCTGTTGCCAGCAAGTATGTATTGCCTGTAGGGGCGGCTGAGCAGCTTTGGAAGCCTGTCAGGAGCCACAAGCAGGTTCCAGTAGCCTGTCGGAGACTGTGTGATTAAGGAGGTGAAACCTTCAGAAGAGTTCTAAGAATTCACTAGATCCCATCACATTACAACTTCCAAAATAGTAGACCACCATTTTCAATTCAGATTTTGTCTACCAAAACAGATTTACTTCTTCCAGTCTAGAAAACCTCCCCTGGCAATTTCCTGTGCTCACTAGGTTTTGAAGACTTGTATACATGTCTGTAGTCACTCAAGTACTTGCAGCCCTATAATGAATACAAGACTGACTGGCTGTCAAATTTCCTGTCTCCACATGAAATCTCTATCTGGTAGTTCGAATACCATTTGCAGACATTCTGGTGTAGTCCTGGAAATCAAGGTTATAGTCGTCATAACTGTAACATCCTTTAGAAAAAAATAGGTTGAATGTTTCTTGTATCAAACAACCTGGGTTTATGTGTCCCATCCCCACCTTGCCTACCTCCTGATTTGTAGCATTGCTATGTTCATACTTTTTATGTTTTTATCTGTCATAAATTATTCAAAAGTCTTCAGTCTGCTTTTCAAATGTGAAGAAAATCAATTTATATTCATTAAAGTGCCAAAATATTGAGTAACTTGTAAAATGCCCTTTCAGAAATAAATATTATGGAGTTTATTGAGGTTTGTGTGGGGAGTCTGAGGTAGAACCAAGACTTCATCTGTTCTGTCTCCAAATGCATGGTGCTTGCCATAAATACAAATTTGAATCAGCTTTCCTACTTCATCTTTTCTCAGAAAATGAACTTGACTGAAATAAAGCATATGCATGACTGATGGAGTCACTTCTATTCAAAAGTAATAGAGCATGCTAGAAAGACGATACTAAAGCTGAAATTACATGGAAGGCCATTCATCTTGGCACTCTCCAGCTGCCTCTCACCTGCTTGCTCTATCCGCCGGCCTCTGTCCATTCTTACTGGTCTTGTATTGACAACGTGGGTGATCAGAGACAAGATTTATCCCCTCGTCCTTTGCTGAGGAGGCCTCTATTGCATGTGGGATATGCAGAAAAATGGCTGCCTTGGACAGCTGTAATTCTAGAATTTTGCCGTTTTGGAAGGTGCTTCTGGGAGTCTTCTGCCCCACTCCTGGCCTTGTGTAACCAGGGCATGTGTCACCCTGGTAGTTATGTCACTCTAATAACCTCGGTGGTGAAGGTGATTAGAGCTGTGTCTGGCTTGATGACCGTGCAGTGTGTGGGAGCTGTCGGAAGACAGGGCAGCATTTCTGTGCTTTTTACAGGCATCGAGGCTTGTTTTTTTCCTTAATCCCTGCCGTTCAACCAGAACACCCTAAAATAGAGATGTCTTTCATTATGCAGATAAACAGAGGCATAAAAAAATAAAATTATGCATTTTATGATTTCATTTTAATCCCTTATTTACGTTTTTAAGTAATTAAAAGCAGAAGCAAGAAAGGCGTGTGGCGCCTTGCAAGGAGCTCCTGCCCGCAGCGTGTGGGGAGCGAGGCGGGCGCGGCGCCTCCCGCGGCCGCCAGGGGTCAGGCGGGAGCCGTGAGGGGCCGGGCGGGCGTCGCTGTTTCCACACGGCGGCTGCCAGCAGAACCCGATACGGTGCGATCTATAGAAGCAAGGTACAACTGGAATAATGAAATTTCAAAAATAAGCCCTTTTTAAAGGCTGGTTGTAACAGTCCTGCTGGGTATTGTAAATGCCTCAGGTGCACTTGATACTGCTGTTACGTTCCTGGCCCCGGCTCCTAATTTTTATGGAAAGATGGATTGAACTTCAATTTAGGAATATTCGGTAATCCCTCTCAGGACATACTGTAACAGCTGGTATTTCTGTGTTGCAGCAAATCGATTCCATACAGCAGTCAGCAATGCCTATGGCTGGGCTCCGGCAAAAACTTCCAAAGCATTTTAAATAAAGTGAGCCAAAGAAAATAGCATCATCACTGCAAAAATGTAGCTTAATTTGCACATTAGGAAAAAAAAAATCCCCATCCCATTCCAGCAAAATATTAAGCATTTTACTGGTAAGGATTTCATCAGGTCATTTATTTTTCATTAATATATATTTAGGATCTGGGGGGAATAACTTTATGCTGTACATAAGTTTCTTAAATAATGAGGAGCTTGATTTTTTTTGTACTGAATGATTTACTATGAAATAAAGAAAAATAAAGAAACTGATGGAGATTAAATACATTGCATGTACGTAGATCAGCAAATATTTTCTACATTCTGCAGTGAACTCTTTTTAAGGAACCTGAATTTCTGGTTAATAGTAATGTGCTTATAATGAGAATGCCTTGTTTGGTTGATTTTGGTTTCTTTCTGTTTTGGTTTTTTTTTCTTTTTAATAGATAAAAGTACTTTAAGATGCATATAAATCAAAGATGTTTCATTAATAATCAGCAATTTTGCTTTAACCAGTTTCTTACACATCTTAAAGTAAAAATGCCTCCATCCTTCATACGGCTGCTGTGGTGTGTTCACGGTGGGGACTGTCCCTGAGTTTGGGACAGGACTTGTCCTTTATGTGTTAAACAGAAAACAAGCAGAATTAATGTGAAGTGAATATGTTCCTTCTTAATTGGTACAATGTGTCCTTGGCTATGATGTCTTTTCTTTTTTTCCTCTTTTAAACTGCACCCTGGCTAGCTTTGCATATAGATGTTTTACAGCTCTTGTCATCATAAGATGAGCTTTCTCTCTGGAATACTTAATTTCCTTATCCATGTTTTAAATTTTAAGTTAATGGACTTTTGTGCTGATTTGATTAATGTCAAAATATTTTTTTGAAGCTGATTTTTTTTTACTGAAGATTTACTTTTTTTTATTCATAAACTTCTATAACTAAAAAAATCCTAAACCCCTAAACAATCTTAATAGATAGGCTTTTAACTTTTTATTTGGTTCTTTTCATCACAGAATAAGTTGTCCAGGGAGGCAGCTTCTGCTGTGTTTGCCTTCTTAACCAAACCACCCAGATTCACTGGGTAAATGCTTAGGGGACATAAAAAATCCCATACTCAAAAAAAGTTGCCAGACTATTTGAACTATAGGCTTATGCCTCGGGACAAGTTAACAACTAACTTATGTTGAAAATTTGATTTAAGACTCATTAAACAAAATCTTGTGGATGGCCCTTAGTATCTTGCAATACTTTTAGAAATGTGGGGATTTTTTTCGGTGAAAAACAAAATTTTGAACAGCATACACTGTTTACAGCACCTGTATATCACTCTTCCACAAGACTGTTGCCAAGTTAAAATGGGTCCAAAATATGCACTTTAAGAGCCAAGATGACTTCAAAAGTCATTCTGATTAATATGAATGTGTTATAAAAAAAAACAACAAAAACCAAACCAGCAATAGTAGCGGCAAAATGCTCTTCTGTTTGTTTATTTTCTTTTGCTAAAACAGAACCATGCTGCTTTCTCTCTTCGAGGATCCTTTTTGTTTACTGAAATCTGGAAAAAAACCCCTTATTTTCTGCTAGCTTCTACTTCCCCCTCTCCCTGCCTTCTCCCTGCAAACACATCAGTCCCTGCCCCGCTCTAAGTAGATATTTGCTGTCTTAACTCGGAATT
Source organism: Struthidea cinerea (assembly GCA_013397865.1). NCBI lineage: Eukaryota > Metazoa > Chordata > Aves > Passeriformes > Corcoracidae > Struthidea > Struthidea cinerea. The sequence goes on along the minus strand of VZTI01001820.1, from coordinate 394,685 downwards.
TCTTTTTGTATGTTTGCGTTCCAGTTTCATATTTTAACCTATTTGAATTCAAATACGTTCACTTATATTTGAAATTAGTTTTAACTTTTGTTACATGTGCTCTGAATTTTTCTCAAGAAGTGGTTAAAAGAAAGACCCCAAATTTACAATCAGTAGACCGGTACAATTATTGCAAAATGTGTGTTAAAAAACACTGACTTTGTCGTAACGAATCACAGAAAAATTCCTTACATGGTAATGGCTCCATCAACTCCACGAATCAAACTGCTGTTTACCTTAGAAAAGTATTTGCTCCAGTCCTACTTTTTACAACTTCAGTTAAAATTTAGATTATATTTCCAGATAACAAAAAAGATCTTAAATGACCTGAAAACAATTGAAAGGAGGTTAAATAGAAACACTGAATAAATTACTGTGCTAGTAAGCAATTTTATTTTCCTGAGATAAGTAGTAGCAAAATTTGAATGACCTCAATTATTCACAGTTTTAATAAAATACCCCTAGACTTTATTTCCAAAATGCCTGACATGATGGAGTTAAAGAGTATAATTTACACAAGAGAAATGTGTTAAATTATCCTTAATGCAGAATGGGATTACAGGCTAGACTGAAGAAAACAAAACTTGTTTCACGTGGGGGAAACAAAAATCTTAACAGATATAAATAAATGCATAGCACTTGGTTTTGAGAATCTTAAATTAAAGCTTATTTCTTGATAATTACTGGATTTGGTTAGCTGCAGTAATATACAGTTTAACAATGTTCTTAATTGTAAAATTCTGTTTCTGTTCTTTCTAGGAGAAGCTGGGACATAACATAAATCTTTGTAGACAACTTGGCTGCAAGCAGTTAAACTGAAATAAACTTCTGCCTTCTGGCTGCAGTGCTGGTTTGAGGTTTTTGTGTGACACTGCAGACTAAATCATGCCAGCGTTATCAACTGGATCTGGAAGTGACACAGGTACGCAGGCCAAGGAGGGGGTGTGTTTCCTCCACGTCTTATTTGTAAAGTCTATATTTCAAGAAACCATCAAATAAGATAATTAATTATGGTCTCAACAGATTCTTCATTTAAGACTTAAAACATAACCTTTTCTCCCTGAAGTCAATTTCGATATATGAAACACCACAGATAAAATACACTAATTTTGAAAAGTGCTACCACCACCTTCTTCCCCTCCATCCCCAACCTCCGAAAAAGAACAGCTCCAAACATATATTATAGATGGATCTGAAGAATTTGGATTCACCTCTTAGCACGGTTCCTACAATGTTAACTTGAAAAAGGAAGAGGAGGGAGAAAAAAAGATGATGATATCATGCATGCCTTAATATTTGCAGCAGTCTAGACTATCCCCTCTGTGAGTTACAGTTATCAGTGGAGTTATTTCTGAACACAGACTATTCAGTTTTGACAACTCTATAACAAATTAGGAGAAGAAAAATACTGTCTCAAGTTCTGTTCCTTCACTTGCCTTCCACGTCAGAGCCCAGTTCCTGTCACTGACTGCAGGCAGTGGTATTGCAGATATGTAGCTTTCCATAGTTTTCACCTTCTTTGTGGCAATATTAGGTTATATTCAAAGGTTAAATTTAATCTTCTTGTTATGCTGGCATTCTCCCTCTCTGTCAGTATTTTTGTCCCTCTGTTTGGGATAACTAAAGCTAGTATTTTTGCTTGAGAGTGTTTGTTAAAAAAGGGTGATCCAGCTGAGTCTGCAAAACAATACAAAGATCCCTGCTTTCCACCCCTGTGCCACATAGTTCTATGCACAGAAATAACAGATTTGGAAAATTAGGAGGGAGATTTCAAGTCAGGAATCCAAAAATATGTGTGCAAGTATGTATATAAGGAACTGCATTTGATTCTTATTTTTAGTAGACTGTACAGTGCAGTGATTTTGTTTTCCCCACATGTAAAATTTATCTTAGATGAAAATATTAATCTTTACAATTAGGGTTTGTGTTTGTCTATTTGTTGCCATGGGGAAGGAGAGTTGTTTGGTTTTATAAGCTTTTTTGTCCCCCTATTCCTGTGTTTAAGGGATTTGACTAGGACTTTGCCAAACCATATCTCTGCATACCTTTCTTTTCTCTCCCTCTCCTCATGGAAATAAGTGAGTTGAAGCTGTTCAGTATGCTAAAGCTGAGTTTTGGAAGTTGTGTCAGGGTCTACTCAGGCTAATTTTCCACTCTGGACCTTTGCTTTCTTTATCATGCCCCCTTTTGTGTCCTTTCAAAACAGGCCTTAATTTTTTTTTTCTTAATTATTACTTGTTTGTTTTTTAATGTTTGTTAATATGTGTAAAAGTAATAGTCATGAACATACTTTCTGAATAAAGAAAGAGAAGGGCTCCAAAAACTAGAAAACAATCCTAATTTTGAAATATTGTGTGTTAGAATGCCTCTAAGCATGTTTTACTGTGCTAATATTTAATCCATGTGATGCTGCAAATATACCTTTAATAATTAAGGTCTGTGTTAAAACTCAAGTGTCTCCATTGTCCCATGAAATGTATAGTAAAACATGATACACACCATTAATAACTTGCTGTTAAGTAATACTGCTTGTTAAATCCTTTTTTTTTCTGCCGCAAGTTATAAGTTGTTTCTGTAAATAAAAATTTGCATTTGAAATGAAAAGAGAATTATTTTTTTTTCTTCCACTTTCTTTACAATACTTTCTGATGGGGCTGATATGCATTTAAGTATTTTTGGGATGGTTTTACATCAAACTGTGCTTTCTACCCTAGTTATGATACAGGTGGTTTCTAACTGGAGTCCTGTTTTTCTATTGTAACTCTCACTCTTAGATTAAAAAATAGTGATGTGCATAAAATTTTTCCTACCTCTGTTGCTCCTGTGTGGGTAAGCCAGTTTTCCTCTAACCCTGTCTGCACAGACTGGTATTGTGACGTGATGAGGTGAAACTGCTCTGTCTGGGGTACTGGGCACTTGGTAAGTCACTTAGTGGGACCTTTAGGGCAGGGACATAACCCTGTTTAGTCTGTTTGCTAAGACTCTCTTTTGTAAATACAATCAGACAAAATATAGCCTAACCTATTTTTGTGTCTGTTAGATGCTGGGTGAAATAAAAGGAAACCTGGATTTAAAAACAAATGAAAGAATTCCGTCAGGACTTGTAAATAGAAATGCATCATATGTGAATATTGAAAGTTGCCATGTCATGGACTACTGGACACTTGGTCACTAGTATGGGAACATTAATGATTTTAAATTTTTTTTATATAGTCTGAAGTATCAGATCACTGTCAAAAGCAGGATGGTTTTCATGATGGGCTGTGTTTGATCTGACTAAATGTTTACCTGACTGTGTTCATTTTACCTTGCTTTTGCTTTGTCAACAGCTCTTATTAGAAGTGGCACCATGTACTTGCAGCTGCTTTCTTCATATATACTCTTCATATATCTGCTTTTGTCATACCATGTTTTAACCTGTATCTTCTTCTGAACACAAGCCATGCCTCTTAAATCCGTTTTGAGGGGCATTTACCAGGCTTTAAGCTATGATAAATCAAAATCACGGCTACACTATTTTCAATCTTTTTTAAAATGTTTGTTTTAATTTATTCAGATTGATATAGTGACTTTTAATTTAATCTTATACTTTACCAGATTGATCAGGCTTCACTAACCTAAAGGCACAGGACAAAGGCTTATGTGCAGATGCTTCTTTCTCTTCCACTCTCCATTAGCCATATAGAAAACCTATTTTTCTATAATAATAATTAAAAAGCTGCTCATTGTGTATAACATCTGTGTGACCCTTAAGGTTTATGGTCCTGTCAGTGTCAAATCAAAGTTATCTTAAAGCAACCAGCACAAATGGAAGGCTGAGCTCATGCTTCGGGCTGGGTCAGAAGCTTTCAATAGTTTCTGTGTTGCAAAAGTCTGCTTACCCTCTGTGTGCAAGCCCATCACATAGATTTTTTTGAAGACTGAGCAAGAAGACTTGCATTTTTGCAGGTAAAGCAAATCTGTGAGATCTGGCATTCACTTACCTGGTATATTTAGGAAGGTGTAAAATTGCAGTTCTGGCTTCACAGTAGTAGATGGCAGCTTTGTTGCTGACTTTGGTGGAGCCAAGATGACATCATTATGCTTTAAGTGTTGTTCTAATGTGAAAACATCGTAAACTTGTTGCAGATTTCTTTCCTCCCAACACTGTATCAAGCTTGCTTAACTGACAAGTTTAAAAATGTTTTTCCGTTCGTTTTCAAAAACCAGTGCATGAATGTGCAAAGCAGACTTCATGTTTTTGTTTCTTGTGTTGTCAGCAAGAAAATCACATTCATGGGCCAAGTTTAGGCACCAAGTAAAACTGTGTGAGATTGCTTATATACAGTGAAAGTCAGAAGCAGTTCTTGGATTTGAATATTGTAAATTATAGAAAGAGAAAATGTTCAAGGGCTTACATTTGTTTCTTCTTGAGCACATAAAGGAGTGAGCCAGATAGTGGAGTTTTCTCTGTATTACAGGACTGCAAAACTGAATACATATTAGGTTTTTAATTTAAAAAAACCCAACACATTTTTTATTAACCAAATTTTAAGTTCACCTGGCCTTTAAAATATTCCTGTCTTTTGCGTTTTCGTCTCTGTTTTGTAAAAATATTAAATAGATATGTGAAATCTGTTCTAAACATTAGGTATTTTTCCAAACTGCATTTATAATAGTGTATTCTGTGATCCTTTAAAAATTAATCTCAACCTCTGAAGCTGCATGCTGTTGATGTGGGTATGCTGAATGCTGGTAGAAATATTTTGCTAGGATAGTCTTTATGAATTTGCTTCCCAGTGCTGAGGGACCACTGCAAGCAGTGGGAAGTTCAAAGATGATTTTGCAGTCACCTGAACCCAGAAAGATGCTGCCTTGCTTTTATTGCTTTTATATAGATGTCTTCTCTTTACTTACTACAATATTAATGCATTTTGATCAGCTTGTCAGTTTCAACATGATGTTTTCTAGGAGGATTTGTTAATGAAAAGGATAAAAAGGTACATTAACAAAGCAATAATATGAAGAAAAAGCTAAGTAGTTGGCTAAGCTGAAAAAGGGACATCAGAAACAACTATAGTGGAAGAAGGACAAATTAATCTGAAGTGCTAAAATTTTTATTTCAGACTTTTAACCCAGTTTTCAGGATTCGGAGAGAGATAGAAATCAGAGAGTTCTATTTTTACAGCCTGTTTAAAGAACGTAGCAACATAAAATGGGGGCCAACGATCTGGGCTCATTGTTATGAGATGAAGAGAAAAGGAATTTAGGAGAGCAATGAAGGAAAGATTTCTGGGAGTTGTTGTTCCATTGGAGGCTGCCAGGGTAAAGGCTTGCAGGGTCATTGGTTCCTGCTCCAAACTGCCTTTGCTTCCCCACTGGCATCCTGTGGTGGAAACAGAGTGGAGGGAAAGCCTTCACTCGCCTGCTTTACACTCTTGATTACGACTTAGGCATAGGTGTGCTGCAGCAAGTGTAGTATGTATATGCCTTGGCTGCATCACAATTTCAAGGCTACTTAAATTCCTCAGCACATTGAAATGCATAGATATGGCTAGATAGTCATGAAAATGAATATGATAGCCGAGGCAAAATTTATACCGAATTAATAAATAGAGCCAATATTTTATCCTTGCATTCTTGATTTCTCCCTGTCTCCATCTGCCAGAGGCATTAAATGGCTTTTACGCTAACATTAATTTGAAAGATTTGGGAAAGTATGAGATATATGGCTAGCTTTAATTGCAATCTGATTTAATTTTTAAAAATATAACTTGCTGGTGTTGGAAAGGGTATTTATTTTGGTATCAACATATTTAGGGTGACTTGAAAAATTTGTTCGAAGTGATATGAAATTTCTCTAAAAAGTTCTGTTTTTTGTTAATATTTTATATTATGCTAGACTGATTCAGCAGTGTGGAATCAGAAAATGTGTGTAAGCATATTTACTCATGGCAAACTCTTCAAACCTGTTCCAGTTTTTGGACACAAATTTAAATTCAAATGGTGTGGCAGCTGAAACAATTTTACCTCCTTTTTTTTTTGGTGAGCAGTGTGTAGTTTTGCAGTAAATTTGAAAGCACAATAGCCTGTACTGTTTCTAAGCAGAGGCTCTGTTATATATGGCTCTGTTTGTTGGACCAAAAGCTGTAGTTACACAAGTGGGTGACAGTTCTAGTGATGCCAGCTGTCCTCTGCTGAGAGCAGACTGCCGTGCTGTCCTGCTCAAGTGTAGCTGTGCCAGAATCCAGGTTAGCCAGCAGAGCCTACATATTGTGTGCATTTAGTGTCGGATGGAAGGTTCTGTGGCTTCTCAGCCTATTATCACATCAAATCTTGGCTGATTTAAAAGAACTAAACCTGTTAATCGAAAGGCTATTTATTACTACTAAGAGGTAATGAAAAGCTTCCCTATTAGCTGTTGCCTGTTGTGAAATACAGGGGTTCAAAAATGTTTGGTTTTGTTTTTTTTTTTTTTTAAAACACATTGGTTTAGAAAAAAACCCAACACTCACGAAAAACACCTCAAAGCAACATACTGGTCTTACACATAAACTATGAAATAATTTAATTATTTCAAATAGTTTACTTTCCTAAATTTACTTTCAAGATAAGGAGATGATGTAGGATCATAGAATGGTTTGGGCTGACAGGGACCTTAAAGATCATCTAACTTCAAACCCCCTGCTTTGAGCAGGGACACCTTTCACTAGACCAGGTTGCTCAGAGCCCCATCCAATCTGGCCTTGAATGCTGCCAGAGATGGGACCGCCCCAGCTTCTTGGAACAGCCTGTACCAGTGCCTCACCAATCTCATCACAAAGAATTTCTTCCCTATACTAACCTAAATTTCCCCTCTTTCAGTTTGAACCATTACTTCTTGTCCTATCACTACAGTTCCTGACAAAGAGTTCCTCTCCAGCCTTCCTTTTGGCCCGCTGCAGATATTGGAAATTTGGTAGGAGGTCTCGATGCACACTTCTCCAGGCTGAGCAGCCCCAACTTTCTGAATCTGTCAATATACTTGACTTTTTAAATTTGTGTAAATTCCTATATTCTTCTATAAACTTTTATATCTAGTGTATGTGGCTGTATGTATATGACTGATTGATGTATTGGCATCACTTGTTTTGAGTGTTAATTCCTAAACTAGGTCCTACAGTCAATCATAAGACTGAAATAATATACTGACTTGATTTCAGGCATCAGTACTGCCTAGGGCAGGACTTTTCCTTCTACTCTCGTGACAGATATATCCAGTATGAGATACATGATTAGCATGTATCTTGACCATGGGAGGTTGAGATACACGGTAATGAAATGGTGTTTCCAGTATTCTTAGGCACAACTGATTTGAAAATAGTGTAGATTTCTATTGTTTGAAGTCTTTATTTGGGCTCTCAGTGAGATTGTGTCCTCCTTGTGCTGATGTAAAATGCTATGTGTAGTATTCCTTTCTGCTTCTCCCCAGTGACAAGTCTCTTACAATCGCGCAAACTGTGACTAAAGAGTTAAACGTGGCCAATGTGTCCAGTGCCTTCCTAGTGCTGGAATGAGTTCTTTCCTGACCGCCTGCCAGGTACTTGCTATTGCCTCCTCTAGGGCTGATGAAGATCTAGATAGAAATGCTAAAGACTTGCCAAGCTGATGTCTATGGAAAGGACCAGTCAATTAGTCAAGGTTATTCAAGGTGCCATAGTATGCAGGCTTCATTGGAGGAGCCAGGATTTTTTGTTGTTGTTGTTTTAAAAAAGGAATGTCAATTTTTTGTATGAGTTTTCCACAAGCTGCCTGTTTATTTGTCCTTGATGGGTCACTTTAAGTCAGTTTTATGTATGTGTTATTCTTGCAGATAATAGGTGAGCTTTTGAATACTCATAAAAGTACATTTTATGAACTTCAAAAATATCCATGTTGACACAGTGTCCAGTAACTACATTTTTGAGGCGTTTCGATTTTGACACAGCTTTGATGAGCCATACAAGCAGGAACTGTGCAGCAACAGGCTTGCCCTGTATGGATGCAAATAGAGATCAACTCTTTAACTCGCATCAGAACGTTAACAGTATGTGGTATGTTAAATCTGAAATACACATGTTGAGACAAATCCTAAAAGACCAATAACTGTTTCAAACAACTGCGTGTTCTTTAGCTCCGGGAGCCAAGTTCCAAAACTAAAGACTTTTCCATTTTGAAGGAAATAATATTTTTAAAAGTGATGGGTTTAAATGATTACTCATTCAACATTTTCTGTCATAACATTGTTTTAAGGTGGGCTAACTAATTTACTGTAGTTTGGAGGAATAAAAATTAGGTACAACTTTTAAGTTACAGTACTACTGCCCTTATGAATATGCAGTCTTGTTCTTTGAGGACTCTTACAGCAAAATTCTTTTTTCATTAGAAAAAATATACAACACTGATATTTCTATTGCTCTGCCATCTGTAAGGATTTCAGCATTTTACTTTTTTTTGTGAATTAACAAATAAATCCAAACAGATATTTTTCCCAAGATGCCGATCACTTGCATGTCATGATTATCTAGTTACTTGGTGTTCTGTAACTTTCAAAATTAATTTTTTTTTTTTTTTTAGAAACACTAAACTGCAAAATTTAAAAAAGGTGCTTACTGGAATGAGTTAGTCCATCTGGCTCTGCAGAGAAAAATTGTTAATCTTTAACTTTTTGTCGTGTCAGCAAGCCCATATATTCAGTGGAATTACTTAAGAGAACGTAAAAAAAGAATTATTTGGAGCACATAAATTTGAGCACATAGTGGTCTTTTTACAGCTGGAGTCTGATAGGACAGTGCAGTGTGTCCATCCTAATACGCAGACATACTGCATATGTTTTTATTTGAACCTGTGCATAAATACTAATCTCAAATTTCAGAATGAAATAATTTTCACTATTTGGCGTTAGTGACTGATTTTGTTATTCAACAGCAAGGATGTCAGAATGAGTGTTTCTACTGCAATGCTGTTTGCTTGTGTGTAAGGCAAATGTCTGAGCCTTCGTAGAACCGTAAAGTACAGTTCAAACATGAAAAAATGTCAGCTTGTTATAAATGGCAGCAAATGGTGCTGATTATTTTACCTTTGACAAAGTGGAAAATTTAAAGGTTGGTCCCATTTTATTAATACAATAAATTTTTACAGTGTTGTTCTGGGCCTTCAGATATATGTTCTTTAGTGTTTATTATCCCTCAGTTGCTGCAAAAATTCTAGATTCGAAGTCTGGCATCATTGTTCAGAATGCTAATTCAGGAAATTAATTAGCATATGAAAGTAAAGGCACGTCCATTTTTCCATTTCTTCCCTTATGCTAACCAAAACAAAGTTGGTGTTTTCTTGTAATATGCAAGAGTGATGGAACGCAGAGCCCATATTTTTTATCATTTAGCACTAGTTTATAGCTTCCACAGACTTGTCCTAATAATGAAGCTATGAAGGATATGTCAAGAATGGTGATATTAAATTTCTCTAGACTAACAGTAAATTTTTCCATTCTGATGTCAAGAATGTAGAGCATCTGGAATCTGCAGTGTGAGTGGTTCAGTTCGGGAACAGTTTCATCAATTGCTTAGCCATTTATTCTCCTCCTAGGAACATGCAGTCTTCTGTAGAATATAACACTACAAAGGAAGCAATTTTCTAAAACTGGAAAAATTTTTTATGTCCTGTTGTTTCTGATTTAAAAGGTTTCCATTGCTTCTTACTATTAAATCTGATTGCATGTACAAATCCAGTGTACACGTTTTTTAATTGGAATTGGCATTATTCTACATTTTGGTCTTCAGATCAAATAAAACTAAATTGTATTAATTAAGTTTAGAAAAAGCTGAAGGTGCTCTGAAGACAGTAACTGCTTAAGTGTGTTGAAAGAACAAGTTGAAATTTATCTTTTACTCTTTTAGGCAGGGACAGTGCTGAATTTTCAAACATAGCTGGATTTTCCCTTGAAATTACCTTAGTTCAAGCTGGCAGAACGCTACAAGACTTATTCTGCAGTCATTTTGTCTTACCTGTTCTTGTAACAAGTCCAAAAGCTTCAGAGTAGTTTTCTCTATCCATGACAAACTGTTGTAAATTTTAGTTTTGGATTGTGTATGTGGATTTAGATTATCTACATGTGTGTAGTTTATATGGACTATTTCTGTAGGCAAAGCTATCTAGTTAATGGATTTTAATTCCCTATGGCACTGTTCTTGAATGAACTAAATTTTATGAAAAATTTATTGTTTTTCCAGTGTTAATTTATTACTTTTAAATCTCTTTATTCTGAGTCAGGTAATCAGATTTAATAGACTCTATAAGTACTTCAAACAACCCCCTCCCCTTCCACTCTTACAACAGTTTTATAATTATATTCCCATGTGCAATGCTTGTCTCCTTTTAGTAGGAGTTTCATTCTATAGGGTTTTAGTGAGTTCATGGAAGTGTTAGATACTGTACCTAATTTATATTGCATGAATATAAATAGCAGCATGCTGGTATCTAAAATAGGAGCTTCTTCATTTATCTGGAATTAACTCCTATTACTGCCACTCGATTATGTGACCTTGTTTAACATAGCAAGGGCCCTTTTTCCTCCTTTTCCACTGATTTGGGAATGTTCAGGTGTGATTACATTGTTATGGGGGTTAGGGTTCCTCCCCCCCTGAGCTGTAGGAATCACCAAACTTACTTCTCCTCTTAAAATGGCATAATTGTCTTACATCTCCATGTTTAATCACATTATTAGGTTTTTTTAATGTATGCTCAGGTCTTCTGGGAATAAATGATCTGCTTTTAAAAATTGAAATAAATTAGTTTTTCTTGTGTAAGTCATGTTTACTGAATTTTGACACCCAAAGTATTTTGGTACTAGTTAATTCCAGTGGGTGCATGTTTCCTTTTAAATATAAATGCTGATTAAACTTAGACAAACTAGACTAAAAAATAAATCAAGAAACTAAGTAGAATAGCAACAGTGTATAATAAAAGCAATTTTTTTTTTTTTTGCAAGACACTCCACACAGTGCTGCCAACATCAGGCATTAAAAACAACACGACTTTTTTTTTGGCTTTTCGTCTTTTTTTTTTTTTTTTAAACAACTTCTAGATACATTTTCTTAAAGCTCTTGGTTGTGTTTATTTACATAGTGGGCACCTTTCAAAAAAATGTGAGGTCCATGCATGCCATATGACTCAAGAAGGTGGGACTTCAAGAGAAACATCAAAATTGAGACCAAGAGCACAATCAAGGCCTGGCAGGCAGTGGTAGCATTCAACTTGGAGGTACTGATACATCTCGCTCTGGGGCTTATGTGATGAATACGTGTTTTTAATTTGCAAAACAATCTGTATTTTAGGGGGTATCATTATGACCTTTTGGAAAGTTAATTTTTGGTTTTAGAAGTAATCAAAAGTCTTTGGTAGTATCAGACTACATAATTGCTACTGGAACAATTAAAAAAAAGTCTGATTTTAACAGCCTGGCAGTACTAAAACCATTGTTAAACTTGCATTTTTTTCCCCATGGCCTTTGGCTCTGACTTCTAGAACCACCTGAGATACTACTTACAAGTTTTGCAGGAGGTTTGAAGTTGATCTGAAGCACTCTACTATGAAATTCAGATTATTTCTATTGCTGCATGGCAGCATCTCTGTACAGTGAGATCTTACCGGGCTGCAGGAATTTGAGCTACTGCCCTTCATGTGTAGGAAAGATGCATGTGACAATTTGTAAGATTTGGTAATTAAACTTGGGCTAATGTTTGGCTGCCAGTATAGTGGTGTCAACTTCATAACCAGTTTACACTAACTTGACAAATTATTGTGTCCCTGTCCATATCACAAAAGCATTTTCTTTCATATGCCATGTGCTGGTAAAGTCACATGCCAGCCACAATTTTCACTGTTTCTTAACAGTGTAATGAATAACAACACATTTCATGTAATTTAGACACAAGTAAAAATCATGTTTTACTTGGAGGTGTGTGTAGATCCACATACTGTATTTCTTAATATATAAAAATCAGAATGCTCATCTGAAAATTCTTGATTCTGTGGTACTGCACATCACAGAAGGAACAAGAAGGAGCAAGAGAAAAGGTAAATCTTTACAGGTGCTACCACCTTCTTCTGCCATTACCTTCTGGAGCTGAGTCAGGTGATCTGGGATTAGACAAATTTAACTTTAGACATGTTCTAGATCTTTGTCTTCTGTTCTCCCCAGGTTAATACACTAAGTCCTCCTTCTGCCTGATTTACTTGGCTCCTTGATTGAGTTGTTTTTTTAATTCCTGGCTACCTAGTGTTCATTTTTGGGAGGAGTCTGAAGAGCAAGAGCGTGCTGTTCTCCAGGACGTTGCACGGCACAGTCCTCAGTTTCCACTGCTGCGGAGAAGGGCCGGATTCTCATTTCCTTCTGGCTGAAAGCTATAAACACTGGACTCTAGAGCCAAAGCAGGGAAGAACTAGAAACATGGCTATGATATTGGATAAAATCAGTCAGCACCTCTCTAATTGTCTCCACTTCCCCAGGAGAGTTGCACAGATTGGGTGCATTGCTGTCAAAGCTGGAGTAGTGCACTAGGGACGTGGACACCCATTTCTCTGGAATGGGCAATTCAGGGATATAAAAATAGGTAAAGTCCACAGAAACTTTTGAGCTGGATGTGAAAACTCCGTGTGTGTAAGCACCTGCAGTGTTCGGTACCCCTGGAGTGCTGGCAGGCAGGGTTTTTCTCTGGGAGTTTTGTGTGTAAAACCAAAGTCTCATTATGGGCAGATTCAGTCTCCCCCTGTGTCACTAATAGTTAATCCATCAGGAAATACAAACTTTCATTTTATTTTTCACTAGGGATTTGATTATCAAAGCTTTGAGGAGCAAGTTACAAGGAGAGAATAGTTTTATAGTTGATTACACGTGGAATTTAGGCAGATCTGATGGATCAAGGAAAAGAAAGCTTACTCTGTTACACGTCTTTTATTTTAAGGAAGTGGCTGAAGTTACTATTTTCTTTCTTCTGAATGACACACATGAATTGTTCCTAAGCAGTTATGCCACAGTACAAGTTTACATTGAAGATTCCTATTCCATTTCCTGACAACCTTCAGGTTATTTTGAGATAAATATATTTATAGTAACAGAAGTGGCCAAGTGTAAAGAATTTTTTAAATTTTCTAAATGAAAGAAAATAAATAAATGTTTTAATTTTCTAAAAGAAAATAAATAATTTTTAAAAATTTTCTAAATAAAAATGTTTTCATAAATTGTGTGATAAAAACAACCGTTTTTGCTAAGTTCTGAAGTTCTAATTGTGTGGGGTGTTGGAGCCACGAATCCCATTCAGACCTCTTTTCTCTGGGTGTCAGCTCAATCACTGATTGTATCTTGCTAGGCAAAGCTTGATGGTCTTTTTTTCTGTCTGCAAAATTGTAGTGGTTTGAGTTGTATCTTCTTTTTGCAGTATTTCTGAAGCGGAAATGAGAACAGATTTAAATAAAAGCAGGATTCTAATAGAAATGAATGCGAACCACCAAAAAATGCTTGGAGCACAAAAAGAATGTATCTGGAAAGAGCTTTTTTCCCCAGAATATTTTACCGAGAGGCATTAAAAAGATGAAAATGTAAATAATCAGAACCCAAAGGTGATGTATGTAATGTTGAAAGGGATATGTACTGCCTGAAAAGGTTGTGAAATTATGTTTACTAATAAATATTCTAAATTGTATGTTTTAAGGAGATAGTAAGCATAATAACAATAGGTAGCCTGTAATTTACAACAATGTTCCTTTACCAGTAGAATATGTTGTAAATCTGTTCTTGTGATGAACAGCAGCACTTACTCAGACTAAAAATAATAACAGGACCGTGTATCTTGGATCCCAGGAGACTACTGGTGTTTTTGTAGACATCAGACAGAGAAAAAGGCATTTTGTCCTTTTTACCCCAAGTAATCCCACTGGAAAATTAAACATGTGCTATGAATTGATATCAGCTCATGCCAGGTTACCTCCCTAAAGAGGACTGCTGCAAACACTGTGGCTACATTTTTTGGACAGCACTTTGATGGCCTGTATGCACGATGGATATTTTATGCTGTACACTACTGTAGAACAGTGTGCTACTGTCTGCCCCTCAGAGACTGCTGCTGAGGTGTGCCACAAATAACTGAGAACAGCAATTGCTTTAACCCTAGAGAGACTCTCAAATACCTGCAAATTAAAAATGTTATTGAAATATTTCTGGGTGCATGTGTGTCTGGGAAAACTCTGTTGGTTTTGTTTTTAGAAGTTTAATCTTGCAAAACAGAGAAGTTGCTTTTGTATTGCTGTGGATCCTTGCTGAACACAAGATTGAAAAAAATATTAAGCAATATATTAGCAAGAAATATTTAGAGAAACCACGAACCTTTTTTTAATGGACCACCCTATCCAGTTTCTGTTCTTTTAAGGAAGTTTTTCCTATTCATGACTCATTTCACTCTTTGGCTAACATCAAGGGAAATGGAATAACGATTAAGCAAAGGAATGTATGTTTTTTTCTGGGTTTGTCCTTTTTTCAAAACCTTTATGAATTTCTGCATAACCTTGTGTAAATATATATGGATGTAGAAGCTTGACAACTGTGACAAGGTAAAAAGTACACTGCTAATACTTGTTTCTTAGTAATTTTTTCTAAATGTTCCTTTTGGTTCTACAAGTTAATGTTGTGCTGGATACTCCAGACTCCCTCTTCAGTTAAAATGACATGCTCCAGGCAGCCAATTACACAGAACTGTTAAGTGAAATTAATGAGATCACCCTAGATTACACTTTGTGTTTTATTTTCATTTTATAGGTCTGTACGAGCTGCTGGCTGCATTGCCAGCCCAGCTGCAGCCACATGTGGACAGCCAGGAAGACCTGACCTTCCTCTGGGATATGTTTGGTGAAAAAAGCCTTCATTCACTGGTGAAGGTAAACCACATTTAAGTCAGATTCTCTTTGAGAAGAGCATATGGAAAAATGTTTTGAGCGCCATCTAGTAAACCAGTGACCAAACTGTTGCTCAGTGAAAACAAAACAGCCTTGTTTTAAGTCTGTTTCTGTCAGGGTGGAAGTTGTTAAATAAGATTTTACCAAAAATACATAGATGATTTCATTTAAGAGTGATGTTCTGGCAGTGTAATGCTAATGCAACAAGCATATGTTGTTTGCCTTTGTTTAGGAAAAAAAGAGTACGAAATAGTAGCAGGAAATCTGACACTTCTTTATGGTCAACATTCAAGACCTGGAGTTTAGCTTAAATAAATAAATGTTCACAGCAAAAATTAGAAGGAATATATTTTCTGAGGTCAAGTATGGCAAGAGTTCAGTAGCCACATTAATTTAAAATAATTTCCTTTAACAAAGTCAACTGAAATTCTAGTAAGCTGTTTCTTTTATTGGCTTGCCTCCATTTAATATTGTGTTTTGCTCGTAAATATGCTGGACTAAAGTACAGCCTAGAATAAGTTGGACGAATACTTGAGTAAAATATTATGCTACAAAATGATCAGCAACAAGAAAGCAAAGCATGCCATCGGTGTACACAGAGCTACCCCAATAATCTTAAAATTGTATATAGCTGAAAAATGGGACCAATCAGCTGGTTAAAATTATTCCACTCCTACAAAATGGTAAATATGTCTTCAGTCCCCAGTACAGACCTATTTCAAGCTGGAAAGACATTCTGAGGTCTCAAATGAGTCAGTAGATGGTAGTAATCCATGCCATGAATATATCCAGACTTGTACAGAATTTGTTACCCTTGTCAATTACTGATCTAGAGGAAGCTTAAAATTGGGGTTATTTCTAAGCAGGTTTGAAAGACTCACATTTTCCCATTTCTTTCAGTTATTTTATTCTGGAAAAAGATGAAATAATGTTGATACTTGGTTAAGTGCTTGGTGATACTTTTCAAAATGTCTGAGAATTTACATATAAAAGTAAACATAAGTGCTCTCTGGCAGTTGATACACAAACGCAACAAACAGTGGAACAGTGCTTGGCAATACTTGCTTGCCTAAAGAATTTCATCAAAGTTTCTGAAGTGCTGTAATTCCCAGACTTCTTGCAGCTTTGCTGCAGCTGTCTGTGCAGGTGGCTCGGAAGATCACTGTAAGAGGAATACCAGTCATCCTTCTGATGTAGGCTGACAGTGGTGTGCATCTAAGCAAAATGTTAGGTCAGTCGCTAAATTAGGTTTCTTTCTGGTCTGGGAATTAAAGAAGGCTGGCTAGAAAATGAGTGTGGATCTGTGAAACATTGACACTTCAACATTTGTTCTAATTTTTTATCATGGCAAAACCTAAAGCTTTTGAAACTCGTTCACTTACTGCCTTTTGCCCCTTATTCCAAAAGAAGACAGCAGTTAACTGGTTTACTCACTTGGATTATGCTCTCAGTTTGGAGCAGTTGGCTTTCGTAGCGGCTCTCCTGGTTGCATGCCCTGGTTACCATGTTGTTTGTTATTGCAGGGTGGATTGGACTTTCTGACTGTAACAGAAAAGAAAGATGAGAAAGGGGATCAGGGAATGGTCACTTAATTGCAATTACAACAAGAGGGCACTGAAATATTCCAACCATCTTAATTGTTTATCTTGTGTTCTGTAGGTCCAAATATTAAACATACACGTAACTCTGACCCTGCTGATGCTTCTTTTAATGTCCTGTTAAGCCTCACACTGTCTTAAAATAGATGTCATTCTTGAAATCTCAAAACTACATCTTTAGTGTTCACTAGTTGCCCTTCTTTAGTACAATATATTAATTTCATTTGAGAGACAAAGTTTTGTAATTACAAGAGCTGAGATTACTAAGAACATCTGGTCTGACCCAGTGCATGTCACAGGCTTTCAAACCTCACCTTTGATTTCTGTGGAGTTCTGGTATATAAAGTAGGGTATGAAGAGCTTTCAAAGTTCATATACCTGCCTCAAGATGGGCTTAACTGTATGTGAAACTCATGGTATTTGTTTGTCTTTAATGCATTTTTAGAAGGACTGTTCATTATCCTCTCAAGTGTCAGGGACAATAGTCCCTAGCCTTTATGGAAGAGACCTGTAAGAGCAGAACAAACCCCATCTGCCATAGTTTTTCCCTGTTACAAGACTTCGGGAGTGCCAAATCTTTCTTTCTGAGCTCTGGCGTCTTATTTGAAAGACTGTTTTTCCTAGCAGTAACTTCTTAAAGTCAACTGTACTTGCAAAGACAAATGTTTTTAATTCTGCAGACAGAGAATGATGACACATATTTTGTAATAAAAAAAGAAAAAGAAAGGAAAAAATGTGCACTAGCTTTGAGCCAAGGATGTTGCGATCCTAGTATGTTGCAGTGTAGGAAGAAAATGAGCATGGGTATACTACCAATTAACACTGATATTTCTCTATTTTAACACATCGCTTAAGAAAAATTTCTACACTGATCTTCTTACCTTACTGTTTAATAATTTCAGATATTATAAAAGAGCTTTTTTCCTAAGTTATAAAATGGATAAAATGCTCCAAAATTGTTGAAAGACTTAAGTATGAAAGTAACTTTCTACTTTTTGTATCAATATTCTAAGTTTTATGAGTATTTAACTACTATAGCTTTTTCTTCATGGTTGTATACTGTAGCATATGGTTTGCTATTCTGGCTCTCTTAATATTGAAAAGGAAAAAAAAGAAGAAGGAAAAAAAAAAGCCCCAAACCTTGTCTTGGAATTCTCTTCATTCAGTATTGTTGGACAGAAATCTCTTTGAGAACTTGGATCAGCCTGAGCTGTTCTAAGTCAGAAATGGAAAAGTTGTATTAGATCATCCAATCCATTCCCCTGCAAATACTGGATTGTTCCCTACAGTACATTCCTATTGTAGTTAGTAAAACCAGCAAACACTGATGCAACTGTTCTTGCTGTCCCTTTTCTTCACAAAGGATTAGATTTTAGTTTACAAAGTACAGAGAAGAGGGCACCCACAACTGTTGACAGTTTGGAAGAGAAAACTGGTTCTGGATAGTGTTTAAAATTTGTTACTTCCTTGTCTTCCTACATGACTCTCTCAAATTTTACCAAAAATCTTCAGCTGTCTCATTCCTTTTTATATAGCAGAGATCCCATTAATTCTGTAGAGATTTATAGAATAGAAACATGAAGGGAAGATCCTTTAGGGTAATTATGAGCACTGACATAGCCGATACCTGAAATGGTACACATGCTCAGCTTGGATATTTTTTTCGAAAGGATGAATAAAGATCTGCTCTCACTACTTCTTTGGACTATTTTTAGAGGAGCTGCAAGAATTTCCATGTGCGTTTGCTTGCTGTTAGTGCACCAGACACGTTTTACTGTTTGTCTGTTTAGCTCCAGGATGAAGCTTCCACTCGCACTGTTGCCTTACACATTTCTGGTTGTGGATGTAATGCTCAAGAGTTGAGTAAACTTTTCTGTTGCACAGCTACCAAAGTATTTCATAACCAGTTGCAGTTTGCTGATTGTTTTTGGCCAGTTCAGTACTGTACTTTCCATTATGAAAAAGCAGCCACAGCAAGTGGTGTTGCTCTTTCTCTTGATAGGGAGGAGTTTGTACATTCAAAAAGCTATGTGTTGCACTGGGAAAAAAAACTACTGCAAAGGTAACGAATACTCGGTGAATCATTTTATTGTAACTGCATAGTATTTTAGGTAGCTGGCCCTGCAAAACCTTAATTTGTGCTAATTTTCTTAGTTTCAGCTGGATATGATTTGACTTGAAGTTCTAAGAATGTACATTTTCTATGTGCTAGACCATGTAAATTGCAAAAACATACCAAAAATAAACTAGTCAGGTGTATCCTGGTGAAATTGCTTTGGCATGTAAATTGAATTGCATGATTATAGAGTCCAAATTTTACAGTCACTGTGGTATAGAAGCACTGGAAGTTTTCAGTGTGAATACTCAGATTTTTCACTATGTAAATGTAGATGGTTTCAGTATACTGTGGTTTCATTTTTGGCAATAAGAAAAATAAAGATAATACTTACAAAAACTAAGGTGACCAGGCAAAGCAAAAGGGATTGATTTGACACATCCTCAGTGATAAAATCAACTACCTGCAGATGATGTACTAAATCTTCAGTCTGGACTGTATGTGGGAAGAGATGTGCAGGTTATTTTGGCATTTGTGAAAGCTTGTATGGTGCAGCTTTCCCCTACCGTGTGATATGTCAGCTGTTCTTCAGCTAACATCCAGGTGTGTGCTGCCCAGATCATGTGCATTCACTTCCTGTGTCGTGCATCCAAATGGTGAAGGCTCCTGCCTGGGCACAAGCTCAGGCATCCAAAGATTTGGATCTTCTTCCCGTAAGAGTGTAGAGAAAATGGACTTCAGATTATATCAGTTGCATGTGACAACTGATCGTTCTGAACGTATTGTTCTGTATTTTTGGTGGGGATGACCCATAAACGGAGGGAATGACATCTCTGAGTGTGCCTGAAAAGTAGATGGTGGCTGAGGAGGATGTATCAGATAGTGTAAGACCTGAGCATGACATGTGATAAAAAATGAATGTTGGAGATCATCCTGAGATAAGTTGGCTTTCTGCATGGAAGGCTGATGATAGAATATGTTGACTACTTCTGCCCTTCAAGTTTGAAACTGACATTGAAATACTTTTTGCTGGACATACAAAACTTATTTACTTTCCCATTACTTTGTTCTTCATATATACTTTCTCTAGAACTAATATTTATACAATCTTCATAATTTATTGTTCAATTTGACTATTTTCTGCATGTCTCAACAGTTTTTTTTTTTCTGTCAATCATTATATAGAAGAGGAAGAGAGCGGGGTGTGTTTGTGAGGGGATTTTGGTGGCTAATATATTTGCATCTGTTAAGGCAGTGGTGAGAGTGATTTCTGATTTCAGGGCAGACAAAACCAGCGACCTCAGAAGGAGCTCAGAGGAGCTCCGTTACCCAAGAACAGCAAACCTGGAAAATGCACTAGAAGAGAAAGTGGGACTGGGGTTTTGTACCTAACCTCAGTTATCTAACAGACGTGAGAGAGTTGTGGTTTTGAGGGAAAGCACTGGAGAGTAGGAGAGATGTATGGACCACCTTAGAGTGGGTGGACTCATTGAAACTGACAGCTCAGTCACAAAAATGCTTCTTTGATATTTGAAGACCTTTTGTTTACCACTAAGTTCTCAGCCATATTTATTTTTTAAAAGCTATGCCTCCCCAGAAAAGCGAATAGGCTGCAGGTCTCTAAATTCATGTGGAAGTCTGAAGTGCTGTTTACCTTGGAGATAGGAAAAATGAAGGAAAAGGCAGTGTGAGTAAGGCTTTACCACCTGGACATCTGGGGGAGGAAGTGTGAGTGTGGAGGAGGTGGTTGACAGCCAATAACAATTCATGGCCAATGAAAATTAATTGTTCTTCAAACTTCAGAGGAGAATCAAGCAAGGTTGCTTCATACATTATAGTAACATCTTTCAGTCAGAGAAAGCAAGCAAAGGCTCCTTGCGGCAGAAGTAAAGCTATCACTCTTGTAATGCAGACTGTCCAAACAGTGCACAGATGTGGTCTGTTGTGCTGGTGTGGAAACTTTTGCTATTTCTGGCAAGAGGAGAAGGAATTTACTATAGTCGAAGTCATTAATAATCATGAATTAGATAATAGGTGGCAGTTATTTGTCACTCTTTAAATCCAGATCATCAGAGATTGAGGAAATCTTAATTTTTGTAAGGATATCCTTGTTCTGTTGTTGAAACAGGTTTGGTCGAGTCTTGCCTTAATTCCTATTGGTAAAACACGATACAGTTTTCAGCTCTAGAGAACTACCTATCAGTAGGTAGTGGGGAGTATGAGACAGTATTAGGATACTGAATCTGCGAAGATGTATTAAAGCTGCATGGAAGAAATTTAAGACTTTTCTTTTTCTCATTCTTTTTCTCATTTTCTGAGAGGAAGGTTGACCTCTAGTTAATTTTTGAAGCTTCCTGCTTGGGTTTTATGTACAGAATAAATATGAAGGAGTGCTAGAATTTCAGTACTCGTCCCATCCAAAGTATTTGTAGGTAATGGTCTAATTTATATACCAAAATACAAACTTGCCACATGCTTTCTGCTTACCTAAAGCTGAAAAATATTGGGAAAATAATGCTCTATAAGAAAGCCTCTTGGTGACTGACAATAGTTTGCATTCATATTTGGAGTAATTACCACTGAAGCAATGAGTCGTTTTGCTTCCATCAAAATTATTACATTTTAAAAAAGTGTAATGCAAGGTGTTATTCCTCATGAAATGCCACATAAACTTAAAGTGTTACTTTTGAAGCCAAAGTGATTTTTTGAGACTTGCTCAATTGCCAGTAACTGAAATCTGTAAGTAAAGAGATCACTCTTAGCTGGAGGCAGTCAGCTGCCTTTAAACTTAATTTCCATGGGAACAGTGATCAGATTAATCAAAATAAGGTAATTGAAGTTTTATAGAAAATAGTGCAGGATCTTTATTCAGGCTGATATTGTTTCCATGAAAACATTAGGAAAAAAGGTAGGTAGCAGCCAGGCATTGAGCAAATGACTGCTTCTCTTGTTGAGATTCAGGTAGTTTCTGGTCACTCTGTGTGTGTTGAACCCTTTGACTCGTTTCTGCTTTTATAGTATAAAGTGCAGTACATCAGATAATAACTGGGCAAAAAGAAGCAAAATAAAAATGGATTCCTTTTAAAATAATAGCTAAATTTCCCAACCTTCCATGTTTCTTGTCTGAGTAAAGACAAAGTTGTTTTTCCATGTATGTTCACTCATACATACCTGTGCTTATTTTTGCCTTCAATAAAGTGAAAAAATGTACCTCCAATTTATTCAGGCATAGCTTTGGATAGTGTAGCCCTGTTTGTAGAAGAATGCAACTTAGGGCCAAGTGGATGGAATCATGCAATTGTGAAATATGGATAAAAATAAGACTATATGACTAAACTAATATTTTTTATAACTAAAAATATTTGCTATAATTGTAGCTAGTATATCATTTCCTAGGAAGCAGACAGCTGGTGGACACAATAATTTTGTCCTTCTATTTGAAGTCTGTTGAATGGGTTCTCCTGTGGTAAATACTTCTTTTGTGGTTTTTTTTCATTTATTATTATTTTGTACTTTTTGGTAGAAGTTAAACTGAATATCTAGTGTTAAGTTCTTTGTCAGGAGTTTACACATTTGGTGTCTCTAGGATCTTTCAGTTTCTACATCAGAGCTGCTAATGTGTTTAGTAATAGACATTTGCAACTTTTCATCTGGATTTTTATGAGGAAGTCCCATTCCTGTCATCAACTC
This sequence comes from Struthidea cinerea, assembly GCA_013397865.1. Classification (NCBI taxonomy): domain Eukaryota; kingdom Metazoa; phylum Chordata; class Aves; order Passeriformes; family Corcoracidae; genus Struthidea; species Struthidea cinerea. The sequence continues at coordinate 372,356 of VZTI01001820.1, read as the reverse complement.
CTCTGTCAGCCCACTTTGTTAAAAATAATAATAAAAATCCAAGGATCAGATCCTAGAAGGATCAAATTGTCTTGTTGACAGTTTGGTCTCATAAAAGCTGTAGAAATTAGGTTGATATCAGAAGTCTCTACAGGTGGGTGTACCAACAAACTTTAAAAATAAAGCAGATAAGCTTATTAAATCAGAGGTGTGAAGTGTTTGTCTTTGAGTATTACTTAAAACTTGTGAATAAATCAGTGCTTTGGAATGTGAAAAAACTTTGGTTTAGGTTAAAGTCCAGACAGAGGCTTTTTTTGGATCAGTGGTAATTGATTTAAAGTTTCTGCTGGGAAACCTCCAAAGAGTAGCAGAAATCCAGCCAAAATGTACTGGACATAAAATAGAAAATCAATCCTTCTAAGATAAATAGTTTGTAATTTCATTGTTACCAAGGGGGCAGTGTACCAGCCTGGTGACCAAACTGGTACAGCAGTTCAAAGCAAACTTTTAGAACCGAAATCTATGCTCATACCCAGATTTTTCTTGTTTTACGAAGCTTGTGCAGTATTTACTTAAGCAAAGTGATATATTTTTCGTCTGTGATACTGAGACTAATGAAAGGTCTCATAAGCTACTCAGTAATAGTCTGATAAATCCAAGACATCCAAGGATAATGTAATTTTAAACTGTTTTTCTACAGTGTTCTTTTTCCTTGGACCAGAAGTTCTGTGGCAGAACATGTGAGGGAGTGTTTAAAACAATTTTTTTTTGTTACTGTCTTGGACTGCTTTCCTTTTAAGAACAGATAGTCGTAACTACCCAAACCAACCTCTGCAGTGTGAAAACATTTTAAGATGGGATGTGATAGTTATAAAATCTTTCTGAAGCATGGAAACTAATACAATAAGATTTAATAAAAATCGTACTTTTAAGATTCATCAAAAATGCCTGCCAGTGTTTCCTACCAGCAGGTTTTGTTATTGCTTATATTAGCTTTCCTTCTTTTTTTTGGAAGTCTTGGTTGTATTCTTTCTCCAGCTAATCCTCATGAAGTTCATTTGTAGTGTTCACTAATATTTGTTATGTTACACACATACTCACTGTCTTTCCTTGGTATGAAATACAGGCATGCAAGCATCTCATCATCTCTTTTTCTGTTCTTCTGTGTTGCCCTAAGCACTTAAAAAAAAAAAAAAAACAAACCAAAACCAACTTTTTTTTTCCAGTTCTCTCTATTATAATCCTTTTCCTCCTTTTTGAAGCATGGGAAGAAGAAAGCACCGTAGTATGGTAGGTGTGCACTATTCCTTTAGACTTCCACATGGCACTGTTTGCATAGCAGTGTTCTCTTAACCACAGGTGGTTTTCTCTAATATCCATTTCTATGTATCTTTGTAGAACCCAGTGCTCACTTTGCAGATGTAGTGGTGTCAGTGAAGTTCACTTCAAACATAAGTTACATTGAGAGCTGCAGCATGTAAGTACTTAACACACCAGTACTCTCCACATGGTGCTCAGTCAGTGCAGAATAACCAGTTGGGAACTGAAGAAATAAGATTTCAGAGCATGCAAAGAATAAGGCTTACTTGTCTCTGCAAGTGTCAGTGGGTTGACTTGGGCCAGATGCCAGGCATCCATGAAAGCCGCTCACTCACTCCTGTCTGCAGGTGGACAGAAGAGAGAAAATTGAACAAAGGGTTCACAGGTTGACATAAGGACCAGGAGAGATTGTTCATCAAATACCATCGAGGGCAAAACAGGCTCAGCTTAGAGATATAAAGTGAATTTAATTGCCAACAAAATTAGAGCAGGATAATGAGAAGTAAAATAAGCCCTTAAAAACACCTTTTCCCCCCACCCCTCCCTCCTTCCCAGCTCTACCTCCGACCCCAGCAGCACAAGGAGACAGGGAATGGAGGTTAGGGTCAATTTATCACCTGAGGCTTCTTCTGCTGTTCAGAGAGAGGAGTCATTCCCCTGCTGCACCATGGGGTCCCTCCCATGGGAGACAGTTCTCCACGCACTTCTCCAAAGTGAGTCCATTTCATGAGCAACAGCTCTTTGTGAATTGCTGCGAGTCCACAGGCAACAGCCCCCTCAGATTGCTGTGGCATGGGTCACTCTTCCCTGGGGTGCAGTCCTCCAAGGACAGGCTGCTCCAGCCTGGGAGCGGGGGCCCTTCTTTCCACAGGTCTCCCACTGGATCACAGCCTTCTCTAGGCATCCACCTGCACCAGCATGGGCACCTCCCTCACAGGCTGCAGGTGGATCTCTGCATCCCCCCTCGATTCCCATGGGCTGCACGGGCACAGCTGCTTCACCATGGTCTTCACTGTGGCCTGCAGAGGAATCTCGGCTCCAGTGCCTGCGACACCTCCTCCCCCTTCCTTCTCCACTGACCCTGGTGTCTCCACAGTTGTCCTCCTCATGTGTTCTCGCTCCTGCTCTTCTCTGGCTGAAATTAAAACTGTGCCACAACCTTTGTTTTGATTTCTTCTTAAATATGTTAACACAGAGACATTACCACCATTTCTAATTGGCCCAGCCTTGGCCAGCAGCATGTCCATCTTTGGAGCCATCAGGATTTGGCTCTGCTGGACATGGTGGAAACTTCTAGCAGCTTCTCACAGAAGCCACCTCTGTGCCCCCCCCCCCACTAACAAAAACCAGGCCATGCAAAACCTTGACAGCAAGTCAAGGATGAGTAACTTAACTGTGCCTTCAGTGCAATAGCAAAACCTAAATGTACAGGTTCACTTTGACATAACATCTCCAGTATGGTGACCAGTATTGGTCTGTTTCCGTGCTACAGAGGAAAGGGTTTCATGCTTTCTTGCTCCACCTGAACCACTCTGAGGTATCAGTGGTGTAAAAAAATCTTTCTTATTCTTGTGGTGACATTGAGTGAACTCAAGTTAGAGTTGTCTTGGATTTGTTTTCAAAAACACTGGAGCCTCAGTGGGCCATTTAGAGTTGCACATGCATACCTTGTGGTGAGGTATTTTGCATGTCTTCCCCCACTCCAGTTTTTCCCTCTGTGTTCTCCCATGTATGTCTGCAGGCTTCTTCTATTTCTTGTCTACTAAATAAAGCTTGGATTAATTCTTTGTCTCACAGGAAAATTAAGACAGTTAAGTACATGAAGAGGAAATACTTGTATGCCATGTTAACATGGCTATATAAATTCCTAGGGAAAACATTGCTTTCACCTAGTTTGCATGTATTTGCAAAGTTACACTATTTCATTAGATGCAAACTAAGTGATACTCCATCAGTGCTGGAACTGAGGGTGTTTCGAGATTTGCCAAGTGTAGTAAATACCAGGACAGGAAGACTCCTCTGTCTTGGCTGCAGAGGTGCAGTCTGGTGCAGTAAGAGATGGATGCAGCCACTGCTGAGCACCTATACCAGTAGCCAATTGACCAGAAAGGCTACCACAGGCAGAGCAGTGCTTGGGCCAACACAAGCACCAATGGCACTCATATGAAAAAAAAGCCTGCTCCCACTTCTCATCTCCAGCCAATCAAGGCACTGTTGAAAACACACACCCTTCTCCTCTCTAGATTTCTAAAGAGATCCGTGTTTGTAGATTCCTCTAATACCAGCACAGGTGTTAAGTACAGCTCAATAGCCATGCCTGGGCCCTAAGCTCTTTACCCAGGCACAGGTTAAGACTGTAAGTCCTTCCAGATAAAGGTCTCCTCTTATTTCCTGGCTAGGAAATACAAACATACTCTTTTCATCATTGTCTGGACTTGGATCTCACACAGAGAGACATATACCCATCAATATTATTATCAATAAAATAATAATCCATTTTGACTTCTGAATTCTGTTGCTTATTTTAATTTCATTATGTATCATTCACACACTGTACTAGATGCATCTGTCTAATTCTCTTGATCCTTTTACTGGTCATCTCTTCAGAACTGTTTGTTTCAGAGAATGTTAATGCTAAGTCGGGAGTTTGTGCTCTGTCCTTCAATTTTAGGTTGTTTTCCCTCTGACGTCAGTCCTGGTGCCTTTCTCCTTCACTCTGTTTCATAGAGCACTAACATGAAATCATTGCTCTGCAGAGGAGGAGATTTTGACCCTTGGAGCCACTGACTCTTTTCTGCCCCAGTGGCTCAGGTACAGTGTGACCCTTTCTGAAGAACATGGTATTTACTGAGTGGAGAGCATGGCAGAGGATGAACAGTCTTACTTTGTGTATTGGAAATTAAATCTGTATTGTTTCGCTATCCCTAGCTTTTCTTGTTGGCTTTTGCTAGCAATCACAACCTGCACAAGGTAATTCCAGTGATTTTAAGTATTCACAAGCATGACTGCCTCAATTATTTTGATAGTAGGAGTTAAAAACAAAACCAGTCCTGCCAGCTATAAATGCTAGGGATTATATATGGAATAGCCTTGAGTACTGCTTTACGTTTACTATGGATATCATCTTCATAAAGTATTTTCAGTTTTAATGTGCTTTACAGATTGGGTTTCATGGAAGAGAGCAGTTTTTGTTGGGATTTAGTGATTAAATAGTCCAGTAATGATACTGCAGACATACAGAGCTTTAATCATGATCAAACCATAAATCAGGATGTAATTTTGAATTTCGAAGTTTCAAACATTCTAGGAAAAAAGTAACCCATGATTGTCATCATGTTAATTGGCATCTGAAATACTAAGCTAATCATACTGAAGTTTAGTGTATCATTAAAGGCTAACTACAAATCATACCATAGCACGTGCCAAGCAACAAAGCATTTGTAATTATGTGCCTATGCACTTTCATCCGGAAACATCCACTTTACACCAATTTCTAACTAATAATCTGACCATGTTTTATTATTATCTTCGCCCAAAGGGGAAGCAATATTTTCCTTTTGTGGTATATCAGGAAACCACTGAGATGCACCTATGCATAGCTTGATCATGTGTTCTGTCCTGCTTCTGATCTTTCTCTCTGTTTTCTGAATATGTATATTGGTCTTTTAACTTTTAGAACTGGATTATTTTCTGTTTATTTTTTCTACTGCTAAATGAATTTTTAATGTATAGAAGCCCTTTAATTCCCTTTGTGTTATGTGAATTTATTATCCCTTCATAACCATTCTGTCATGGCTTCTCTGGGGGAATGTCATCCTGGTTTTCACTTACTTCAGCTTTTCCACCGATTGAATAGTGTAGGCAAGAGTGACCTCTCATACACTTGAGGCTGATCATGCAAAGATGGGTACGATTAAAGTACTTCACTGTATTTTGATTGAGCTAGGGGAACTCAAGTGAGTTAAGCTGGATCATTATTTTTAATCTCTTGTTCTATCAAGGGTAAACTGACATTTTTGCACAATAGGAATGGAAATGTGTTGGTTTTGGTTTTTGTTAATGTTGTAATTCATGGCATAAAAATATAAAACAAAATATCCCTGGTTAATGATACTTTCTCCTGATATTATTTAAATTTTTGCTGGTTTCATATTCAAATGCAGTGCAAACCAGGCTATGTCATGCTAGCTAATGTTTAGGTTGAATCCTACTTGGGAACAGGGGACTGGAGTTGGGGAACAGTTCCAGGTTGGAAACTGTCAGGAAATCTCTTGGCATCCCAGTAGTTAATACTTTTGTGTTGCTGGTCTGTATATGTATAGATCCTTATTTCAAGAATGAAATTGCTGAATTTATCCCTATATTCTTTTTTGTAATGATAGGAGTATCAATGCAGCTTCCTTATCTTTGCTACTCTTATCTCCTCATTAGGCAATTTCGGCTGTTTTCTACCAGCTTTCCAGTATTTAAAGACATGGTGTGGCTGTAGTTTTGTGCACCTGTGCAAATACATCTGTGTTACCCCTTCCAATATAAAAATAAATTAATATGTTTGCTTTGATTTGAAGCTTCCTGTGAAATGGGTTTGCGTGTTTAGATGATTTAGTGCAAAACCTGAAGTGCACTGGTCTGAAAAGGTATGGGAAAATGGCAGTAAATCTCTCCTAAATTACTGCAATTTTCTTCCAATATTTTGTCATTATTTTTCATATTTCTCTTTATTCTACAGCACACATTGCACTTAAGTGTTGGTGTTTCTCCATCCTCTACACGGAAGGTTGAGAATTAGTTCTGTCCTCTAACATTATTGTAATTTTCTGGTTGAACTTACTTGGAACATTTTACTCCTAAAACATCTCTCTATTATTTTAAATAAAATTCAGATGCTGTCTTCATGTCTTTTTCAGTTAAAAATCTTGCTATAAATCTTATTTGTTGCTATTAATTGATTTATTAGAATCTCTTTGTTTTGATTTCCGTGCAGTTTAAATTGTAGCCTGGCCCCTGGCTGCAGTGTGCAGGCCTCAGCAGCTTCTCTTCTTACATTCTGTGCCTTCTGAAGTACTCACTGCAAGTCTTCTATTGCTGGTTTTTATTGATCTTAACTTTGCCCCCCTATTTATGTATTTTCTCCACATTTTTCAATTTTTCTTCACCTACTTTTACCATTATTCCCAGAAAAAGTGACTTTGTGTCTGTCCCTCATTGTCCAGTGTCTGTTTGGTATGTTGTGATCTGCTTGGAAGGCTTTGCTATCGATCACCTCTTTTAGAAACAAGGGAAGACTTGAATGCAAAGCATGTCTTCGTAGGCATTCTTTGCTTTCATGACCATGGTTTCATTAAAGACCTTGCAAGTAAATGTTTAATTCTACTCTGGTGACTAAAGTATGAACATAATGTTAGTGATTGATTCCTGTTTTGTTTTGCTTTGTTTTTTAACATGGACTGTATACAGGCAGAGGGAGAAGAGAATGGTGATGTTTTTAGCTTCCTTGCCTGTTGGTGGAGGCTGCTAGAGATTTTGCCTGGTGCATTTAAGCACCTTCATGTGTGGCTGCTTTTTATTTGTCTGTCTGTCTGTCTTGCCTACGGTTGATGTATAGGGGAGTCTACCTCTGATGGCTTTTACATTTGAAATTCTTCAGCACTGTTTTTTTGCATGACCTAAGTCTCCTGCAGTTTTAAATGCAGAATTGACTAAAAATCCATTACTAGATTTCATATTTGAGAAACTGCATAAAAGGGTAAGGTTAGTCTTTAGTATCTGTTTATAGTTGACCTCTTTTAAATTAATTATTTTGAATATTTCAAAAGTATTTAATCTTATTTTATTGGTGTTTTGGGTTAGGATCCAGTGTTTGTGGGACTTTGATGCTGTTTTAGCAAAAGTCGTGTTTACAGCAGAATTCTGCTCTGATGATGGAGGCCTTTAAATAAAAGGGGTTTTTGCATCATTTGATGCTTCAGAGTAGCTTCTTCTAAAGAGGGGCTGATTTTTTCTGAGGCATGTGATAGGGAAGCAAAAGACTAAGAATAGAAAATAGTAATTAAATTTTAATTGTGTTATGTATGTGTATGAATGCCTAAAAGATTGGGTTTTTTATTCCTATCAGTAAATTTTTGTATGTATGGGCATGCAGTTTTCAATGTCAGTGTTTTTCTTAAAATTAAACTTAGAGAGGAAAAACATAATACTGTAAATTAGAATTATAGAGTTTGAGTTGGCTTGTTTGGTGGTTTGTTTGTTTGTTTGTTTGTTTCGGTGGTGGGGTTTTTTTTGTGGTGGTGTTGTTGATTTTTGTCTTTACATCCGAGTTTTATTAATTACTTGACCTGTGCTGTATCATAACATGTTGCATAGGATGTAGAAAAAGCAGAACAGTGAGCTGCGTATTTCTCACATCACATAAATTGTACTGACCCCACTAGATGGTGCTAATTGATAAATGTATGTCTGTGTACATTTATATAAACGTATTTACTTTTAGCTCAAAGCATAGATGTTCATGCCTGTGAATGAAGTTTGGGTTTTGTATGGGTTAACTCTGTAACACTGAACTGCACAGAAGTGATCTCTTCAGGGAAGCTGAATGGAATTCAGTCTTGGACTGACTTGCTTTGATTACAGGCTGTAAGGATGATGTTTACTGTATTAAGCAGGAATAAACCAAACTCTTTGTGACTTAAAGTTAGCAGTCTCTGCTTGAATAGTAAAACTGAAAAAGCCCAATTCTGTGCCAAAGTGCCTTAGCCTGTATGCAGCAAATCCTGTTTTCTTCAATTAATATTTAATTGGCATTTCTCTAGGATCCTAGTTCTGTGGCGAATAGAGCTTGCTGAAGAAAGCAACTGTCTGACAATCAAACGTGTAGTTTAGCTGTCATTCCTGTTAGAATTGTGTTTACTCGGTGAGCAGGGTTAGGAAAGTTCTTTCCTTTGGATTTATATTGTTAACAGAACAGTGGAAATCACTTGCTTTTGGAAAAATGTCTGGAAATTTTGTTCTGTATAATGACATAAAAATAAAAACATCAGTTTGAATTTGTGATATTTAAAAACAGTAGTATCAGAAGAAATGAAGTTTACAAAGCAGAACATTTACAGGTAAAACATACTTGTGGGCAAATTAGATCCTTTTAATGTTTATATAAGTATAGGTGTTTTCTAAAAGAAAACATTGAGACATTTGAAGCATTATTGAGACACGTATTAAATCTAGGCACATATGTGTTTTGTTTCTAGCCTCTGAATTAAATCCTAAACTTAGCCTTCAAGGAAGTTTAGTAGCAGTGAATTGGGGACCTGCTTTTATTGCACAGTGTTTCTATACTTTCTTAGCAGATTTCCAAAGACAATTCTAATCTTTCAGTTCTGTCTCACATTAAAGTTTCTTCTTCCGCTGTATTTATTTGACAAAGCAGGATCATACAGTTGTTCATTTAAAACCTGTCCTGTTACCTTTTTATTTGGAAAAAGGCTCTTTTAATTTAATATAATTTTTTTTTTTTTAAACAAGCTATCTCCGTATTCTTAGCAAGTTGCTTCTTCAGTCTTCTAATTTGAACTTTGGGAGTAATGTAACATAAATGGGTATTAGTACTGGCACGGAAAGTGTTGTAAATTTTTGTTTGAATTCACTTTATGGCTCTTTATTTTCTAATCAACATACCAGCATAAAGCACTAGGAAATAATAGCATATTGGTTTCAGTTTTTTTAAATTGCTGAATCAAACTCGTTCACCAGTCATGAAATGTTCAAGATTGCCATTTTCCCAGATGACCCTCAGCAATAAGATGACATTTGTTGCTGGTATATTTTCTACTTAGAAGGATTTCAGATGATGATAGTTTCCAAAGTGCAGTCAGCTGTTGATGTGATCTTTGTTCTTTACATTCCAGCAGCATCCAGACTTGTTTCTTTCCTTTTTCCATTCACATTTATTAGTATAATTATGTCTATCTCTTTTAGATAATTTTTTTTCTTTGAAGTATTCAAATCTGAAATTCAGGATCAAAGAATGGTTATATTTTTCTGATTTTTCTGAGGAAAAAATCCTCCTCTCAGATTCATAAAGATCTTTAAAATTTAAAATACAGGACCTCAAAGGGAGATACACTTTTGCTACATAAACCAGTAACATTATATTTGCACTGTGTAAAAAAGGTTTGCTATAAAGCTGAAGGAACTTTTATATTTCTTAAAATCTGACCAATACCAAGACTTGAAGTTTTTAAATTCTGATGTTTTAGGTCAAGTCTTTGGATTATTTGTTATGCATAATAATTCAAATTAGTTAGGCATACATTTTGCAAGTGTTTGTTGCATTACTTAGACACTGTCAAGTGATACCTAAAAAGGAAGTATTTCAGTGAGAAAGAATGGAAGGTTTCCTTAAAGAAAAAACAAACCCCTGCATTTATTTTTGGAATGTAGGATTGAAGTAATAGAGACATGTATATATTTTTTCTGATAATTTTTATTTGAAAATTTTTTATTTTTCATTTGAACTAACTAATCTTTAGTTTATTAGTGTCTTGAATTAAATGTTTTTCATCAAGTTTTGTGTTTAGAATCATTGTAGAAAAAGCTGTTTGATCATTGCAGTAAAAATTGTTTCCATCTCTGTTTCATTACAACTGTGCAACTTTTCGGTGTACTCTTTCTCAAAACTGAAGTGCTTCAGTGGTAGTTACAATTCCTTTCTCGCTTACATTAAGTATTCTTTAGGTAAAAGTATATCTTAAAAGTAACTTAGAAACGAAGATTTCCTGATATATTTGGCATATACACAAATATTGCAGTTGGTCGTAAGTATGTCACTATCAGTAACTGAAATACCAAAAAATGTAAGCTTACAATATTTTTTTTCTAAAGAGATGTCATTTAGTTGTATTGGTTTGGAAATCAAATACATTTTTTGTCTGTGATTAGTCATTGTCTTCGTTTTGGCAATGAGGAAACTTATGGTTCGTTCCTTTGGTAATGTGCTTTTAAATCTTTGAATAAAAAGTGGTTATAATTCTGAGTATTGTTACCATTTAACCTTGCAGTCTTTATATATGACTTTGACAGTTTTGCTGTATGCATGTTCAGTTTGCTGTGTCTGGAGTACTGCACAATATTTCCTGAGAGTTGAGTCAGGATCTTTAATGAAAGATTTGGTATCTTGTGTTGTGAATGATGAACCTTACCATTTTCTTAACGAAAGGAATAGAGAGAAATAGGCACTTACGTGAGCTCACCTCAAATTCCGTCTTCCATTTAAATCGGAATGCTCCAATTTGAAAAGTGTTTTTATTAAAGTAATAATACTGAGGGGAGGCGGAGGGGGCATCAAAGTGGGAGTGTATAGACAGAAGGGCCATAAACTAGAAAGAGCAATTTGAGACATGGAATCCTGAGTTCAATATTGCTCTTATGAAATATTTCCCTCAAACTTTTACCAATTTTAATATGTGTTGACACAGGTCAGTGTGTGATTTTGGAGAAGAGAATTGTTATACTTTTATCAAATTCTGACTGGTACTATTCAGACTGGGACATGATGGGTTTACTGCTTTTTATTTGAAAATGCTTTTTATTTGAAAATGTATTTATGAAGGGTAGGGCATTAAAATTGTAGGGATCTTTCAGCATCCACAGACTGCAGTTTGAAGGCTGCTTGTTTCAAAGGAAAAAAAGTGTGATGTTGTTCTGTTCTTTCTGTTCAAGGACCTCATGTGCTTAGCTCACATAATAGAGCTTCATTCAAATTTGGAATTGTTCTGATGCTTGTTCCTTTGGAAATGGGGTTAAAAGTACAGAAAAACAATTTTGAAAATACTCTATACAGTAGTCATGTAGACTGCTTGGCTCTAAAGGGGCAGGGAAATTTATTTTGGAGCAAGTGCAACTTGTTTAGCTTTGGTCTGAACTTCCTCTGTCTATCTAGGGACCTTTTCCCTATAAGCAAAGTCATCAAAACCTTTGCTTATTACTGACAAAAAAAGGCCCATTTGAATGAAGTCTGTGAAATCTCATATAATAGGACCTTTATTTTATTGTATAAGGAACAATGAATTCAAAGTGAATTTTTTTTAAAGCAAAATAAACATTTTTAGAAACTCTGCATGAATAACTGGGTTTGTAGCCAGTATTTAATCTGTTTTGCTTAACATTGCAAAAATAAAATAGCAAATGCTATTATCATACTACCTCCTTTTAGCAACAAATGGATAAGGAGAATCACCATCCTTTACTGGGTGTGGGGGAAATCATAGTGACAAAGAACAAGGAAGAGGCTGAGGTACTTAATGCCTTCTTTGCCTCAGTTTTTAACAGTAAGACCAGTTGTTGGGTACCCAGCCCCTGTGCTGGAAGACAGGCACAGGGATCAGAATGATGGCCCCATAATCCAGGAGGAAATGGTGAGTGACCTGCTACATCACTTAGGCACACACACGTCTATGGGGCCAGAGGGGATCTGCCCAAGAGTACTGAGGAAGCTGGCAGAAGTGCTCACAAATCCCCTTTCCATTATTTGCCAGCAGCCCTGGCTAACAGAAGAGGTCCCATTTGACTGAAAGTCAGTAAATGTGACACTCATCTACAGGAGGGGTTTGGAAGGAGGATCCAGGAAACTACAGGCCTGTCAGCCTGACCTCGGAGCCGAGGAAGGTCATGAAGCTGATTGTCTTGAGTGCCATCACATGGCAGGTACCAGACAACCCAGGGGATCAGGCCTGACCAGCATGTGTTTAGGAAAGGTAGATCCTGCTTGACCAACCTGATCTCCTTCTGTGACAAGGGGACCAGCATACTGGATAAGGGAAAGACTGTGGATGTGTCTACCTGGACATGAGTAAAACCTTTCACATGATTTCCCACAGCATTCTCCTGGGCTGGACAGGTGTGCTCTTTGCTGGGCAAAAAACTATTGGGATGGCTGGGCCCAGCGAGTAATGGTGAATGGAATTACATCCAGCTGGTCACCGGTCACTAGCAGTGTTCCCCAGGGCTTGGTATTGGGGCCAGTCCTGTTTACTATCTTTATCAATGATCTGGACAAAGGGATCGAGGGTCACAACAACGCCTGCAGTGCTGCAGGCTGGGGGAAGAGTGGCTGGCAAACTGCCCAGCAGAAAAGGACCCGAGGGTGCTGGCTGACATCAGCTGAACATGAGCCAGTGTGTGCCCAGGTGGCCAAGAAGGCCAATGGCATCCTGGCCTGGATCAGCAATAGCGTGGCCAGCCAGACCAGGGCAGTGGCCATCCCCCGGTACTCGGCACTGCTGAGGCTGCACCTCAAATCCTGTATTCAGTACTAGGCTCCTCAAATCAGGAGGGGCATTGAAGTGCTGGAGCATGTCCAGAGAAGGGCAGCAAAGCTGGTGAAGGGTCTGGAGCACAAGCCTGATGAGGAGCAGCTGAGGGAGCTGGGGAGGCTTAGCCTGGAGTAAAGGAGGCTCAGGGAAGACCTTACTGCTCTCTACAACTACCTGAAAGGAGGTTGCAGCCAGATGGGGTCAGTCTGTTCTCCCAAGTACCAAGCAATAGGACAAGAGGAAATGGCCTCAGGTTACACCAGGGGAGGTTTAGATGGGATTTTAGAAAAAATTTCTTCACTGAAAGGGTGGTCTCCAGCACTGGAGCAGGCTGCCCAGTAAAGTCGTTGAGTCATCATCGCTGAGGTATTTAAAAGATGTGCAGATGTGGCACTTAGGGACATGGTTTAGTGGTGGTCTTGGCAGTGCTGGGTTAATGGGTTAATGGGTGGACTCAGTTTTAGTGGCTCTCCTTGGTTTTCAGCTGAAGGGAAGGCATGGTATATGAACATCAAGGAGGTATTTATTAATTTTCTTTCTTATTCTTTGGTGATACTAGCATGAAGACAGGAAATTCTAAATCAGAAATATTACAAGACATAGATCTAAGACATGGATCTGCAGGCACATCCCACTGTTCATGAAGGACATGTTTGTTAACAGTGTCAATAGCAGATACGTAACAGATATTGAAGTACTTTTTCTCATAAAAACAGATGTGATGGGGAGGTGAAATTTAGGAACACTGTATATATGGCACAGAGAAGTAAGAGCAGGATCACCAGATCATCAATTGCTCCCTTAATGTCTGTCTTGGTTTTCTCAATGCAGAAAGAGTAGAAGAGATGCTTTTTCATTTTACAATAAAAATCAAGAGATGGGTCCTTACAGAGCTGAGACTTTGATTAGATCTCTTTAAGACAAAATCATATCTGACAATGCCCTCATGACCGTGTCAGGTTAGTCTCAGAGCTGCTACATCTGTGAGAATGCCTCAAATAAACTCCTGAGTGCCGGTGTTCTTCCTGAAGCATTGAATTTTCCCTGTCTTCATCATCTTCCTCAGATGCTGCCCAGCTCATCAGGTCAATCAAGGGTGAAGGACAAAAGAGGTAATAATTGACAAAGGAACCCTGAAACCACAGATTTTAAAAAAGAAATCCAAGGAGAACAGGATTTTACCATACAACTTACTGCAGTGTGCACAGGCATTTTTTCTGTCTTGAAATTTCTGGCTAGGCAATAAAAACTAGTTATTTGACTGGAATTACTAATAACCCATATGACTGGAATTTTTATCAAGACTCATTTTTGTCCCTGACAAAATCAATACATAATTTGATTTTGCCAGTTGAGAAAAGTTGCCTTCTTTCCCCCCAAAGGTTCCTTTCTTTCATTTATAGCACGCTGTGCTTCTTTTATTGGTTTTAGTGATATAATTCATAACAATCACATGATACTTGCTGTCACTGTTAACTGGGCACTTCTGTTGTTACACTTCTGTCACACATATAAGTGCTCCATAACCAAGTTGTTCCTGAATCAAATTTCAAGCAGTGTTTGCAGAGAGTCTCATTTGAAGCTATGGCCTCTCGAAGCACCACTGCTGATTTGCACTGACTGCACCTGATTTAAAATAATGTAACTTTGTACATCTGTTGATAACACAAAATTTTTACAAAACATAACCTGACAAGAAAAATGCCCTTAAATGTGATCTATTATCACATTTTTGAACTTAGAATTTGTAATTGTTTATACAGTTCTGAAAATTTATTTCTGAAAATGCAATGCGATTAGAAATTTCTGAAGGAATTCTGTTTTGAATATAGGTCATTCTGATTGCTGGGTAAAGGACACTTTTTAAGTGTCATCCAGCTTTTAGTAACCATATATTTAAGGACTGAATAATGCTAGTGTAGATTTAGATTGAATATAAGAAATATTTTTTTTATGATGGTGGTGGTAAGACACTGAAACAGAGAAGTTACGGATGCCCCTCCTTGTAAGCGTGCAGTGTCAGGTGGAATAAGACTGAGCAACTTGATCTAGTGATAGGTAACCCTGCCCATGGCAAAGAGTGTAGACTAAGTGATTGTTGCAGTTTGACACTGGCTAAAAAAGCCAGGCACCCACAAAAAATCATTCAATCATTCTCTCCTGCTACAGCTGAGTAGAGAAGGGGGAAAAAAATGGAGGGCGTGATGAGTTGAGATAACGTTAGGAGAAAAACACTCTAAGGGCAAAACAGGTTCAAAACTTAAGCGGTATAAAGAAAGTTTATTATTAACACAATTGAAAGAGGGTAATGAGAACTAAAATAAACCTTTAGAACACTTATTTTTCTTCCCAGCTCCTCCCTCTTTTGTATTGACAGCGCAAGGAGACAGGGTACGAGGGTTTTGGTCAGTTTGTCACTTCTAATTTTTCTTATGTTCGTTCAGGGAAAGAAGGGTCTTTCTTCTGTTGTACTGTGCCCCCCCCCCACCCCCCCGGCAGACAGTTCTCTGTGAACTTTTCCAACTTGGTTCTCTTCTCAAGAGCAGCAGCCCCGCCCAATCTGCTGCAAACGTGAATCCTTCTCACACGCAAAAACAGGCTTCCCGAACCCAAAACTGTTGCCTGCGAGTCACTCGTCCCTGTGAGTGCAGGTCTGCAGGTTTTTATAGCTTCTTTTGGCATCCACTCACTCTGTCAGCTGAATGGACCTCTGCATCTCTCGGGGACCCAATGAGCTGCAGGGGAACAGCTTACTTAATTATAGTCTTTTATCACAGTTTGCAAAGAAACTTTCAGGTCCAGTGCTTGGAGCACTTCTTCTCCCTCATTCTTTACTGACCTCAATGCCGTCATGTTGGTTCTCCTCACGTGTCCTCACTTCTTCCTTTTCTCCGACTCGGAAGAAAATTGTTGTCCGTAGTTATTATTGTTCTCAAGTTCTATCAATTGAAAAGTTCTTACAAAGTCTCACAGCGCTGAAAAGGTTGATCTCATCTGGGCTCCGCACCGAGGAGCTGCTTGCTATATTTCCGCTACTGGCCACGCGGCCCCGCCAGCCAGTAGCGTGGGCATTGCCGGCTGCTGCGGCCCCGGCTGCCGCGCTGGCTGCAAGGCCCTGGCCACATGGCCCCAGCACTCCTGGCACCGGCCGCTCCCGGCGCCAGCCGTGTGGCTGCCTCCAGCCCCAGGAAGGCCCTGGCTGCGGCGCCTCCCCACCCCTTGGAAGAAATAAGGAAGTGTGCTCCTTTTTTCTCTTCTTAAATATGTCATCACATAGGCGTTATCTAATTGGGCCAGCAACATGCCCATAGTCAGAGCCTTCAGAGATTGGCTCTGCTGGACATAGTAGAAACTTCCAGGAGCTTCTCACAAAGCCACCTCTGTGGCTTTCTCCGCCCCCACCAAAAAAACCGAGCTGTGTTAAACTAACACAGTGATCTTTAAAGGTCAAACCATTCTATGATTCTGTGCTTGGGATTTGATTTGCATTCTTTTAACATGACTGCAGAAATTTTGGTAGCTTCAGAGCACTTTAGTCCTGATATGCATGTTTAATTGTTGGCTCTTTTCAAATAATGGACTCAAGTATACATATGACACATAAAAAGAGTGTTGGAGGTTTCTTTTGTTCATGTGTTTTGCTGTAGCACAAAATGGAACTAGTATTTTTTGCAACTTAAGGACCTTGGTAACAGGCTTCTTTTCCTGTGATATCTCTAATGTTCCCTGCAATGTTAACATGAATGGGTTTGATCTTCAATGGATATAATGTTTTAAGATGACAGAAATTAACAAAATCCCATCAAGTTTAGTCTTAGGCCTCATTTTTGAAACTGTATTAAAATCTCCAGTTATAACCCATGTCCACTCCTCAAAAAGTCAACCCTTGTCAGCTCCTCAAACGCCCTTTAGCAGCCGATGAGGTAAGGCTCCAGCTAAGGAGCTTGGGTTCTTATCCAAGAATTTAGATGCCCTGTCGGGTATTTCCTTGTTCTAGGTGGTTGCGAGGGGAAGAAACAAGTGCTGCAGCAGGAGTCCCCACTGATGCCTTAGGGTTTTAGCTTTTATATTTTTCATATCCTGTAATGCTTTAGTGTGTAGCTCTAAAACGCCCACATAGCCTGTTAGCTACTGTTCTCCCATTTTGGTTGAACAAAACAAATTCTCTCTAGGCCTGAAACTCAAGGACACCTTACTTTCTCAGGCCCCGAAATATGTAAACAAAAGTGGGTTAAGGGGGGAACAAACTTGGGGTAATGACTTCATTACCTGAAATTGTAATTGGAGGATTAACCCCCAATATGTAAATGGACCAAGCTTATAAAAGTATGAAAACCTGTGGCCCGGTCATCCATTTTGGGTGTAGCCCCTCAGGGCTTTGACTGCCCAAAGTGTACCTTGAATGCCCTTCAATAAATATAACCACTTCTATTCTCTTAATTTTGTCTAGCCTTGTTTTTAGGTAGCCCCATCAAGGCAACACCACCACCAGCTGACCAATGCCCATCCAGTCTCCAAAAAATAGCTGCTTTGGAAAAACATGACATTATATAGTGTGAAATATCCCACTGGTCAGTTGGGATCAGCTGTCCCAGCTGTGTCCACACCCAGACTCTTGGCCATCTCCAGCCTACTCCCTGCAGGGCACAAGCAGGAGCAGAGGTGGCCTTGATACTGCACAAGCACCGTCCAGCAATAGCTAAAGCCTTCCTCTGTCATCAGCACAGTTTTGGTCATGGATCTACAGCACAGCACTATATAGGCTGCTATGAAGAAAATGAACTCTCTCCCAGCCAAGCCCATTGCAACAGTTTATACCAGACAGTCTGAAGGCTTTCTGATTTATTAGTGATTTCATGCTATGCTGATAAAGAAACTTTCAATTGTTTGTTGTAGTGCAAGTTTTTAGTTCTTTCATTAGGGTTATCTGACATGTTCTGAGTTTCTTCTAACTACTAACTTTTAGCTGTTCAGGCAGAAATATTTCCATGCCATTAGCCTGCATTTGAATTGTTAGGAAATTCATTCTTCTGCTTTTTGGAAAAAAGGCTTAAAGGAGAATTGCTCATCTGTTGTGCTGAAACTTTTTGCTGTGGCAAATTGGGCTAGAATTGAAATCTCTGAATATCTGTTTTTAAGCCTTCAGAGGCTTGCTTTGATTCTTGTAACATTCTCTTAGAGGCCTTTCTGCACTGTGCAATCACTTATTTTATATTTGAGGCAATTTAATGTTACTATGGGGATTGAAATGCTCATTGCAAACTTCGAATAGTTAGCTATGATTTATTCATTTCTATTTTGTTTGCGTTTTCTAAAATACGTAATGCTAATTTCTTAGCAGTATTCTATGTCTCTAACTGCAGTTCAGTTGGTATGACTAGAATGTGATTTAAAGGCTATATGTTTCTAAGTTTTCCTACACCTTGTGTTCATCATGCCATAATACTGCAGAGTTGTTCATGTATTTAAGTTCCTTAGTGTACCAAAGCTTCAATGATAAGGACTATAGGAAGGTTTGGGAACAAATGAATAGTTTTGAATTCAGTCTGTATTTTTGTCCTGTGTAAATGGGCTTACAGACCACCACTGAGTGATGAAGATAAATCAGAGTTGGCTAATTTTTCTGTTACTTTCTTGTGACACAGTAGGGTTCTGGAAGGAGAAAGGAAGGGAATTAAACAATCTTTTAATTAAAATTCTACATCAAACAAAATATGCATTCTCTTTCAGCAGAGATCATGATATGCAATTATCATTTCTGAATGGTTTTAATGGTTATTTTCATTTGTTTCTTTGTAGCCCATCATTTCTTTTTTTCCTTCTAGGTTATTTGCTTTACCTTGACTCAAATTGGTTGGTAAATTTAGACAGTGAACTCAAGAGTCTAAATCCCAGAGTTAAGGTCATATTAGTGATCAAATGAAAACCCTAATTCTTGTCTTGAAATCTCACTATGTAAATGTTGGAGCTATTCACAAATGTGTCTTTTATGGTCATGAGTGCCTTGGAATGATTTCTCTTGCTTCAGATACTTCAGATGCAGAACACAAATTGCAGATTAAGCCAAAACTAGCACTTACTCCTCCCTCAACAGTTTTTCTTTTGCTTTGTTTTTCCATTCTGTTAATCTCTTGTGGCTGCTTAAGGTATAGATGCTCCTCTTTGTAGTAGCACCACTTTGTAGTGGTGCCACTAGCAGAATGAAATAATTTTTTGCAAATGTACATGAACCTGAAACTTCGGTGGACAGGTAACAGCTTCTCTGTGTACAAGAGTCTTCCATTATGCATCCATGTAAGTGACTAAGCCAATAAATAAATACAGAAGCTGCATGGCTTTTGTCAGTGTTTTGATTTCAGACACTCTTGCTGTTGATACATGACGAAAAATATAATGAAGAGAGCAGTTAGAGGAGATGTTCTTCCAACTGTTATGGACTTTCTACAACAGTATACTCAATGCCTGTCTTCTAGACACACCTTGATGCTTTGTGTGGGTGTTTGTATTGCCATTCTAGTTCAGGTCACTAGTGCATTTTTTAAAGCAATTTTCCATCTTCTCAAGTTCTGCTGCTTTGGTTTACATCAGCAGTCCAGTGTATGAGATGGTTCCTTTATGCTGAAACTAAACAAGCAGATTAGCTGCTAATGGGTATTCAGCAGGCAAGACTAAGATAGTCCAGAGGAAAACCCTGGAAATGTATATGATGTGGTGCCAAGGTCCTTAGTGCCAATTCTTCTGTTGCATTAAACAAAGGTAATGTTGCATTTTTTCATGCATGCACATAATAAAAGAATTTTGCAGGTACCTTGTCTTTATGGTGAGG
This sequence comes from Struthidea cinerea, assembly GCA_013397865.1. Lineage (NCBI taxonomy): Eukaryota > Metazoa > Chordata > Aves > Passeriformes > Corcoracidae > Struthidea > Struthidea cinerea. Next base: position 352,925 of record VZTI01001820.1, on the reverse strand, counting down.
GATATCTCATCCCATAAAATAAAACCCAAGTAAGGGAATGTTTATGTTACTCATAAGAGGGTATAAGCTTCTGATGTTTCTCAAAAGGTGAAGCACTCTGGTCCAGAATTGCTGTCTGCCCCAGAATGATGGTCAGTGCAAATAATCACATGAGCCTCTTCAGCACCTCCTGTCCAGAAGGTGTCATTACCATAAAAAAAGCTCTTATCCAGAGATGTTGACATCTTTGAGTAGTTGGTGACACCCCTGTGTGGTCAGACAGAACATTTTCACTCTATGTGTGTGACAGTTCTTGTCTTTTATGTGCTGCCATGGCTCACTGATGGCCAGTGGTTTTTGGGTTACAAGTGTTTGCATATTGTATTCTTACATACACTTACTCTTTGCCTATGCCAGCTGTTCTCTCAGAAAGACTTACGTTTTTCTTCTATTAACTCTTGGGCACCTTTGGTACATGGTTGTCCCACTCCCCTGTTTTATTTCTATCATGTTATATTAGAACTGTACATGGAAATTAAGAAATCTAAAAGGAGAAATTAAGCTTATTTTGTAGAACTCTTTGCTTAAGATTTTTATTTTTCTGATTTAGAAAGCTCCTCTTGGGTTTTGAAATAGTCCAGGCTGAGGACACTGCTCTGCTTTATTATAGAAAGCTTAATCCAGTCTCTCTGGGAAAATCCAGAAACAATTTTTCTTGCTTACAAGTGTGCCAAAAATTGTATAAATTTGCAAATGATTATTTTTCCCTCTTGGGGCATAACTTCAGAGTAGATTGTCAGTTTTTGCAGAACCTCATAAATCTTCTTACTCTACAGTGAAAAGAATAGGTAGTCATTAAAAAAAAAAAAAAGCCCCACAACTTAGTCATCTGTTCAGCAGAACAGCTTTTTATGTTTTATTTACAATATATAATTCTTGCTTTAACAGACTTGGTCTCATCTGTGAAGAGATTTTCAGCATTGAGGCTTTACATGTAAATTTCAGAAGAACTTAAAACAGATGTACTATATTTCCTATTTTTAAGCATGATACAGTCCTGTATTTTCCATACATTGTATAAGTTTCTAGTAGAGAGAAGGCAATGGTATTAAAGTTACTGGACATCCGGTATTGCTGCACAATGTAAGCTAAAATTGCCTTTTGTATTAAATAGAATTCTTTAGATTGAAGCTCAAGAAAATGGTTGCAAATATGATAGATCTTATCTTGAGTAGGTGAATGCTCTCACTTCTACTTTTGAATCCACTCTCTCAAAGTGTTCCAGGGTGGTTTTAATTTCTGTTACAGTTTAATTTCACTGAGTGAAGTTTGTAAAGGGGCGAAGTATTTGCACCACCTTGTCCTGTTTTGCTTTTCATTTCAGTGTTTGGTTACTTCACATTATTCATTTTCATCAATGTAGTCACTTAATCTAGGTATTCAAATTTCAAATTCTACTTGTATAAGAATTGAAATTTGGAAATGCAGTGCTAGGCGTGCATGTAGTAGCATGATTTTAAAATTTCATGTTTGAGAAAATAATTAACTGAAAGACAGCACGTGGAGAGGTTGCCAAAGCATATGGCAGTGTGCACAGTAGTTTTTCTGAAGGTGTTTGTCATAAATGCAGTCATTCATCACCCTGAAGTCTGGCAAATTCAAAGGCCAGCAGGTGAGCTTGCAAATGTGCTCTGTCATCCTTGAAAGACAACAGAGGTGACCTAGTGCCCAGTGAGTAGGAAAAGGCAAGTGCTGTGCTCGTCTTCAGAAAAGGCCTAAAAAGACAACATGAAGAACTAGAGGCCAGTCAGCAGTACTGTGATCTGTGGGGGAAATTATGGAACAAACCATCGTGGAACACATTTTTAGACGCAAGGAGGGAAGGAGTTGCCTGAAAATGCATTTTTGCTTCACTGAAATTTTTGCTTTATCAGTGGAGTTGCACTAGATATCCTGTCTTACTGCGTTCAGGAAGCTATTATATAAAAGTGCTGCATACATTATGGATACATTACTTATCCAGAAGTTAGAGGTGTGAGGTAACTGTTTTTATGATGCATGTGGTGATTTTATACTAATATGAAAGGTAATCCCTGTATTGCACATTGATTGCATCTTTGTGCACAGACCGGTGGTTTTTAATTTCCATAGGTATATCCTTTAAATTACAAAGATGTAAAAGACACATGTTGCCATCTAATGATCTGATTTAAAAAATAGATTTAACTAACAAGGCAAACTACTATCAAATCAAATCAGGTATTTGGGGGAAAAACCCCACTCTGTATTGCATCTCGAGTGGAAGTGTGCTGAGGTTGCAGTGTCTGTTACCATAGACCATGGAATGTTTACAACCCTAGAGTCACTCATTGTGCTAGTAAATTAATAAAATTTTCCACCTGATGTAGCAAAAGCCAATATCTACAACTGTCTAGTAGCAGTTAAATTTTCCTGCTTATTTGTTTAGCTTCTGGTTTTTTTGGTTAGGCAGTTACTCTCTACAACTCCTCCATAATCAAATAAAACCTTAATGATTGTCCTTAAATGCTTAACTGGAGTACAATATCCACTCTTAGGAAAATAAAAATTTGTTTTCAGTCATTTCTAGCTATAGACAGAGCCAATAACTAGTTAAAGTTACACTGTGCCACCTCTTGAAAACCTATTTTTTGTTGCATGAATTTACAATTGTATAACATTGTTCTCAAAGACGGGTTAAGCAAGACTGTCTCCACATTTTTTTGTTTGGTTGACTTTTTCCTTTTTCCTTTTTTAAATTTCAGTGGTAAAGATACGTACAGGTTGCCCAGGATAAAACCAGCTTCATCATCAGTGGCACTTCTTTTTTCTTTGAGAAATTAGGCGGTAGCATAGGCAACTGCTTCTGACCACAGAGCTGATGGAAGCTTAATCTGGGTAAAATCAAGATGTTGCTGAAACAATCAAAAAATGATGGATTTGAGACTTTTTGATTTACTGTGCCTTTTAGTTATTCAAGTTCACAGTCTAAGTCAATCACAAATTTCTGCCAAAGTTGGGGAGCTGCAACTCCTTGTTTTGTTTAGTTTCTCTACTTTGTGAGCTAGAAATATGAAGTTGTCCGGTCACTTACAGTTTTGTGAAATCCAGTATGAATTAGTCTAAGTAATTGCTGAGTAAACAATGTCTACATAAGCAATGTAAAATTCAGATTCATATTCTGGAGGCAGTAGTGCTTTGCATGTAGTTTCCAGATGAGAACAAATTATTTTACAACTTAGAAATCAAGTGACTGTAGCGCTTTCATGCTTCACCATGATATGTCAGAACTTCAGCATCCTTTAACCAATGACATACTGAAATTATCTTATTAAGATTGCAGAAATGATGAAGGAATCCATCAAGACTGAGACTTTGCTATGCCGTATTGTATTACCATGCTCTTTGCTTCGAACAACATATAGTCTAAATGAGGGAAAACAGATGTGGACTTAGGGTTAGGAAGCACAGCAGAAGAGAGGAAAAATGGCAGGCACAAGTGTCACTGACATGGCATTATCTTGTTATAGACGTAGTTGTGAAAGTTCAGTTTAAATTTAAAAGAATGGGCTTAAAGAATGAGCTTTAAATTAAAGAGTGAGGGAGTCCTAGACAGTGAGAGGAGTGAGTGCTGCTGGGGGAGAAGTAAGCAGAGAAAAGCAAGTGTGGAAGAAGGGGGAGGGTTGGAGGGAACACTTGTTGCAAAATGGAGATGATCTGGTGAACTCTGAGGATTTTCAGTGTGCGAAGAGTGGTTTGGTTGCTCTTTAAATCTATTCCTGCTGCCTGGCATCTGTCCCACTCCTCCCTCAGCAGTGTGCTGGGGAGTGCTAGGGTATCATTGGGGATCCTGTTTCCCAAGGACATGAGGGAGTGCTCAGCCAAGTTCTGCACCCCACGTCCTCTACCAGACCTTGTTTTCCCCTCCTTGCCAAGCACAGAAGTCCCTGATTTAGCTCCTTCTGCAACTCCTCCAACCATCTGGAGTTCATGCCTCTTTCAGAGCAGTAGAACTAAAGCACAAAATCTATGAATGCGGTATATTTGCATTAGTTCAGACTACTGTTGTCTTTTTTTTTTAGATTTTAATTAATATTTGTATATCCATGTATCTTCAGGAAAATAATGTAAATAAAGTTAAATGTTTAATATAGTCCTTTGTGCTATTCTGAAATAGCTTTAAAGGAACTTGTTAGAAATCTTAAAATACTTTGGGTCTTAAAAGCATTCATACTGGAAAAAAATCTAAATTTTAAAAGGCATAACTTGTGGAGGAGGGAACAGGGTGGTGTTTAAATGATGGTGTATCCTTTCCCTTTTTGAAAGAACGAAAGCACAGTGCATCTTTAATGTTGATAATTCCTCATTAAAAACCTTAACTTGCTGAAGGACTGCCTTTCAGATGTGTTAGAATTCATATTAGCACTACTTTGCCCTTGTTTCTGAATTATTTTAATGACGGCAGCCGCTCCATCAAGTTGTCTGTCAAGATGTGGGTGGCAAGCTATTATTTCACTTCATAAATCATAATTTACAGGGGTTTTTATATCCCTCTTGGGGATAAACACTTTATGCTTTGTGTTTTCAGCAGCAATATAAAATGTAATTGATACTTGAAGCAATATGTTAGAAATATGGACAGAGAAAGCCAGGAGAGAAAAATCACAAATGTTTAGTTTTTCTGTGGGTTGGTCTGCATACTGAGCATTTTTTCCATCTGATTTCATATTCTTAGCACTTCAACAGAGGATGATGATGAATTGCATTTACACAAGTACTGCCCGTAGGTTACTATAAGGATGTTTAGTTATAGACAGTCAACAGACTCAACAGGGTTGTTTTGTACCATTTCTCATGCTGCTGAATAAACTTACAACTTTGTACTATTGTCTTCCAGATTCATGAAAAACTGCATTATTATGAAAAACAGAACCCGGTGCCCATACTCCATGGTGCAGCAGCCTTGGCAGATGATGTAAGTGTCCCCTGCTGAGATCACTGGTACCAAGTCTCCCAAAAAACTGTCTGCAAGCAGAACTCTTCATAGTGCAAACATATGAATGTAATCCTCTGAGCTGAAATCATAAGAAGGTGCAAAGGTTTCCAAACGTTCTGTCATCACTGGGCTTGTTGCTGATACTTGATTTTTATTCACTTGCATGTTGTAAAAACATTGCATCTAGATAGCTTCTTGTTCTGCTTTAGTAACTAAGCAATAAAAATTACAGGTTGGAACTCTACTGGGAGGGGAAAAGCTGTCAACTATTACTGTTTTGAGAAAGTCAAGAGGAATGCTTTGGAAAAATAAAGACAAATGAGATAGCAGCACTGCTGACAGAACATGAGAAAGGACAAATAATATTACAGAAATGAAGCATATGAAATGCCAAGGATGGAGGCTTGTTAAAAAAAATCAAAACTATTTAAGAAGTACAGTAGTGATTTATTGATATTGGAGCTTTCCAAATTACCTTCATAACCAAAAACTAAATTGTAAAAGTGGTCAGCATTGATGGAGTAGTTAATTTCCTGTTACTATAATTTTTATTTTCAAGAAAAAAAATCCAACCTGCCATTTCTTGCTATTTGGTTAATTCTAGGATTCAGATGAATTGTGAACACACCTGTATAAACTATGACTGAACCCGAGGTAGGCCAGAATAGAGAAATGTTTAATAAACTGTGGTTTAGGTGAAGTCCAGAAATCTTTGTTGCAATTGATGATGTCAGGTTGCGTTTTAGAAAAGGCAATATGTATTCAGATCCATTTCAAATACAGCATGTTTGAAACTTCACATGCTTTATAGATGTTTTAAAATCTTAACTATCTTTATATAATTAATAGATTTTGGTTTTTAAATTTTACAAATGATTGAATGCTGTGAATTGAGATTGGTAGCATTAAATTAAACTTATTTGAAGACTATTGAAAAAAGGATACATGGTAATTTAATCATGTTTCAGTAGGAGGAGAGTTATTTCCTGTAACATACCAACTATAATAATACATTAGCCTTGACGTCAGGCATATATTGGTAATATTTTTTTAACCTTCACGTAGCTTTGAATAATGTTGATAGTAATTTTGAAAATTAGAAAGCTGGTTGAAATTCTCTTCATTAAGTTCTTGCTGACATATTAATAATCCTTGATAATATTTCTGTTATGGATCTCTGGGCTAAAATTCTCAATAAAAATAATTTCTTATTTTTGGATGCAAAACTTAGTTTTTGATACTTTCAGAAACGCTGAGCAATCTCATTCTTTGTTTAGACCCATTTAAAATGTATCGTTTTGGAAATCCCTAAATTAAAATCTGTCACTCCCACGTTGAGACAGGTTGGGGCTTTTAACCCTATGGGTGTATTATTATGTACATATGGTAGTATTTTTAAGTGTACATGTTGGGACATGATTGTCTCTAGATATGTACCTACTTTATATGTTTTATATGTACACCTTCTTTTTAATAGACACTGTTGCTAGTTCTTCATTAATTATGTGTAGCTGAACTGCCAGTTTTTTGGGCACTGTCCCATAGGGTAAGGATGTCCTTTGGTGGCTGAAGTCAGGCTAGCACACTGCAGGATTTTCTATGTTTTAATAGCTATCAGCAAGTTTTCAGGAAACAAATTTACATGCAGTGGGCTTTGTAATTCCAAAACTCATGAAGTTTCAGGATTAAAGTGCTATTCGTTTTTTGGCATGTTTGTTTGACTGGTTGTCAACTTCAAGGATTTAAGAGCATGTTGATGTTATAAAACACACTTTCATTTCAATAGGCTTTAAATTAATGTTTTCTCTTCCTACTGATAGTAACTGTTCTGTAGTTAAAGAAGGAGATATTAGCAAGTAGATATTCCCTGCTTGATTTAAAACCCAAATCTGAGGTGCTGCTATCATAAATAAAGCTGTTTAAGGACTGTGTCTTTATTCTTGTGTTATTTTTTAAAGCATTTTTAGAAGTAACTAGTGTGGCAAGGCTTTTCTACACATTTTCTTATTCCTGGCTGCCGTACCTTCTCTCTCCTCTCCCCCAAGGACTTTTAGGCTGAATTTCCCATCAGACATTCTGTTTGCCTCTTATTTTAGAGCAGCAGTGTCTGACATAAGGCTCAATGATTTCACTCAAATTATCTAAATATCTATCCTGGTTCCAGCCAGGACAGGGTTAGTTTTTTGCTCTAGATGGGAGAGGGCATGGTTAGGACATGGAGGTTATTCCACACCACCTCATGTCATTTCAGAGAGTTCATGAAAGTGACTTTCTTCAGGGAAGAAAGGGTTTGTTCCAATCGAGAAAAAGGGGTGGAAGAAGCCATCCAGTAATGTCTATTATCAGGGAGTTTTTCCATATGAATAATTTCTTTTCTTGCACCTTTTGTTATTAATATTGTTGCTATTACTTATTTAATAATAGTATATACATATAGTATAGTACATTTTCTTATCGCTGTTTCCAGTAAAATGTTCTTTCCTCATCCTGTGATCTTTGCCTTTTATGACTCCAGTTGGAGAGGGAAGGGAAAGTGGTGCATGGTTTTAGTGGGAGTACTGAATTGGAGAATACCACTCCTAAACCACGACAATATCACTGGCAGGATAGGTATATACAGCAAATAAGGCCTCTAGGTTGTTAGAAAGATTGTTCTGGCAAAAGAAGTTTCAGAACTTCCTCCAGAATCTTTAAAGACCAGTCCCTGGTGCTCCCCATCTTGCCAGCCTCACTCCACATCTGGCCCTCCCGCTTGCCTTTCTTCCCCTCTCTGGAGTGGCAGCTTTTTGTAAAGAGCTTGTTGAAATGTTACGGTTCCCTCAAGAGACCATAGAGGAGGTTTTCAGACAGTTTTTCCTGCAGTCTTTAGCATAGGAGATCTCACAGTGTCAGCGTCCAGAGTATGCCACGTACTGCTTCTGGTAGCTGTTTCAAATCTCAGCACTTTAACAACAACAACAACAACAAATCCCATCTAAAACAGCTGAGGTGACATCTGTTTGCTAATCCGAAAACACAACTTTGTCTTTCAATCTTTGTTTTCCTCCTCTTCTATCACAAGGTATTAAATGTGCCTAAAACTTCCATGAAAATATTTGGAAAATAGTATAAATCACATGAAGACAAGTTTTAAATTATTTTATCTCTGAAAATATTTTCTAAATTATAAGATTAAATTTCTGTTAAAGCAGTAATGAAGTATTTTTTCTCACTATTCTAAACCTTATGTGTGTGCATTTGCATTTGCACCACCAAAGCAAACGCCAGTTCTGCTGGAGTTAATACTTGTGCACAATTCATCTGAGAGAGAAATGCTGAAATGGTCATTCTGCTGAGAGGTTTCTTGTCTTCATCAGTGCAACATGAATTAATAGATTTTATTCTCCAGTGATGAGCAGTATAGTCTAAAGAATTAAAAGAGAATCAAGGGTAACCCATGTCATATACCTGCTGTCATTCCTATCGCAGAATATTTTCAGCTTTGCAGGGCATTTCCTTAAAACATGCAGATTCAGTTGCAGTCAGATTACCTCAGTATTTGGCTTTGTGCCTAAAAATATTTCATTCTGACCTTTCCTACAGAGATTGTTTTTTAATCTTTCGGTATTAAGACACAAATATTGTTAATATTAGTACCGAGATACTTAGCTGGATGTTTTTGACTATGAATTATGGTTAAAAGTCTGTAGGATAGTAGGTGATGAATTTTTGTTACTGTATTTAATTTGATGATTAAAAGGAAAAAAGGTATTGAAACCATGTCTGATGTCTATAATGGCTTCTTCAAATAGATTTGTCTATTATATATAATTATGCAAAATATACCTCTATCCATTTATCTTGAAAATGTATACAAAATGAAAGTACAAATTTAAAATTAGGTTAGACAAATAAAATTACTTGCTGCAAATAGCCAATCTTTCTTTGAGACATTTTTATGCAAAGAGAGATTGATTTAATGCAAAGAAAACAAGTGATTACCTGAAATCACGTTTTGCATTATAAGCCATGTAGCTTCAGAATTTTAAACCGAAGTTCAGTGTTGTGAAATGTATTTCAGCTTTTCCTTCTTCTGGAAAAATAGTTTGAGTCTAAAATCCTGTAGTAAAATATGCCTCTTGAGTCCAAATTAGTTGAGAATGGCATGATAAGAAAAACCCAAGACGTGAGCCAAATAGCCATGAGATTAAAAATTAAACTGCTGCTCTATTGTTCACCAAGCCACAATTTGGTAGTATAACCAAACATAAATTACTGATCTTGTTGCTAGGACATAGTTTGTGCATTTTAGAGGCTTGAATTGCTGATGACCTGTTATAAATTATATTGTGATTAACCCGCTTCACGTTTAACAAGCTCCTTCCAGTGTATGTGTAAACATAATAAAAGGTTCAGATTGCTTGCACTGTAGGGGCACTTTGCTTTCTTATCCCAGTCCTAAACAGCACAGCTACTGTGGGTTTTTGGAAGCAGTGTGGATTTCACCACCTCATTTGAAACTGTTTTTTATAGACAGTGTCAAAGTTTGATCCAGTCATTTTTACAAGCAGTTCTTTGTCTGCACGCAAAGGACCATTCACTTAAATGAAGTGCTGGGATTTGCCCCCTTTGCTATAAATCAGAATGTGATCTGGCTGCACCCTTGCCAGAAATGATTACTTGTGTTAAACTGAGCCAAAAGGCCTGGCTTAAATCTGGTCCACTGAGGGCCAGAAACAGAAGCATGGTGATTGATGGTGTTTTCCTTCATGCTGGCTTCTGTTTGAACATGCTGGAAAGCAATAACCTTGAACAAGATAGATTCTGGGTTGTCACTGATGCACTGGGTAAAACAATGCTTTGCTAATGGTCTTTGTGTTGATTCCATCTCCCACCTAGCTGGCTGAGGAGCTGCAGAGCAAACCACTGAGCAGTGAGATTAGAGAGCTGTTGAAACTCCTTGCAAAACCCAATCTCAAGGTGAGGATGAGTTGCACCTGCAAAGTGCCTTCTGCGTGGGTGTGTGCATCTGCTTCCTTGGGCTGGGTGTGGGTTTGTCTGCTTTAACAAGTACTATGTAAGAACATATGTAGTGTTAATCAGAAATATCTGTGATGAAGAAACACATTTAATGCCTATAAATTATTATGCTGTTACTCATAAAAGGAATCACTTATTCACAAGGGATATTTAAAAAAGTAGATACTTAATTTTTTTTTTTTTGCTATCTTTTAATGCATGTGCTTCATAAATTTGTTACAACCATGCTTTTACTGAAAGGTTGTCAGTCATACTGATTTAACTGCATCATGCATAAGGAGTGCAACCCGGTACTTGGGGCAAAATTCATGATGGAAAACGTTTTTAAAAACATTTAATTTTGAAAACTTTCTGTAAAACTCCTGGCGTTCTCTGTGGTCTTTTTGAGGAACTTGATACCTTTTGTCTGACAGAAGACTATAGAACCATTGAACCATTGAGGCTGGATCGAGGTTGTCTGGTTCAACATGCTGCTCAAAGCAGGGTCAACACTGAGTTCAGAGCGGGTTGTTCAGGGTTTTCTCCCATTAGGTCTTGGAAATAAATGCCTGGGAACAGACGTTCTACAACTACTCTGTGGCCTCTTCCAATTCCTAATCACCATCCTAGTGAAAACTCTTCCCTTGCATCCAGTCAGAACCTTCCCTGAGTATGCACTGTTGATGCACAGGAGCATATTATTTTTCCATTGTTAAGAGAAAGAAGACCTTAGTGCTTTAGATGCATATTGCAATGATAATTAAATGCAGCAGTTGATAAGTTGAAATGAAAACTGCAGAGTGGAAAGGAGCTCCTTTTAAGACAGTTGCTTTTTTGTATTATGTGTAAAACACTGATCTCAAAACCTGAGAAACTATGGTATCTTCAAAGTGCTACAAAATTTTAAAGATCAATTTTTCTTTGATCTTTTCTTCTTCAAACACCTGCTTTTTGAAGATTTTTGCACTGTTTTTTTTCCATAGTTTGTAAAGTGACAAGCTGTTTTTCTTTGAAGGGGTAAGTAATGCCAATGGCATACTAGAAGAGGAATTGTTGGTGCATGAAATTGCAGAGATCCTAAGCTTCGCTGGAGGTATTTCCTTAGTGACTGTCCATGTGTGCTTCATACTTCTGAAGTTTTGGTGGGTTGAGTCTGGAAACAGCTCATGTGCTACAACTGCATCTCTCCCTCTCCTTTTCTTGCTTTCTCTCACTCATTCCCTCACACACTCACTCTCGCTGTCTGTTCCATGGTAGCAGTGAAAGGCAGTGTGATAATCTTAGTGGGATTTCAGGGAAAGAAGTTCCTTCCCCTCAGAGTGGTTAATGTGACTGAACAACTGCAGTAACTTAGCAAATGTCTTTCTTGGCTGCAGGGGCAGATGGCCAGCTGCAGGGTACCAAGCCCTTTGCATGGCCAGACTGCCTAATCCTGCACAAGGTGCATGTTTCCCTGCCCTGCAGGAGCCTTGCAGGTGTTTGTGTTGCACCTTGCAGGTGTTTGTGTGAGGTAGGGGTAAGAACTGACAGTATGCAAGGTACTTTTGCTTGTCCATTATCTTCTCCCCCGCCATGTCATGGCAAACGTGCCTCAGAGAGATGGTAAATTATCACTGCTCCCTCCTCCGTCATGTTGCCCAGGTGACTGTACTGCATTCAGTCAGAAGCTGTAGTTGAAATTCTTCTGTTATCTTCCCTGCTCTCTCTTGGACAGAAGAGGAAAAGAAGGACGTTTCTGGGACTCGGTACTTCCAGTTTCTCCTCAGAGATGACCTAGTCCCTTCAGTTGTATCTGTGTTTATACCGTACATTGTGTAAATTTTTCTAGCCCTTCGCTATTAGGTTTATGGCTAGAGAGGGTTTCTTTGTTTTGTTCTAGATTCCTGGGACAAAATGATGGTTAGAACAGCTCTTTTTCACACACCTGAAATTACTTGGGAAAATTGATCTCTCTTTTCCAATGATGTTCCATAGACTTTATCTAAAAACATATAAGGCTTAATTTGGGATTGACTTAAGGTGGCTGTACATTACTTCGCAGGGGAAACTTTCCTCTCCTGACCGGATTTATAACTGCAGTGTTAGCTGGAGCCAGGAGAGCTTCCACTTTCCTACAGCTCTGCTCTAAGTTTATGGCATGGTGAAGGATGGTTAGGATTAGTTTGTTGCACTACATCACTGCCTCCACAAGTCTGATGGTGTAAGGGGACAGGTCTAGCAAGGTGTTTATAACTTTGCAGGTTTGGTTAGCAGGCCAGAAAAGGCTGGGAGAGGTTTCTAATCATGCCTGATTAGATAAATATTTCTATATTTTAATTCTGTATTAAAAAATTCTTTTGTTGCATTTATTTCTGAGTGTTTGCATCTGATGAGTAAAACTTTGACAAATTGTGGTGCTTGTCATTTTCATCCACAGAGAAGTTTTCTGAAGAAGAAAGTAGTTTCTCTGAGGCAGTTACATTTATCAGACTTGAGGCTTTCAAAATGTCATAAAAGTAATTCTAAGGGTTTGTCAGGTGCATTTCCTTTTGAAAAGAAAAATAAATTGGGCATTTCCAGTCTTCTAAAAACTGCATGAAGTATCCAGTTACAGAGTGGGGTTTTTTTCCCTGCTCTCAAATGTGGCATCACTTACCGTAATTAAATGAACTAATAATGGTTGTGGTTTATCTTTTCTGATTAAAACAGAACTCTGGAAGTAAAACAGAGCACATAGCTCTGGGAAATCAAGTGAATTTGTTTAACTGTGTGTTAGACATTTCATTTGTGTTCTGGATTTTAAATATAATTGTGGAGCCCCATGGACACAGGCCAGCCACACTTATTATTTTTAATTTCTAGAACTGAATAAGGACTTAGAGTTTGCATTCTTTAATCTTGCTTTACCTTGTTAAATATATCAAGAAATAGAACAGTATTTCCATACCCTAGAACCTGAATCCAGTCGAATACTGTATTTTTGTTTTAGGCAGACCAGAAATTAGCTCTTTGAAATAGAATTATAGAATAACCTGAGTTGAAATGCACCCATAAGGATCATCGAAGTCCAACTCCTGGCCCTGCACAGGACAGCCAAAGAATCACACCATGAGCCTGACAGCATTGACCAAATACATTCAACTGTCAGGCTTGCTGCTGTGAGGACTTCCATGGGGAGCCTGTTCCAGTGCCCAACCACCCTCTGGTATCCAACCTAAACCTTCCCTGACACACCTTCAGTCCGTTCTCTTCAATCCTGTCATAGGTCACCACATAGAAAAGATCAATGTCTGTCCCTGCTCTTCCCCTCATCAGGAAGATGTTGACTGCAGTGAGGTCTCCCCTCAGTCTCCTCCAGGCTGAACAGACCAAGTGACCTTGTCCACTCCTCATATGGCTTCACCTCCAGACCTTTCACCAGACAGAAACTGCACTTTAAGATACCTAAAATACATTTGCAGAGAGCAGGGCAGGCAGACCCAAGCCTGATCTGCTGGCATTTCAAATCACCCAAAATGTCCTTGCTTAGGTCGAAACACCATTCTGACCAGAGCTATGCAGCACTGCGCACAGGCTGGCCTGACCGTAAGTGGTATATATCTATATCTATACCTATAAGTTTTGTATCTTCAAGGTATAAATTTTATTGCAATTTAATAAAACCAACCAAACAAAATGCCCATGCACCTCACACACAAACACAACAATGTAAGTTTCAATACATTTAGTTCTGGTTATTTACCATCATTTTAACTTTAACATGTTAAACTCTTAAGCTGTTTTTTAACATGAAGACAAGAATATATAGTTGGGATATACATGAGGAAACAGTATTTCTGATTTAAGAGAAGACAGTCCTGTGAGTGCTTTTGTACAAAATATGAATAGCATAAAGAAATACGTATTCTCACCTTTAATGGTTTATAATTTGGCAAAATTAAAAGAATTTATGTGACAGCAAAAAAGAATGTCTTTAAAGAGGAGAGTTGTACAGAATTCTGAAAATAATGACAAAAATTTAAAAAATATGATGCATCACCAGTGCAACTGATAGAGATGTCTTTATAGAAATTTGGGTTTTTTACGAATCTGGAAGTACTGCTGTTGAGAGCACTAAACTTTTTTTTTTAATTAGTATATTGTCTAGAGACAAAATATTTTCCATTATTATGCAATTGTGTAAATTGGAACCTATAATTGGAAGACTAAGATTCAAGATGCTAACACAAAATACACCTAAAAGGGAATTTAATTTTGGCTATTTAATGAACATGTCACAATCAAGTTAGCAAAATGGTCTTATCTGTTAGTAGAGATGGAAAAGGGAAGAAGCAAAGTGGTCACTAGAGTAACTCTGTCAGTAACAGGGCAGAACTCCAGTGGGGAACACCGTAAGAAAGGAGATGTACAAATGACAGATGATTAAGCTAAGAATGAAAGACTTTAAAGCTTCCAAATTCTCTTCCACATTTCATTAAAAACTGTCTTGAATAATTAGGTTTCCATTCCTTTTCTAACAAGCTGGAAAAAACTTTGTTCTTTTTGGGATGGTGCCGTGACAGGGGAGCATAATTGTTATTTATTTTTAAAATTATTTGAAAAACTGGAACTATAAGATAATAATAATATAAAAATAACGGTAAGAATTAACATTTTAGGCATTTAATTTATTGCTGTGGCTGTAAACAAAAAAGACTGTTAAAGAATGAACTATCTTTTAGTCCACTGAATGATGTTATCCCAATTGTACTAATTTTGAGACAGGCTTGGTATGTATTATTCAGATCTAAATAACTTTTAACTTTGGGTTTATAACAGCTTTATAACGTTTGTGGTCACTACATACCAAAATAAGCAATTTACCATTGAAGTTAATCTCTATTAGGGTAAATTAAGTGTGTTTTAAATTATATAAAATATGTCCTTTGTGGTCATTGGTGTAATGGGCAGAACAATAATTATTTCAAAAGCTAATGCAACTGTGCTAAAATTATTCTGAAGAATGTTTATACCTTTATGACCCAGACGAAATGAAGCTGTTCCAATGGTGGTTCTGCCTGTTTCAGTGGAGTTTATCTTCTGTTTATGTGTGCTGGAATGTTTGCCAGCTGCTGGTCTGAAACATAAACCAGGTACCTAAACAAGGGCACCAGGCAGGACTGTGAATGAGTTCAGTGCCTCATGGTGCACCAGAATGTAAAGTATGTGGTCACTTCGGGGCACTGTACCTGTAGCCATAGAGGGAACAAGTGGTGGACATCCAGTATTTTTCTTGTCTTCTCTTTTATTACCATAGAATGAACAGAATTTTGGAAGTAACGTTAAGTTAACTTACAGAGTGAAGGAAAAACTGCTCTTGTATGATTGGGAATGTTACTGTTCATAAAAAATACAGATTCTCTGTTTTAAATTGGGGGAGTGGGGGGTTTAATTTCTTTCAAATAGCAAAGGTGCATACACCAGCAAATTGCCAGTAGGATTTATGCTTGCTGTTTTATTTGCAATTCATTTGTGGTACACTTGACTTTCAGTTTCACAAAATAATTTACATTTGTGAATATTTTCACACAATTTCATGTCTTTGGCTTTCCTTCAGAATAGAACCATGAGTTAAACAAAACTAAAGCTGCAGATAATGAAGCTAGGGCACTTTGTTCTTCATATACATGCGTCATATATTCAATTAGGTTTCTTTGAAAGAAGAAATAGTGCTTCTTTGAGCATGAAGCATACCTTTAATGTTGTCCTGTCCTGTTCTAGTTTTCTTGTATTTACTGGGGAGTTTGTAAATTCTACCCTTGATTTCATAAACAATTGCTGATACCATCATCCCTGCCATTTGAGGCTTACTGGGTTTGCATAGTGGCCTAATAGACTGTTCAGATCAAAGTGCAGCTTGTTCTGTTAAAAAACCAAACATTATAAGCCTTTATCAGCAGAGCCTTCTAAAGCTGCCTTACAGACACTGGTGAAAATTGATATAAATTAATGTCCAGGAGACTGCTGGCTTTTTTCTACAAGAACTTTAACATACAAAGCACTGAAAGAAAATATTGCGCTATAATAACATAAAACAAAATCCATTTTTGCTTTGAAAAGTTCATGAAGCATTTCATGTACCATGTAATTAAAAAAAAATAAAGTTAATCTAAACTTTGTCTTCTTTCCAACATTTCCTTTGTAATTAGTCCTGCTGAAGATTTTCCGTCAGGGCTTTTTCACGGAGCTATGTGTTTTCTGCAAAGTCAACATTTTCCACTGGAAGTGGTTGGGATTTGCCTACAACTGTTCAGGTTTTGCATCTGAAGAACTCAAATACAAATTTCAGGTCTGTTAAGATCTGAGCTAAATTTGGGCTGCTACTGTATCCTAGGTACTTGGAGGACCTTTTGGCCCTGTCCTGTTAGAGACTTGTCTTCCCAGATGTACCAGTATTTTCTACTCTTGCACATGTCCTGGGAGACTGTTGTCCTCTTTATGAAATATTTATGCTCACAAATGGTAACACAAACTACAATATCTGTTTAGGAAGAGTAGTTTCCCATGATCTTTAACTATTTACTCATCAGTGGTCTGCGAAATGTATTGGTAGGACTGGTTGTAGGAATTGTGCTCATATATTAAGAGATTTTACTATACAAACACTTTAAATTTATTAATATGATGAGCTGGACTACAGTGTACTGCATATGTCAACTGAAAAGTTACCTATATAGTCCTTACTTGCAAAATCAGATGCCATTAATTTGTAAACCTGCAAGAATGTGCTTGATTTTTGATGGTATGCCATGAAATATCAGCAGAGAGACAGAAATACTTTTTTTTTCCCCCAGAGTAATAGGTGCAAATGAATGCAACAGTCAGCACGGACCACAGCACTGATGGTTTGATGACATTGGTTGATGGATAGATAGCCCACAGATGTTCTGAGCATACCAGCCATGAAGCTGGGGCAGAGGGGACAGTGCTGGGAGACCTTTGTTGGCAAATGACTGAAATCCTTCTGCCCAGTGTTTCATGACTTTAAACTATTTGCCACTTTGAGAAGCTATCCATCACATATTTTGGCAACTAGTTGAAGGAAAAATATATTTTATTTGTAACTCTTTTCAGCTTTAGACCTTGACTTCCGATTTCCATTTCTGCTTGCACCCATAATTAAAAAAATGTTTTTATAGAAAACTCTTCCTGGGTAAGGAAAGCTGGGAAAATAAGTTGCTGTCTTTACTTTTGGATTGCTCATGTTACTGGGATGGAGTAAGTAAAACAAAAATGTAATGGCAAAATAGTCCTTTTAAAAACAGCAAGAAAACCCTTGATTTTTCACATCTGTCAGGCAGAGAAAATCAGAAAGCAGTTGTGGCACACTCTTAACTGTTGTAGGAACTGACATATAACAATATACAACATATTAGGAGCATAGAGACAAAATGATAGAAAGGAGGTGAAAGAATATGCTGCATGAGAATATTTAAGTAACAGCCATCATGTTACTCTGGAAATGCTCTCAGGTCCATCTGGTGATAACTCGGCTCATGTCCAGTGCAGAGCTTGTCTGTCGATCTTAGATGTATGGATATGAGAATGCTCACTAGCAGCCAACATATAATAAACAGAGTGATAGATAACATAAACAAAAGTGAAGGCAGGCAGGTTGGCAGCAGAAAATATTAAATCTGAAAAGTAAATCAAAGAAATTCTTTGGTTATATATACAAACATTCCGACATGAGGGAACCAACTCTCACACACCTAAGAATGTTGAATTGCATACATGTAACTACAGCATTCAGATACAGAACATAAAAGTTGGCAGCATTGCTAAAGCTGGTAATTTAGGAGGAGGAAAGAATCATGACAGATAAAATCACATCCCTTTCAAGTAGAAATTCCATTCATCTGCTGAAAATGAACTATGGAAATGGACAAATTGCACAATATGAAGCAAATAGTCCCTTTTTTAGATGTCATCTTTTTATGCTGCTTTTTCCTTCAGTGTTGGTTTTCCTTTGCATTTGCTGGACCATATTGCATTTGAACTCTCCATTCAACAGTCTCCTCTTTTCTACTTCATTTTTTGTTAGGTTCCCATGTAGTATGAGTACTCTGTCGCTGAATTTAAGAATTTCTTATCATAGATGGATACATGTTATTATTTTCTGGAGGAATTAGGTTTATTCCGATTCTTTTAAACTTTTGGATCAATGGATATTTTTCTTTTGAGGACTTTAGACACCATGTCAATGTCAAATAAAGGCTGGGTCATTCCTAAAGACACTTTTTCAGAAAAGGCAACTGCATCCTCAGCTTCTACTTTGTTTAGTTTGTATTTTCATATGATTTCTTTGGGATGTCTTTGGATGGTTTTAAACCAAGAAAAGGTACATGCTACCACTGTAGACACTTAATATTCTCGGGAAGCTGCCACTTTTTCAAAAAAGGAATTGATTAAGGATTGCCAAGATATTGAAAGAGTGCTGCTGTCTCGGCATTTTCCACTCTGAAAACCATTTATTTGTATTCTTGGAAGTTACTTAAACAGGGCTTTGAGCTTCAAGGACACTTTAGCTACATGAATCATGTTGCGAATGTAAAACAGACTGTTTAAATTCTTCACTATTGATTTAAAATCAGAGCTTTTTTTGCTGTTATCCACAACTGAGGGAGAACATAGGGCTGTCATCTCGAAGGGTATTAACACCTTTACCAGATGACACGGATGGACAGGCTGCATGTTTCTGTGAACACTGAGAACAGTTTGAGTTGGGAAGCATCTCCAGGGGCTGTGAACATTGAGCCAGAGGAAGCGGGGGTCTGAAGATGCAGAAAGTTCATTTTTCTGTTGGCTGTTGCCGTCTGGCTACCAGCTGCAGGTAAACCCATCAATTCAGAATGGTGAATCTGAAATCAAGAAATAGCATTTGCAGGCAAGGAAATTACCCTTTAGTGAAGGGAAGTTCACATAGTCATGAATAAAGTCCACCATATCAAAGAGGAAAAAGTAATATATACTGAATATTTATCGAACTGAGATGTTGCTGTGCTAAGATCATTAGTCTACGGTAGATATTGAGAATTCAAAACCACACATGTACACAGTATGTGTTATTATTTTGAACCACTGCTGTGACCCAGCTGCATCAAAGTCAGATTGGAAGAGAAAGGGATTTAATTGCCAGCTGGACAAGCTTGAACTAGAGGACGACTCTAGTTTAAGTACAGATGGGACACTTGCAAGCATGGAATGTTATTTTCTCTTTTGTACATATGTAACTGCTGTCTTGTCATACAATGTGTAATTTCTAGATATTTTATAAAGAGTGTAAAGGAAAATATATCATTTGAAGGATGGAAAGAAGTAAATGAGCCCAGATTTTTTTACCTCTTACTTAGTACACCCATGGGGGTTTCCTGATTAGGAACACAAAATTATACTTAAGCTAAAGGACCTTGTTTAATTTTTCTTACCATCCCTGTCAAAGGTTTTTGCTTATGTTGATTGAATAGTGTGAGTGATCCCCAGTAGCAAAAGCAAACTGAAGTTAACTGATTTCTTTAACATTATTTATTCTATGTATTTAACTTGGGAATTTTGTACAGAACAGAAAATCCCAGATTTCTCTTGGAAAGTGATTAGATTAGTGCAGCATCAGAAAGAATAATATGTGATTACTGTAGCTTGTAAGAAATGTTTTTTGCTCTTGCTCCAGCTATCCTCTGGCCACTTCAGCAGCAGAACTGAGTTTCTCCTGTCTGTAGTTTTATTGCTTGCTTCTGCTTCTGGATTATACTTCATGCTTTAGCCAAGCTGGAGAGTTCAGCTAATGTGATTGTTCTTATCTGCTAATTGAGATGCCTGTTCTCACCTGCCTTTTTGTTCCCTCGTTAACCCTTGTCTTGCATCACGGTTCCAGTTGCACATAGTCCCTTAGGCAGGTAGTGGTGGTGGTGAAGAGACTGCTGTGTGCTGTTGATTTCTGATGGCTGCTTTACCACACACTGGCTAGTGTCTGTATGCCATCACCACAGTGCTTCAGCTTTCTGCTGGTTTATTCTACTATTTTCTAAATTCTTGCACATGTTTGGCTTGTATGACTCTTGTGCTTCTCCTTCCATTCTGATACTCTTGATGTTCTTTCCCTCAGTGGTTCAGTCTTCTCCCAGCTCTTTCAGCTTTTCTTCTTTGGTATCTGTTGCTGGATGACATCACTCACATTATTTTAATTTTATGCGAGTTGCTCATAAATTAATCTTGCCAATCTTGAATAATTTTCTCCACCAACATTTTTATCCTTTTTTTATTTCTTCTGTAACCTTATCTCAAAGGAAAGTATAATATGACTTGAGCTCTCTGGAGGATGAGCTCTGCCAGGTGAGTTCAGGGGCACATTGCTGTGGTTGCTGATAAAGTTACTTTTCTCCTCAAGTGAAACTTTTCTGTGCCAGCCTCAGTGGCAGTTACTGGCACCATGGCAAAGCAAAGAGGTGGGAAAATGTCTGTGTCTCACCTGATGGAGTTCAAGCTGAACTGCCAGAGAAGGTGGCTGGTGCTAATGATCCAAGCTGTGCACCGGGACAGCACAGTCATGGGCCATTTTGTTCCATTTTGCTGACTGTGCTGCCAGGGCAGTAATGTGCTCCACAGGCAGGGTCGCCAGCCGCTGG
Organism: Struthidea cinerea; assembly: GCA_013397865.1. Classification (NCBI taxonomy): domain Eukaryota; kingdom Metazoa; phylum Chordata; class Aves; order Passeriformes; family Corcoracidae; genus Struthidea; species Struthidea cinerea. Next base: position 332,291 of record VZTI01001820.1, on the reverse strand, counting down.
GTTGGCAGTGTCACACTCTTGTTGCAGCTGTTGGCTCTCGTAAAAGTTGGTTTGAGTTGCTACAAAGTTTCTGTTGATGACTATTCAATATTTAAACTTATAATAATGGGGGTTTTTTCCAAATACTATTAACAAAGAGGCTGCTTTTGTTTCTTCACCCATTCTGTTTCACTTCTTTAACTTACCATTTTCTAAAATGCTTTTCTAGACTACTAAACACAAAGTATCTATGAAAAATAAAGCCCAGATGGAGATTTTTTTTAATAATGAGAATTAAAAAAGATAAGGAGCTGTGTTCATGAACCAGGTACTACTGGTGTATTTTTACTCTTACAGATCTCAAAATATAAAGAGAAGCAAAAAATAATATGAACTTTGTCATAGTTTTAGAAGAGCAAAAATATAGTCAGTCTAGTTAAGAGATACACATTTTTCAAAGTGTAGAATTGTTTTCATTAATAACATTCTCAATTTAAATAAACATTTAAAATTTCAGAACAGTTTAAGAAAAAGAACTTATAACATTTCCAATGTCAGATTTTCTTTGTGTAAGTTGATAGTGTAAAATTTCAATTTATAAACTGTGAAATGATCAGTGATAGTTTTAATATGAAAAATACAGCACTAGTTATTAGACATTTCAGAGGTCCAATGAAAGTATTCATTTCCAGCTAGATCATGTCTAAGAATTTAGCTGAACATCAATATTTATATTTAGGTAGTTCAGGAGTTTGAATCATACCTTCTTTCAAGTTCTAAATATGGACCATGTTTACATTAGTGAATCATAAGCATAGAACTTATAGCTGAAATAAAATCTTTTTCTTCAGAGGTGCTTAAATATACATGACCCAAATCTTGGATCCTATGTACATAGTTCTGAAGAGCTGTGTATTTGAAAACAAAACCAAAGCATTTAAAAAAAAAAAAATTGGTATACACTTCTTGCAGTTTCCTGAGAGAGTTAAAAAATAAATTAGTATCATGGAAATTAATCGGTTCTTCACTTCTTATGTACAAAAAGAGAACATTGCTACCTTTACATTGCCTTGTGCATTTACTGCCCAATTATTCAGGGTAAATCTTGTTCATCTTAGGATCCAAATTTTATTTCTTGGCACTTGCTATTTGTTTATTTTTAAACAAAGTCCCAACCTTCTCTATACACATCTAGTCTGATATATAGTTTTTTAGACTATATTAATTGAATGGTACAAAGATTTTGCTGAAGATCTGTGAATCCAGTAGTTTCTTCATGTGTTCAAAATATATGGAAGTGCTCTCGAGGACAGACTGATCACTTCTAGTTGAACATGTTAAGTGAAATCAAAATGGCCTTTTAAGTTTTGTTTGCAAATTAGTTATTGCCCGAAGTCTGTGCTGCTGAATATTTCAGAGCAACTACAGTGGACAGAGAGTAGTGTGTTAAAAGAAGCAGCGATGGAAGACAAGAAGGAAAGAAATCTTAGCATGTTCACTGTACATCATAAACAAGTTTGTGATGACAGAAGCTCTTCCGAAAGCTTGACTGAGAAAAGGCACAAAATTTCTGGCATTCCTGCTCTAATCTGAAATATGTGTCTTTGCACTGAGATAAAGTAGTTCTGGAGTTTGAGGAAAAGATTTTCTATTGCTAATTGTAGTACATTGTGGTTTAATATGTTTTTTGGGAGAAAAAAGGAATGGGTTGATAAGTTCCAGTTGCTGTGAAGTTGAAGTAAAGAAAAGCATCATAAATACCGGGCATTGATTAGTATGGGCTTGTAGCACTTGGGATGCATCAGTGTTCCGTATGTGGTGTCCAGGAACCTGATCTGGCAGTCAGAGCAGGGAAGTGTCTTATTAACACTGGTGGCATAATTCAATGTAGAAGTGGACAGAATCTGTTTTGCAAGTCTCATTGTCAAGACAAGGTTCTTTTGAACGTGTTTTAAGTGTCTGCCTTTTGCTCTGGAAATGGTGCTTTATATTATTTTCATCTGTTTTCTCTATCTGCCTGATTGTTTTTAAACTGCAATATAGAACCTCATTAAATTGAACCAGTCCATGAATGTGCCCTAGCTTTATGTGGAAAAATGTAATTGCAGAAGACTAGTTTTAGAACTTTTAACTGTAAGTAGCCTGAAGTAAAAGCAAACACTACTTTTGTTTTAGTGTATCTCTGATATTTCACATGCATCTTTAGAGGACTGCATGTGATTGCATGGCTTTTACATATGTAATGCATCACAATAAACATTTCCAGGAGGATCCATAATTGCTAGCCTGAGGTTTTTAGCTCAGATCTAAAGTAAAACGGATCTTTTGTTGGAGGAAGATGGTAATTTCTGATGGTAAGTAGTATAAATTCATAACCGTTATTGGGAAGAAACCCAGAAATAATTAGTGTGTTGAAGTGTTTTTATTAAATTGTGCAATGTGCATAAAAATTAGTAAAACAATAGTAATTTATCATGAAGCAGGCACAATCTTCCTGTGTGTTTATTTTGTTGAAGCCCTAAGTTTAAATTTCAACTTCAGAATTTGAAGATTACCATATGCTCTTTGCCTTCATTTTTTGACATGGTAGCTTGTAGCATTGCCTGGAAATTGTTTTCTGATGTTAAAAGTTTCCTCCATTCAGAAAAAAAAAAACCCTGGAATAACATAATGGAGGTGTCATGCTTTTTAAAAACATTTATGTTATCCTTGAGAACATAGAGTTTCTGGTCATTTGTGTACTCAGTCAAATACTGTCCACCTATTACTAAGTAGCAAGGAAACTGGCATCAGAGAAATGTAGCCTTTTTCTGTTCTTTATTAAGAAAAGCTGTTAAATATTCATGTATTGAGAGGAAACTACTTGAAAACAGAAGCAACTGAAAGCAGTAGACAGAATTATACATATGGCTGTTGCTGTTATTTGTGGTACAATGTACAGTTTTCACTACAAAAGTTAAAGCATTATTGCTTCACCATTTTTCACCAGTTTACAAGATATTACAAATAATGAAGATCTTTCAAAATACAAAAGAACTTCAGGAGTTCTGTATCTAGAAAGAACTGTTAATTTTGTGTTATCACTGAGGTTTTTTTTAGCCTCAGGAGAATGAGCTTTCTAATTTCCTTTGCCGTTCAAGATTCTTTTTTTCCTGAAAGTTCACAAATTATTTTATTTTTAAGATGGAACCTTTTGTCAATCTTTGTTAGGGTTTTCTTTGAAAAATCTGTTTTTCAAGCTATGCATGAACTGGAGAAGCAACAGAGAAAGAAAGGAGGCAAGAAAGACTTGTAACAGGGGGTTGATAAGCACCTGCCTAAACCAAATTGTTTCAGTAGTATGTTCCTCGATCTCAGTTATTAATTCCATCATAAATTAAAAATTCCTAAGATAATTTGAGGCTCACATAAAATGAATCCAGTAACCAGGTAAGCTTTCAGAGCTCCTGTGAAAGGAGTGGTTAGGTAACAGCTTCATGTCATACATCTTGTGCTTGGACAGAAGTCTTGGAAAGTACTTATTTTGCTTATTTGTTTCATAAAACTGCCTACTGTGTCAAATAAACATTTTACTTAGGGCAAGTATAATTATTTACTTACTTTTGGAGACTAAGGTTTTCTCCTGTTCATAGTTGTTGTAATTTCAAGCTAGCATGGAAAGCACATGGTGTTTTTGTATATATGAAGACACGGTTCTCCATCTGCAATTTACTAGTTGCATACATTGTATATATGGAAACATATTCTTTATGGAGTTGTTTCATCAGTTTGAAATGAAGTAAAATTGTATACAAGAATTATTTTCAATCTACTTGCATCACAGTAGTAGAGTCAGGGTATAAATAATATCCTCTGCTTTGCCTTCCCTAAACTTTTCAGATGCCAAATAATATACTGACTATTAATGTTTCCAGGCTTTGCTCTCTGTACATGATACTGTTGCTCAGAAGAACTACGATCCTGTCTTGCCCCCCATGCCTGATGATATTGATGAAGAAGAGGATTCAGTTAAAATAATTAGGCTCGTCAAAAACCGGGAACCATTGGTAGGTAACTCTGTCTTTTGGTTTGGAGTTTTGTGTTTGCATGCCGGGTGGGGAGTGCTCAGATTATGAGCGTGAATGGGTGATATTAACTTGAAACATGGATAGATAGACATTACAAATGATTGTTCGTAACATTAATTAATACACTTGTGACTTCCATTCACAGTCATTATTAGTAAAGCATATGAAATGAATAATAAGATTTTGATCATCATGGTGTTTAAGCATTATATATGTGGGCCAGTCTGAGCATCTAGATCAAATATGTATTTGTCTTTTGTCTTGAATTCAAATCATGAACTTACTTTAGTATGAGAGGCAGAAAATGAATCCCCAAAGAAATCTTGACCTGTGTTGTGAACTGTGCCTGTTAGCATTCATGTAAAAAACCATGACCTTTCAGTACACTGAAAAGAAAGCATGAAAACATATTTTAAAATACTTGAATTGAAATCTGGGCAAATTTAAGATGTCTGTTGTTGTACTTTGCATTATGAATACTAGAAAGTTAATATCTTCATGGGGATATCTGGAAAAATGAAAGGACTAAACCTAGGTTGTATTACAAGAATATTAAAATGCTTTACTGATTTGGTTATTTTTATTTGCTGTAGAGTGGGAGTCATCTTGTATAAAATTTAACTATGTTCTTTTTCTCCTGCAAACCAGTAAGGGCTTTGTTTTATGTTATACTGAATATTTGTTTTAATGGACAGCAATCCTGGAGAAATACCTGCAAACTTACTTTGAGAACGTCATCATACTGTACTTGAGATGACAGTGGGAGAGTGCTGCTTCTATTAGACATACAAGGGTAGCTTGTCCCACAGTAGATATCTTACTATCACTTTAACTCTTGATGGATTTCTGACATCAATAAACAAGAAATGAGTTTTCTTATTGACTGACTGTAGATGCCCATGGGCATATAAGTTTGACCATATGGAAAGTTCTTACTTTGTTTTAACATACTAAGTATTTTTTCCTCAAATATTTAAATCACAGCTTTAAGCTTTTTGTATTTTTTATCAAAGAAATTATTTGAGAAAGAAACCAATCTTGCTTTAGGATTTAATATCAGATTATTCATTCTGAAAGGTATGTGGAGATTTGAACATACAGTATGAAATGAAGTCTAATTGAGCAGCTTATTTTTAGTGTTAATTAAAACACCTTTTTTTTAGTTTGTCAGAAAAAGCTTAATAAAAACTTACATAGTTTCATATTACAAACATGATTTGTTACTAAGACTTAGGAGTTAAAGTTAATTAAGTTAATAGTAAGTTAATAGAATCTCAAAATGGATTGGATAATAGTAACTTAAAACATAACTCAAGTATTTTCTGAAAATTTCTATGAAATATATACATTGTATATTGGCTTTTGAGATTTTAAGCTCTCCTAAAGGGACAAAACAAGTTGCTTAAGCCAAAGGTTATCCTTCAGCTGTTTGTCAAATTCCGCTCTTGCCTCCTCACTCCAGTGGGACACTGAGCTGTTCCAGATAGCTGTGTGTCTATTTAAGCCCAGCTGGCAGCTCGGCCCCACACAGCCACTCACTCATTTTCCCCAGTGGGATGGGGGAGAGAATTGGAAGGATGAATATGAGAAAACTCATGAGTTGAGACAGACAGTTCAATAGGTAAAGCAAAAGCTGCGTGTGCAAGCAAAGCAAAATAAGGAATTTGTTCATCACTTCCCCTGGGCAAGCAGGTGTTCAGCCATCCCCAGGACAGCAGGGCTCCATCACTTGTAATTGTTTTCTGGGAAGACAAAAACCATCAGTCCACACATTCCCCCCTTCCTTTTTCTTCCCCTGGTTTTATTGCAGAGCATGACCGCATGTGGTGTAGGATATCCCTCTGGTCAGGTGGGGTCGCCTGTCCAGTTTTGTGCTCTCCCAGCTCCTTGTGCACCCCCAGCATCCTCACTGGTGGGGCAAGGAGCAGAAAAGCCTTGACAGTGTGTAAGCACTGCTCAGCAATAGTTAAATTATCCCTGTGTTATCAACACTGTTTTCATCACAAATCTAAAACAAAGCACTGTAGGAGCTACCATGAAGGAAATTAACCCTATCCCAGCCAAAACCTGTACAATCTCTTAAATCCACACTGGCACAACTCTTGTGCTACAGAGGTAACAGAGAGGGGGTTTTAGATCTTTTACTAGACATGACAGCAGCCGTGGAAAATATAAAACATATGAGCAAACTAATTTCTTTCGTTCAAGACTGCTTTGTTTATTTACCAAAGTGAAAACAGCCTTACAATGGAATCTGTCATAGACCTTTTATTAAGAGGAGGCAAAGGGTGGGAGCTAATTGCAGCATACAAGTACTTGAGAGTGGGGAGCTCACAAGGACAATAAATTCAAACTCCTCAGCAGTGAAAGATGGTAAAACATGGGGCAGTGGTCACAAGGTGCAGCCCTGGGTGGTTTAGACTAAGAATTAACAGAAGTATTCCATTAGTTGGGAAGTCCAGTACTGGAGCAGACTAACCAGACATGTGGAATCTCCAACATTTCTAAGGTTGTACTTTATCTGTGTGGGAAAACTGTACTTGTGATCTTTCCAGATCCTGAGCCTATCTTGATGTTTTATTTTTGTTAGAGAAGAGCTTATGGTGAGTCCTGTTACTTGTTCTCCAGGAAGAGTTCAAAGAATATAGTGTCCTCCTCCTCTTCCATAATGCATGTTCAACCCATTTTAGCATTATTCATGTTCACGTCAAACATTAATTTCTTTGTGCCAGATTTACTGTGACTTACTATGACACCATCACCACAATACCTAACAAACCTATTATTTGTGTCTTTGTCTTCTCTAGATTTTTTTCCCCTTAGGTGGGGGTGAGAAGAAACGTGGGTAGTAATTCCGATAAGGTCTTAATGAAATATAGCATGGCAGAATAACTAAAGACAGGCTTATACTATGTATATTGGATCTACGGTGTTTGTGCTTCCCAAAGTTATTTTACTAAAGGAAGATATACCATGATCTATGTTTACTAAACTAATTACAATTTCATGTAATATTTATTTCCATGTCTTTTTAATGGATTTTCCTTCAGAGCTTGCTCTGAAGTCTTGGATATTCTTAGTAGAGATCAAAGAGTCAGTCTCTACTTGTTCTGTTAATCGATTCACTATTCTCCAGTCAAAAAATCTGACTTCCACTTGCAACATTATATCAGGATTCTACTTCTGGAAGCAACTGAGTTTGAGATTGGAGGTACTACACAATATTTTTACTGGGCTGGAGATTGTCTGGTTTCTTGACTTGAAGATACTGAGCTCTTTAGACTTTTCTTCCACTCCAGACACAGTCTTATATTCTATTTGTAACCAAGCAGTAGAGATTGTTTTCCTGCAAAGCCATGAGCTTTACGTCAGTTGCACACCCTGGACATTCTGAATTGCATTTCCTTTGGATGACTTTCAACAATACTCACTGTGAAGCAATTAGGCACTCTCTTAACTTCTTTGGAATATACCTAGTGACCATTTTTATATAAAACTGCACCACATTTCCTCTCGTGCTCCTGTTCATGTTTTTTTCTGAGTTAAGCACCTCACCAATGTTGTGAGCTGGGGTTAATTATATATTAATGAAGCCTGAGCTCCCAGGAGTAATCATTTCAAAAGAGAGGGAAACACATGGTTTGTAGGAGGGCCTTCTGTTTGCCAGATTTCATCAATTCAGAAGGCAGTGCTGAACTTTCCCCCAGTTTTTTGAGAGAGGTGTTTTAAACTTTTTGTTAATCCTTCCACAGTATTGGGTTTGGCAGTTTTTTAAGGCTGTGTTAGCAAATGCCATTCCAGCAGCGTCTCCCTCAAGTGAGGTGAAATTGTGTTAGGATGTTTTATTTTAACAAAGAAATTTGGAACATCTCTGAACCTTACATAAAGAGAAATAGAAACATATCTTTTCAGAGAGAATCCAAAATTCACCTGTCTGTAATTGGGCTTTTTATCAGAGAGCTTAGAGAGCTTTTACTTATGCCTACATCTCCAAGGCTTTTTCAGCCACAGCCCTGTTCCTAGTTAGCATTCCTGATATCCGAGATGAATAACCATACTACCAGGAGTTCAGTACCTGGCCTCCTACTACTTCCAGCTTGCAAATATAATACTCCAGGTTTGTTACAGCTGTTATTTTGAATAGGATGCTTCTTCACATTAAGATGGTTGCTTCTTTGTCACAAAGATTCATTTCACATAAATCTGGCCATTTGAAAACTAGCCTCTATGCCATGCTGTGTCTAGAGTCAAGAGAAAAATAGGCAGCTCCAGAGAATGGCCCATGCCATCTATTTAAAATTCCTGACTTAATGAAAGGACAATTCATTCTCCAGAGCTACAGAAGTAGCCTGGACACATAACTTGAACTAGATACCTGATTTCCATAGCTGAACTTGGTTGAAATGAATTTTGGTGATTTAAAGGAGTCATTTGTGTGTTCTGTCCATGCAGATGCTACAGCTTTCACTTACCTCACACTCTTAGTCCCTATAGCTCAGTTCACGTTAGTGGATGAACCTAGCTGGTTTTTTGGTGGGATTAATTTGGACGTAGGGCTAGCTTTAGTCTACATAGTCTACATAGAAGTGCACATCAACTTTTAAATAACTCCTCACTGTAAGGTAGGTAACTGATACTTGTATTTGCACTTTCAATAGAGAATGAATTAACATAAGGCTTATTGAAGTACTTATTTGCATTTATCATCTTCACGTGCTTTTGTTTAACAGAGGGGTATGCAAAAATATTACTGATGTTTCAAATTCTCTTATTAGTAATATATTTTACAGGCTAGTTTTTCTTTCTTTAAAAATAAAGACTTAAAATGTTTATATTCTGGAACCAGCAGATAAATGAATGAACTAATAAAGCTCACATCTGTGAAGCCCTGAGAAATGCTTATCACTGAGTGGTACTGCATTAAAAATGGAGGGGGGAAAAAAAGCAACTAAAAAATAGTGAAAGAGCTTTGCTGAAGGAGCTTGTATTATTTTTAGTGCTTTTGTATGGTATACCTTTAAGCATTTTCTCAGTCTGATCACCATATGGCTCCCAAACTCATTATTTTTCCCTTTAAAAGTATTTTAAACTGAGCTATGCTATTACATCTGTGTATGTCTCATTTAGGGTAACTTACACTTTTGGCTCACAATACCAAAAATATTTTCCAGCTCTCAAGGTCCAGTCTAACCTTCTTCCATTTTTAAAGCTCTAAATGAGGAGCTGCACTGCACATGTAACTGAAAGTACTGGAGCTGAACATCTTATAAGGAGAATTTCTTGCCAGATTATATATACCTCATAGTTTAAGCAGGGCTGGCAGCAGGACAAGAGAAGCTGCTTTTTCAGAAAATCAACTCCTCAGGTTTTTAAAAAGAAATCCACTTGTGTTTGATGATTTAAGAGTTCTAAACTGGGAGTAAAGTGGAATTTATAGAACCCCCTTTTTAATTTGTGTACTAAAGATACAAATACAGAAAGTCAAATAGTGTTTTTAATGGACCTGCCCATTCACTTTGGGTTTGCCACAGAGGAGCTACTGACAGTGAGCAAACTTGGGATAAGTAATTTTCCTGTCATTTTGAACTTGTTTTTGTCCTTTGTTTGAAAATTTCAATTTACCTGTTATTTTCATGGGGCCATCTTTCAGATCAGTTAATCTGTGCTCGGAAAATTAATTTTGTGTCAGTAGTGATAATCACATACAGCATGAAGTGATGTTCCACTTGGACAAGAGCCTTATTGTTACTTCCAGATGCTGTTTGGGTCAATAGTGTGGTCTTTGCACACAGGTTTTTTTCTAGGATCTGTCTAAAAAGCCTGGCAAAGTGAAGTACCACTTTCCAGATATCAGCACGGGGCTGGGATAGTGGGTGATCACAGGGGAGGGCTGTCAGTCATTGCTTGTCGTGTGCATTTGGTGGCATTTCATGGTGTTGACTTCTAGGTAAAAGGCATAAAGCCTTTCTGATGAAGGCTTTTTCCTTGATTAATTAGGAGAGCCTGTTCTGTATGGACAGTGTAGTGGAAATGTCCTGTATTTATATTTGCCTGTAGCATCCTAATCTTGCTTTTTTTCTTTTTGATGGATATAGTCAGAAAAAAACTCCAACAAAATCCTTTTTTACTTTAAAACAGGTAAAACATTCCAGTTATTAATAATAAACTTCAAATTAGTAGCTGTTGCTGCAAGGTCAGAACTTAATATTGAGATATAAGCTAGGGGGCTGTTTAATAGATTCCTAATGATATGCAATTCTTTTTGCACAGAAGTCTAGTAATGAGTTTTTAAAGTGAGATTAGCTGCAGCTAAATCTATATATTTTTTTGAAACTCTCAGACTAATTTGAAACTGTAATGCAAACAAGTGCATGCTGATATAATTACATAATAAACAATACATAAGAATAAGGCTGGCAAATTGCAAGATTACTTTGCTTATAGACAGAATTTCATACTAATAAATTTAGGATGTAAAATGAAATGCACAAACATAGCACATCATTTTTGCTGTGGAGTGCTGGCTGCTGTTGAAGTTTCAGTCAAAGTGAATGGTGACTGTTTTAATTTTTTTCTATTTGCAGTAAACGCAACTCGCATATAAAAATGTAAATTAATCTCCCATTTTTTGTCTTCATGACTTGTGCTGTATTTCAATCTTAGAGGTAAAGGGAAGCAAGTTTATTTACAGTCAGTGAAATTGCTAACTGTAGAAAAACCTCAGCTCCATTATTTGTATAATTTTCAGCTTTATGTTCATGAAACACTTAAAAATGGAAGTAGTGATAAATATGATGTTCATGTTTATTTTAAACACATATAGCAAGGTAGCTATAAAAGCCATTAAATTACTCAAGGAACTTCCTTAAAAAGTACTTCTGTACCTTACTCCAAGCACAACACTTCTCTGATGGAAGGAAATTTTAACCAGTGATGGCAGAGTGCACATAGCACTCAGAGGTGAAGTAGTACTGTTCATTCACTAATTGCAAATATGGAAATTTTCAGAAAGTTGACTTGCCTGACAGAGTCCTTAATATCTCTGTTGATTAACAAAGTTAGAGCTATTGCAGGTAACTAATTAGATTAATACGGGAAAGTAATCATGTGCAGTTAAAAACCTGATGGACAAGGCATGCTTTTTTTTCTGTTGTTTTTTGAAAATACTGAATCAATTAACCTTTTTGGAGGTGATTATGTAGTATGACTTACCTAGTTAAAATCCCCCCTGTTGTTCTGTGGATTCTGTCTCCCAGAACAGGGCCAGCATTTCCCCCCTCACTCTCCCAGTTCTGCCTGAAAGGACTGGCACTGCAGCTGAGGCAGCGGCTCCGTACCTCCATGTCCCTTCTCACTTGGCACTGCTGCTGCCTGCTGCTTCCCCATCGCCTTGTGCCCCTTTTCAGTGCACCCTCGCAGTTCTTGTTACAAAGGCATTTTTCTCATCTAGACAGCTGTGCATTGGAAATTTAACTACACAATGTCATTTTACCTCAGTGCCTTGAGCTGTCTATGCATGATGTATGAAAACAGCCATGACTAACTCAGGAAATGTTCCCCTCTTCTGTATTTCTGTCCTGTGAGTATTCCAGGTGAGCCCCAACACTCAAGGACACTTCTCAAATTTGTATTTGTTTATTGATAGCACTGTAAAGCAAAAGGATGATCAGTGGGTGCACAGCCAGTTCTGAGCATAAAGTGCAACAGTTATGAACAGTGATATACCTTCTGTACCTGTAGTATGTTGTATGGCCTATTTTGATGTGGGAACAACAATTTATCAATTTGCAGCAGTAGTTTAGCTTAATTTTAGCAGCAGACTCATATAAGGTACGCTGCAGTTATCATTAAATTGAAAAGCAAACTTTTTCCATCATTGTCCTTTTTTCTTAAACCTGTGTACTCACAGAATGCATGAGTTACTTCTGACTGAAAAAGAAGACACATTTTAAGAGGCCAAAAATGGAGCAACATATTTTGTATATTCTTTTCATAAGCAAGTATAATTTCTGGCTTAATCACATATTAATAAAATGTCAGCTTTTTGCCATTTTACATAGCAAATGTTTCATAGTGTAGTGTATTAAAATTATGCTGAGATTAACCAAATAACTTTCTTTTTTTCTTTTTTTTTACCCAAGGGAGCTACTATTAAAAAGGATGAACATACTGGTGCAATTGTGGTGGCCAGGATAATGCGTGGAGGAGCTGCAGATAGAAGTGGTAAGGTGTTGCTGTTTGGCACTAGCCATTCAAGTTCTAGAACTCAGAACAAGATGAGATAAAATGGCATATTTTGTAGAAATTAAATACATCACAAGCAGAAACATTTGGGCTCTGGACAGTTTTCCAAAGTGATAATTCAATACTGCTGAAAGTATGCTGATTTTTTTCCCTAATTCAGTTGCAGCAAGGTATCTTTGAGTTAGTGGATACAGAGGGATTTTTATATATGTCATGGTTTGTTTCCTATTGATGACATCCACTTATAAATCATAGAATATGCTGAGTTGGAAGGGACCCAGTAGGATCATCAAGTCCTACTTCTGTCCCTGTGCCAGACACCCCAAGAATCACACCATGATGGGATATGCCAACTTGCTGATGGAGGAACTCGGGGTGCTGACATTATTTTTTATTAGGACATCCATTTGGAGTTTCAGCTGGTAGTTTTCAAAATAACAGCACATCCTTGACCACCATAGTTTAGTTTGGGATGCTCAGAGTCTGCAAAAACTTAATCAAGAAGTCCTGAATCATACACTAAGGTGTCTCTTTTCCCTGAAGAAAATCTAGGACAGTGGTGTTTCACTCTTAGATGCAGTCATGGAGTAAATCTAGATATAGATAGATAGATAGATAGATAGATAGATAGATAGATAGATAGATAGATAGATTAGCAAGCATTTGTGCCACAAATTAGCACTCCCAGCCTAAGTGATCTTTGCACTACTTGCAGCTGTCTAGCATTAAGAAAGTAGTATGAGTAGAAAAAGAATTGGCACAGATATTTTTCAAACATCTGCATGAAGGTCTGGAGAAGTTGTAGAGAAGGTGGTACTAATTTTAGGAGGAAGACAGGGAGATGAGTTAGCCAATCACCTTATCAAATTTGTCTGAGAGGACAGTAGCTGTTACGTTCACCATATATTCCTGTTTTTAAGTTAGAGTTTAAAGTGTATGAAAGATGGAGCTTAAAGTCTATGAACAAGGGAGAAACAAGCTGAATGTTAATGGCAGTTTTTGTGTAATATAGCTACAGCTTCACAACTTCCCTTTTTCTTCTGTAGGGCTTATTCATGTTGGTGATGAACTGAGGGAAGTCAATGGGATTCCTGTAGATGATAAAAAGCCTGAAGAAATAATACACATTTTGGTAAATACCAAACATTTAAAAATTAATTTAGGAGAATCAAGAAAAAGTAATTAGATTCATGATTTCTACAGTATTTCTTACAAAAAAATATATTATACTATAATGTCTTTTTGTCCAGTGCCATGATTTACAAACCTGTCATTTCTCTTAGAGTGATTTTCCATGCATTACATATATATGCAATTATTGATTACTTGTAAAGAGTTAAAGACAATAATATTGCCATAAATATGTTGCAGAATGTTGCAGACTTCAGTTTATAATCTACAGATTTAAGGCCCACCATGATCTGTTGAATTCAAACTATTTTAAATTTATTCATTAATAACTCATTAATAACTCATTGTCACTCCATGTGACAAGTAATTAATAATACAGGTACTAGATAGACTGGTATATGAAGATTTTTTATGACATTGATTTACAGTATATAGCCATAGATATTATTCTGTCTGTGCTCTTCTAAACTGCAGTCTCTAAAACCAGCCTGATTTCTCATTATTGAAACACTTGTAAATTAGGTAATTTAGACTTTTTCAGAAATATTTAATATTTTTACATCAAAGAAATTGATGAGGTTTGTGACAGCTCTGTTATTCTTGTTGTAGGCATTTCTATATACATAAATACCTTGCTGTCCCTCTGAATTGAGCAACTGTCTCACAGTTTTGGTTCAGTAACCGAGATGATTCATTTCAAGTGCTAGCCTGCTGATATTCATTCTTGCTTTTTGGTTTCATGTTCCCTACAGAACCATAGTTTCCTTCAAAAATTAATATTTTAAAATGTCTAGAAACAAAATACCACTAGAAAGGTGTGAACAATTTCCCCATTTACCTTTTTGAGGTACAGTATAAACATCAAAAGCTAGTTAGAGCTTGTTTCAAAAGTAACAAAATTATTGATTCCAGTCCTATGGTGGGTGAAATAAGACCTTGGCTGCTGCCTGTCAAACAGTGAGCCTTGGATCGCAGACGTGCCAGCAGAAGAATGTCTCGCTTGGTAGTGGACAGGCCTGTTTCCATTTTGCTTAAATCGTTGGCTGTCTGTAGCACTCTGCTCATTTTATGAAACTTGTCGGCTGCATGCAATAGTAGCAGAGCCTCCAACTGATTAGCACTTCCCTCAATGGCAAAATGTCACTGAGGCAGTGGGAATATATTGTGGTTAATAAGTAAAATGCAGCCAGACACACTTTAAGTGGGATATAGGGAAAGATGAATGGATGAGGTGGTTGATGATGGCTAACTTGTTTAAGATTTATAGTGGAGGGCTTTTTTTCCATTTAGTACACGTAGCCTATTCAAATATGTTTTTCTTTTCTAGTTTCTCAAAGTTGCCAAGAGAATAAATTCCCCCCAATAGCTCTATATGATAAATACGGCACAAGCCTGTTTGAATTTTTCTGTAATTTTTTTTTTTTGAAAAATGAAATGTTAGTTCGATTTTTCCAGGGATGTCCAAACTGTGCCAGGAGTCCAGCAGTTGCTTCTAATATGCATACATTTTAGCTGTAGCATTTTCTCTTGCCTTCAGTACAGAATTGGGACCTCTGAACCATGCAGGTCCCAGTTTTTAACGGTCCATCTGCCCCACCAGAGAAGCAAATAAACCCAAGCATTTCAACTGGGTATTTTAATTTTTGTAATACAAAGTTTGGTTAAGTGAAGGTGTCAAACTCCAGAGATCATGCTTGGGAGAGGATAGATTCACTATATTTTTTAAAATTCATTTGAATTTCTTCATCTTCTAAGATTTCTTTGAAATGTATAACTTAATTCTCAGCACATTTTCTTTTCAAATGTTCACCAGGCTCAGTCTCAAGGAGCCATTACATTTAAAATTATACCCAGTGTGAAGGAAGAAATGCCAGTGAAGGAAGGCAAGGTAAGCAAGACTATTTCAGAAGCCATCACAGTAACTGTTATGCTGAGGATATGTATTTTTTGCTTGGATGACAGAACCAAGAATGTGATTTATGCCTGTGGACTCAATTTTTGCAACATGACAATGCACACTGTACACTTCAATACACAGGTGCTGAATTTATGATTGGATGTAACATGGTTCTTAAGCCTGAACTCTCAGCTGTGTAGTTGGCAGGTAATCTTCCACCTTTTGCAAGGACCTCGCTTGGTTCTAAGTACTCCTTCCATCGTTCACTAGGTACAAGACACTCAACAGCATCTTGGTTCAACAGTATCTTCTCCTCTGTTCCTCATATGGGCACACTATGCACCTGCAAAGTCCTACTTGCCCTGAGTCACAGAACCTTTAATCCATTGAGGCTGCAGTTGCAGAAGCAATGAGTTGAACATTCCCATATGAACTTCCAATGCTAGACATCTATAAGGATGTTTTGCAGCAGTAAATGTTTACATTATTTAGTTCAGTGGTTTTGAACAGTAGAAACAGAAAAGGGATATACCTTTGGATTGCATTTAATATTTTGATTCTAAAGATAAAACACTCTTTGTTTCAGATGTTTATCAGAGCCTTATTTGACTATGATCCTAATGAAGATAAAGCAATTCCTTGTAAAGAAGCTGGACTTGCTTTCAGAAAAGGAGATATCCTTCAGATCATGAGCCAGGATGATGCAACGTGGTGGCAAGCCAAACATGAAGGTGATGCCAATCCCAGAGCAGGCTTGATCCCTTCAAAGCATTTCCAGGAGAGGTGAGCTACTGAGAAGCATAATTTCATTATTTTTTGTAGTGAGAGAATAATAGACTTATTGCTGAGTTGTTAAGTTAGCATAGTTGGCATGTGTAATGCTCATAGATTACATGGGTACAATAAATGTGCATTTGCAGCAGGACAAGTGAACTTGGAAACATGTTGCTGAAATACTCTGGATTTCCTTATTTCTCTGGCTAGAATTAGTAATGACAAAAACTGATAGGATAACACCGATCCAGTTTGAAAGAAAAAACATATGGAAAATAGCACATCAGTATCTGCATCCACACTGATGTACTATGCAGGAATAAGAACTGCAGCAGGTTTTGGAGAGCTTACAAAAATTTCAGGCAAGACTTAATTTTTTTAGATTGTGAATGGATTGCATTGTTTTACATTAATTTCTTATAAAATCTTCTGGGTATTTTGCAATAGTCTCATGATATTAAGTGTTTATGAATCGCAAATTTGCAGTGAAAACTGAGGAGTTTGTGTCTTTTCCCCACCACCTCCCATTTTATAGGAGATTTGCACTAAGAAGACCAGAAGTGCAGGTTCAGCCACTGAAAATTTCCAACAGAAAATCATGTAAGTCTGTTAACTGGAATAGAAATAATACTCCACATCTCTAATCTTATAAAATAGCAGTTTGTTTCAACTACAGGATGCATTTCTCCTGGGCACTACAGCTTCTTGATCCCATTGTATCAGCAGGAAGATAAATATAAATAATGTCATTAAAAGCTTTAAAAGTAGCTAGAAACTTTCTGACTTTGTTTTTGAAGTACTGAGCCCAATTAATATTTTGATATGTAATATTTCAAAGGTTGAAGAATATTCTTTTCCTGTTGAAACAGTACAGAATTGGCTGAAAAGTTTCTGTAATTTGGACTGCATCAACACAGTGACATTTATATTGAGAATAAAATAAAAGGTCTGATAGTCTCCTCTTCTCTCCCCCATATAGCTAGTAATTTTTTGTGTCCCACGAAGCAGCAGAATTTTTTAAAAGTCAGAACATTCAGTTCACTGATACACATTCACAGAATCATTTCTCACTGTTTTTTAAACAAACTCATCCTTAATAGTCTCTGGTTTTAAATACAGTAGTTGCACAATATAAGAAGAATAACCTCTAAGAAAGCCCAGATATTGAAACAAATATTTTCTCTTCACTGGAATTTACATCAACATCTGGTTTAAGTATTATTGCATATTTTACTTGACCTGTTATTTCCTTCAGTTGTGCAGACTCATAACAAAGTCAGCAATGTAAGAAACTATCACACTTCACTAGGATCTAAATCTTAAGTATAAACATGATTGTGAGTTCAACTAGAAGTATTCCGAAAGTGGTCTAATATTTCCAACCACCTTTCATTATCTAACTATGAAAGAAAAAGTATGGATACTATGGCAAATAGTGGATGCTGGCACACTAAGTGCCAAACTAAATGCTTTTAACTTTAAAACTCCTCACCAAGGTTTCTGTTGCAATTTTCCTAACTTCTTGCTATGGTTGTTGTGTTCTGAAGCTTGACAATAATTGTTATTTTTCTAATAATCTGCATTTTCTATCTTTCATTCCATTTCAGTCTTTGGTTGTGTGCCCTAATGCTATCGTTAACTCCAAAGCCCTTGATTAGCTTTGTAATTACAGTAACAGACTTCACAATTGCACTATAGCTTTTCTGTTTACATAGATCTTAGAAACTAGAGGAGCTCCTCCAGCTTGTAGTAAATCTGTTGTTTTTCTAGGTTCTAGGTCAAGTTGCTCTGCCCCAGTTTTGGAAAAGTGTCTGATCCCAGGGTATAGCTATTTCTCTCTGCCCACTGTTCTTGACTCTGGATAATATACTCAACAAGAGCCTTCAATTAAGGTGGCACTGGTGCTTTTGAAGAGGTAAATCAGCTGCTGCAGCAACACTGCATGAATCCTTTTGTAATGGACTGCATCTTTCTAGTGACCTTCAAAGTGAAAGGTTTTACAAGATGCATCTCATCCTTCCAAATAGGCAGCCTGAACTTGATTGGGAATTGCCAAAATTACAACCTAAAGAAGACCCAGAGTACAATGTCTACTGTTGTCTCTGCTTTTTCCACTGACTGCCTTAACTAGCTTAAACAGGGAGAAGAGTTCCTCTCTTCTTCCCCTTTCCTTTAAAACATGACAGAGCGTGAGGGCCAAGCAGCATGCCTATTACTGTTCTCTTGTGGCGTTTCTTTGAACAAGGCAAGTTCCAGCTAAATACCATCTAGAAGGCAATGGTGCCTCTTGAAGGAGGAAAGACTGCAGAGTAATGTAGGTTTGTCATTCTCTCTCTTCCCTTTTTCTTAAGACAGTCTGCTGCTATATCTGCCAGATTTTTATGGAAACAGGGGAAATGCTGTTCTGAGTAGAGATTTATCCCTTCGTTCAAAGACTAAACATGTTTTTAGTGGTGGGAGGGAATTCAGATCCTTCGTAGAGAAGACATTTTAAAGACCAGAATTCAGCTGTAGAAAAACCGTTTTACTAGGATGTTGCTCAAGTTGCTCTCAGGAAAACCTTCCAATTGCTTGGATTTTCAAGAAGATTCTGCTGGGAAGCTCTGCACCTCTGTGATCTTTCTAAAGTTAATCAGTTTTTTTGTGTTACCAAGAATAGCAGTGAAGCTGTGAGATACAGAGGCCATGTCTGTATTTGTGCACAGCAATCATCTTGCCAAAACTGGGAGATGCTGGAAAATCATGCATTGCTCAGCTGAACAACCAGCATTCTGACAGTACCAGAAGCATTGTAAGGAAGGCGACATAGAGAACAGAAAATTGGAAAGAACTGCTGGGTTAAATTTTATTTATTTTAGCCCATGTATGAAGGTGGGAAATTGATAGTGCTTGATTTCTTCAGGCTTCTTTTTAATCCTTCATCTTAATATAGGGTTTTCCAGTGTTTGGAAGGGTAATTATGTGGAAAAACATGTTCTGTAGATCATCCGGAACTTGCTATATATTGAGAGGCTGCTTGCTATTGCAGTGGATTCCATCCAGTCATGTGACCTGAATTTTCTTAGTAGTTTGGAGAAAAAGGGCAATTTGCCAGTTGCTATTCTTATGGCTTCCAAAAAAGATGAAAACTTGTTGACTTCAGGAGAGCTGCTGAGAAACGTCCCTTTCCTGACAGGACTGGGAGTTGCACTAGGAAGCTTTCTTGACACCTGGTATGTAGCTGTGGATGTTGGTCTGCTCTGTTCAGTCAACTCACTCCACAAATCCCATGTTTTGTAATGAGGAAAAAACCTTGATACATACCTTTGCTTTTAATAGGGAGAATAAAGAAAAAATACCCTTTTTTCTTGAATACCCAAAAAATGTGAGTCAGCTGTGGTTTCTTAGGTGGGCTTTCAGGGTGGCAGTGTCCTTCTACCTGAAAATTAATCTAAAAATCAGTTAAAATCATATAATATGCAAGAAGTATCCTATAACTTCTTTTTTTTCTTCTCAAGCCAGTCCTGGAACTGGAAAGGATTGTTGTATTTGTCTATACAAAGAGCTCTCTGAAGCAGTCAAGAACTGTTTATGCTTTGATAATTAAATATGTTTGAAAACCTGAAAGGAGATAGATTGGATGACTTTTGGGAAGCCTTCTTTCTGTTTCCTATTTTGAGTTTTTCACTCTTTTCAGCATAGCAATGCATGTAGTTTGCTAATCTTTACACATATTTGTGTATTACCCTTGGAAGCAAAATAAAAGTGGGCCTTTTAGGTGATGATCATATGCATACCCATATTGAGGAAAGAGTAAAAAATACTTTCTACACAACCTTTTCTGCAAGAATTATTTGCACTGAAATAAACCCAGTCTAGTTCTAAGTTATTAAAAGGATCAGTTTTTAATGGAAATGCCAATTCTTTTCACTTTAATAGCCAAGTGAACTGTTACATCGTGTCTATGTGTAAATACACATGCCTATCTAGCATTTAGCCCGTTTCTTGAAAGATAAAACAGAATCATTCTCACATGGTACCCGTTAAAGTGAAAAACATTTTACATGTCATGTGTACACTGGAGGAGGGGGCAGGACAGTGTACACTCCACATTGAAAGGTAAGTGAAATCATACTTTTTCATGTACAAATGGAGAAGATGCAGGGTTTGATCGTATCTGGGACTGAAGCTGAAGGAAACTGGCAGTGTAGGTGGAACCTGCACTGACAAGAGGAAGATGCAGAAAAAGTAGGAATAAAAAATAAAGGGAAAAGAGAGGAAGTGAAATTTCGTATTGAGGATGAAGAAAAGGAGAAGATATTGCCACAAGGGCAATGGAAAAACAGATGGACAAAAGCTGCCCATTAGCCCCATTAAGCAAAACCCCACAGGGGATGGGCTTTGAAATTATTAGATTAATGCAATTAACAGTATTATGCAGGAGCATTGCTATAGTCATTACTATTTGTGCAGTGGTTCAATTGCTTGCTGATTCTGTTTAAATAAAATACTAATATATGTGTTTTGTAAAAGTTTTTGAAACACTGAATGCAAAAATTACTGACAAGAACTCTGACCTGATTTTTTTTGCTGCTGTTGGTAGAAAACCTTAGTAAGTGCAACAGTAATATCTGAATGAGATAAGTGGCTGTTAGATGTTCAGACCTGCTGATAAGATTGATATGTTAATTCTCAGGCTCAGGGTTAGTGCAGAAGTGATGGAGGAATAACAAACCACTAAAGTATTTTCAGCATTTTTTCAATACTTAACAGTAATGACTTTTCAGCAAAAAGCGGTTTTGTACATCAATACTGTGGGGAAATGATACTGGGGAAAAAATTGTAAGAACAAACAGTATAGGAAAAAAAATAGGAAAATGGAATGAAAGTAAAGGAACAGAGTTGCATGAGATTGTGTACGTAGGACTAACCATGCATGTGCTGGAATGGTGAACGTGCCATATACCTGAGTGGGTGTGAGGGAACTCTCTGGGATACAGAGGGAGGTACTGTAGGTGTGTCTGCCTATGTGCAATTGGCTTTCATGTGTCTGAGCTTGTGAGCCACTGCTGAATGCCAGCTCCACAGAAACCTGCTCACCTGGTATTCCTCAATAATACTTAACAGCATTCTTGGCTTTAGGAGGTCACCTTAGCTTGGACAGCTTTGTCAGCCAGAGCTGGTTCTGTGAGTTCTCCTATTGCTGCATGCCAGCTAAATTGGAGTGACATGAGACTTTGTATGAGGAAGAATTATTTGTTTAATAGCTGCCAGTCTGTTAACTTCAATACAAAGACTGCTCATGCTCTGACTGTAATAGGTATTGCCAACAGATTTGGTCATTCTTGCACGTGTAGATTACTTTAATTTGAGGCAAAAGTGGTAACCTGGTTTTTTTAAGGAAAAAAAAATCTTTTAATAGCAACCAAACAACTTACTATTCTGCAGTTGTTATAAACTGCAATAATCAGCCAAGAAAATATATTCCTTCAGCATAATTTTCCTTTCACAGTGGTTACTCTGTTTATTCTTATGTATGTGTTGTCTCTGGTATGAAAATTACTGGTAACTTTATATGTTATACTAGCATAGCCTAAGCTCTGTTAACTTGTGCACTGCATTCATATGTGTACGTGTGTATCCATACCCTGTGTGTACAGTTTAATATATGTTTGTAGCATATATGACAGAGTTGTTCAGAGATGTCTTTTTCATGAAAATACATTTGTTCTGTGTATTTAATGCTAAATGTAAATACTTGCTGTGATAAAGCCATCACCATATAGTTTTCCTAAGGCTTAAAACCCAATTTAATTTCAATTTTGATTTACCATATGTGACTGGCATTGTATGAGCAAGAGGAAAGGCTTAACTGCAGCCAAATGGTGTTCATTCAAACAAGATGTAACCCAGTTTACCCATAGTTGAGTGTCTTTTGAATTGAAGATTGTGTTCTGCCAACAAAAAAATTTAAACAGGCTAAAAGAATAAATGTTTTGTACGACTTGTATTTGAAGACCAAACATTTAGGATAAATGTATAGTAGGATTCTTTTGCTTGTTATAATTGCTGCACAATCTTAACTCTGTCTTTCTTCTCAGTATTTTTCTGTGTTCATATTTGAAACTTGGTTGCCCACCTGCAGAGAGTTACAAGTATAAATAAAAAATAAACCAGACCTATAAATTAGCACATTGGCATTTTTGTTCAGAAGTCTCCTGTCTTTACAAATCTTAACTTCCTGCTACCACAGAGAAATTAAGGAAACTGGAAGCTGGATGACATTTGAGTCAAGGTCACGTGAGACAGAACTGGAAATGGATCTGTCCTTCACTGCAAGACCATCCTTCTTCATTTTCCAGATTATCTTCGTAGAGATACTGTTATCTGATGGTTTAAGGAGAGAATTAAATTAGATCATCTTAAATTTCGTATTGCATGAACATATATGTATCATTCAATCTACAAAACTCCATAGGATAAAAACCTGCAAAACGGTATAAATGTTGATTGCTATGTGGGATTGTTCATCACTAAAAAATCAAGAGTGCTTAATATATTCACTGTAAGGCAGACCATTGGACTAAAGTAAAGTGTAGTTTAAGGAATAATGCAACTTTTTTGTGATAAGAAACTAGAACAGAGCTGCTGGGTCTAATTTTAGATTGAGAAACATCTAAGTAAAATTGCTTGGTGGAAATATTTTTGAAAGAAAAATCAACAAAAGCTGAAATTCTTAATCTGGTGCTGGACTGTTCCAAAGAGTTGAGAATGCTCCTGGAAGTGGCCCTGGTTTTGAGCTTCCTAAGTAGTGTAATTTAGGTGAGGCCCCCAAAACCAAATCTTGATTACATTTCAGTTAAAATACATACAAAAACACAGTGTATGTGATACTGGTTTTCATTGTTATAGTTTAGCATTATTGGCTACGCTGAAATCTTTCTAAAATGAATAAAACCACCTACTTCCTAAGCTTCCATTGCACTTGTGTTTCCTATTTCTTTTTCTCATTTGTCTTGTGACAGCTTTGTTGTCATTTCGTAAACCTGTTTCATGACTATTTTCTTTGGAACTTCCTCTCCCTTCTTACCACAATATATTTCATTGATTGTATTTCTTCTTTTCTCTGTGTTTTATTTGTTCCATGTTGCCTTATGGTTTGGGTTTGGTTTTTTTTTCATTTCATTTTGTCATCACTTTTGTTTTCCTACTTCCCATCAGATTTCCGCCTCTTTAGTCCTTGACCGCTTTTAGTCTTTAATTTTTCCCTTCCAGATGAAGATCTCTATTTCCTTTCTCAGCCCACTTCAACTTAGTGAAACTGTATTGGCCCCAGTTTTTCATGTCTCAGAACTTTGGACACTTACTTGCTGCATGCATACAACTGCTCCAGATGCACAGAGCTGTGTTTAGTAGTGAATCACAATACAAAGTTTCCTGGCAAGTAACCTCTGACTTTACTAGGGACAGGCAATAGCCATGGTAAAATTCGTTGTGAAGTTCAAACTGGGAGCTACATGTTGATGACTGTTTATAGCTGCATTAAACTATGAAAACCCAGTGATGTCTACGATCTTTTCATTACAGACTGTTATTTTCAACCTCAAAAGTAGCCCAAGAAAGTTAAGAGCAGTATTGGGAAGGAAGACTTTTAACAAAACACAAAAAGTTCAAAACTCATTTACTTTATCTCAGCATTAAACCTCAGCTTATAGACATTTTGGCTCGTGCTCTCTGGGATCAGCTGACTCACCTGGGAATCCTAATGTCTTTCATTTATGGATAAGCATGTTCCCTTTTCTGGCAGGGGTAGCCCAGAAGCCTGGATTCCTTTCAGCTGTTCTCAGCCCTGATGCTGTAACTCCACCGTCTACCACACCTGCAGGACTCCTGTGAGTTCTGCAGTGGTCAGGCTTGAGTGAGTGTACACCTGTTCAGACCTCTGTCCATGTGTACATACAGACCTTCTTTGCTCCTGTTCTGGTTTTTCATGTTCATAAATGAGGACTTACCTGTTACCAGTGTTAAAATACTAGACAGTGTTTTAAAATGCACACTCACTAGTTAAGTCAAATAACTTTCTTGAATTCAGGAGACTTTGACAATCTATTTATGTGAACTGGTGTTGAGCATTAGTGACTTGTTTTCAGGAGATACATTGTAGTCTATTGAAAGTCATGGAAATGGAAATATAGCAAAACTTGTACATCACAGAGAAGGAGAAAAGAATTAGTACCTGGAAGCCAGCCTGCCATTCTAGATCCAGCTTTAGGGCATTTGTCAAGAACTGGGAGATTTTAAGGTCAAGAGAGGAAAATGGATCCAGTGCATTCACTTTTAACTCACAAAAATGTCTACACTCTTTTAAGACACTAGATGTGGTCAACCAAGCAGTGTTCACCTTAGAGGACTTCCCAGCCAACTTAAACCATATGGTTGCCTTGAGCATAGAAATAAACTTTAAATAAGATTCAGAAAGTCTTCCAAATTTATATTTTAAAATGTAAGTCCTCAAGAAAAATGGTACCAAGAAATGATTGTACAAAACAATATTTTTCCTGCCAGCAGAAGAGACTCTTAATTTCATGACATGAAATGAGAAGAGCTCTTCCATGTGGTCATATATGCAGGAGAATTTTGACCTAGTTTTTATTTTGTACATTAGTTATGCATAAAAGGTTGTAAAATAGCTCTTGAATAATTTTTCAAGATTTTCAAGAGGTAGATTGTTAAATCTCTCTATAAATCTTAACCTTAGTATGTATTATCTTTGTGCACAAAACTCCATTATATTTATCTTGCTTTTCTGTATAACCCAAAAGATGATTAGAAAAATGTATGTTTTCTACTATCAAGGCAGCAAAAATTTATTGATTTACTATAGGTAAGGAGAAAGTCTTAAGTAGATCTATTATATTAGGATAATGTCAGAGAAAAGATTACAAGAGTATATAAATTCTTCCAGCATGTTTTCAGCTGCAATTGTAGACTTTAAAAAAACAAAACAAAACAAAAAACAAACAAACTAACAAAGCCAACCAAACAAAAAAGCCATAACCAAAAAGCCTCTTCAAAATCCATCTCCAAGGCCAGTACCAGCTGTTACTGTAAGTGCAGAAAAATACTGAGATCATGTTCATGGTAGCGTTTCTTAGAAATTCTAGATTAAGATTGATTGATTGTAACTAACAAACTTTACATTTAATACCAAAGAAATCTTCCATGACAACTGGGTAAGGTCATTGCTACCAAATGAATAGTGGAAGAATCTCATATGGGAAGTTTAAAGTCTACATAGTATTTCAATGCCTTTTTACGTCCTTTTCTGAGTGCAGTTAAACTCACTACTGGTATGTTGGTATATGCCTCAATTTAATAGGTGCTGTCAAGAGAATTTGAGAGTAGCTTACATACCTGAATTTTTTCCTATTTATGAAGTATTAAACAATAACACTTTGTCTTTTTGGCTGTTCTAAGATGAGGAAGCGGTTGAGTGTGGTAGGTGCATTTTTCTTTTTCAATTTAACTTTTCTTTCTTAAGTTATGTTTTCACTCAATTTAATTATTTCCTTTCTTATTTTTCCTTTGTGCTTCTCAGAGGAAATTGAAGGTACATGTATAAAAGTTTCCCTGAATAGCCCAATAATTTTATTTAGAGAACATGTGTTTAGAATTAAATTGAATGTAGTCCAATTTTTCTAAGTGATGTTATACATATGATGCTTTTATATTGCCACCAAATACATTGAATCATGTTTTAAAGTAGATAAAAATACCAGAATATTCCTGTTTGCTTCATTTAAGGATCAGTAATTTGAACTATTGTTTTAAACTGCTTTCTCTCTCTTGAACTTCTGCAAGATACGTATAGAAAAGTAGTATGATAGAATAATACTAGCAGCACTTGGGTGGGCTGGGATGGAAAGAGATGGTTCTGAGTTAATTTCGTGGCCATCAGAGGTCTTGCGTTTCTAATTAATACTGACAGACTATTTCTCTGAGATGGTAGAAAGTTCATCTATGTGGTATCATCGTTACTGTTTTCCCTCTGAGTGTAGCCGGTTACTGTTGTGTTTGCAGCATACGTTAAAGTAATAGCAGCTGATCTCTTGTGGTTTTTTGTTTGGTTTGTTGTTTTTGTTTTTGTTTTTGTTTTTGTTTTTTTACTTAAGAGGCTTTTGTTTATAAAAGCATTAGAAATTGTAGCTCATATTTTTGATCAAAGGGCTTCTGGCATGTAAAAATATACATTGTAGCTATTTTATATTAAATGAGAGGATGTGTTTTTGATCAAAAACCTTTCTGTCTAATCCAGTGAGCCAAAACTTAAAGCTAAAGTCTGATAATGTACAGTTTACAAAAAAGCTTGATTTACATCAGATCGTTTTGCTTTCTTTTAAGTGGCATATTTTCTATTAACTGATAAAATGTGAATAATACAGTGTTAGAATTCTTTTTAGAATGGTTGTTATCACAACTTTTTGCTTGAAAAGGTAAAAAGATCAGTGTGCATGCTGTAAAATCCAAGAATATCTCCAGCTAAAATATAAAACAATAACTATTGTTTTATGTTTTTAAGAAAATGGCTTAACGAAGGCTTTTTAATGCTATGCTTTGTACAGTTGTCATTTTAAAAATAATTTCTTCTGTATTTTTTGCTGGGCTTCTAACTATTCTGCTTTATTTCTTGGCTCTTATTCTGTATGCTTTTACCCTTCGTCCAGAAGATGCTGAATGTTCTGGTCACAACAGTGGATCCCATCTAGGTGAGCAACTGGTTACAAAAGACAATTTTGTTCCTTTCTTTCAGCTTCTTTTCCCTGGAGCTACTGTGTCCACTTTGCTTTTGGGGGTAATCTGCATACAAATGTCCTTATTCTGCATGACAAATGCATGAATATTAAGGTTTTAAACATGGCTCATTGGATTTGACATAAAGGGTTTATGTAGTGTATGCCTTTACCTGGTTAAACATGGGCTACTAAAATACTGGTTTGATTTTAAAGTCAAAAATTTTAAAGTACGTGAAGTAAGAAATGTGTTTAATGAAAAAAAGGTTACTGTATCATGAAAAATTTGAGTAATTATTTTAAAACACTTTCAAGTTTTTATTCAAGTTTTGTGTACACATTTTTTCTTTGTACATGTCTACCTAGCCATTTTGGGAGGATTCAGTGAGAATACAGAGCAAATTTGCAGGCACCAGTTCTTTTTCCACTTTACAAAATATAATAAGTCGTAATAACTCAGTAGCTTAAATTTAGCTTTAAAGCTAGTCTGAGCTCAATGTATCATTGTGGGGAGTGGGGAAGAGGAGGGGAAAGAGTCCTTTGGCTTCAGTTTCAAGATTCCAAATTTCAAACAAAAGTAACATTTAAAAAAGGTGAATGTTCCATGATATGTTTCAACTTTTTAATTTGTGCCATTTTGAAACCTATGTAAAAATATTTTAGTTGAAACTGTCCAGAATTCCTGCCAGCTGGAGGCTGGCTGGAGCAGATTTTGTGGCAACCAGCCCTTTTCCCAAGACTTTCATCCTCCTTGGGATGAAAAGGAGTGGGAAGAAACTTGTCAAAGTACTTTAGTACATCCAAGCCATTGGGCTCACTGAAACATCCTAGACCAGTACTGTAAACTGGAGTTGGTTTTCACATTGCGCTTTAATGGTTTTAAATGTGGTATATAAACTACATCAGGTACCCATAAAGTATATCATTGAAAGAACTTTGACCTTTTAAAAAACCTTAGTGTGGTATAATTCCATCAAGTGTTTGTGGAACTCGTGGTCATCTGATCATGCTGAAAATACACTTCTTACCTTTGTTAAGTAATCAACTAAGTTAATGTTGAATTGTAATTGTATTGAAATATTGAGTATGTCTGGAAAATGATAATTTGGATGTGATTCCAGATGAAATTCATTTTCCTTACCAAATAATTTCTTTGAAACAGGAACAACACTCCCTCATGAATTCTTAGGGTGAGACTATCATGGTTTTGCAATCAGATCTTAGTGGGCTGCTGCTTTATTTGAGAATGAATGTAGCAAAACAGAATCCACCTTTTCTTGGTGCTGTAGCCTTTTTCACTGAAACATTTTGGTCCATAGTTAGCAAAAAGACATGGCCATCTTGGGAAGGAGGTGTCTTGAGGAAGAAGCTACTGTTGTCCCAGAAGCAAAGAACAAAACATTAAGATGGAGTGTAGTTTACTTAGGCAAAACTTTACAAAAATTATTCAGAATTGCTAAGTACAGTTCAGGCAATGGTTTCTTTCTTGGGAGCTTCCATATAGTGGCATGCTGCCATCAGTCCAGAGGTGGTAGCTTCAGCCTTCTCATGCTGGGTATGTGCTTTTGGAATGAGATGTCAGAAGGCAGAAAAACTAATGTTAGGGCCAGTTTTGGGGTAAGGACACAAGTACATTCACTGATTGTGAATAAGTAGTGTTTTGGTTTAGAAATTAGTGGTTCCTTGGAGCTCTTCACTAAGAATCATTCGTTAAAAATTTTCCTACCTTAAGAACAAGCAGGTAGGTTTTTGAAAGTTGATGTTACCATTCTTTTGCATGCAGTAACAGGACACAGTGATTTATAATTCAAACTGTCTCATGCATTCTAGTGTCTCCTTGTTTCACAAACCATATATATGGCTCTGGCACTTCAATCCATGAACCAGATTATTCTGTGAACATCCGACCCTCTCTGAAAGGATATGTACTTCAGACCACATACAAGGTGGTCATGAAGAGCACAGGAAGAGAGTGTTTAGAAGGCAGAATGACTGAACCATTTGGGATCAAATCTTTTATATCCAAGGTTATAGTGCTACTAATTTGAACCCTCTCCTCTATAGTGACTCAGATAAATGTAATGATTTTTCATCAAATTCTAATATTTAAGTCACATTATAGTATTGTATGTTTCTGCTGTAATTTCCTGAGGAATTGTTGAGAAAATAGTTAAGAGTTTGCCTTTGCCAAGCTTAAATTCTAGTTACATTGCTTGAATCTTTATGAAGATACAGTAAATATAGATGAATATCATCTGTTTACTATTCTCAATTTCGTCTTTAAAATCCAGACATAATCTAAATTTTTATTAACCATGTCTAAATGTGCAAGCTGGGAATCAGTCCAGAAGCAAACAGAGTAAGAAGTCTGCTCTGTGTTTGTGCAGTTCCTGTGTAACAATAGAAATCCTCAGTATATGAGCCAGTGTAAAAAGAATACCAATATTTTGGGGGAAAAAGAATATCCATAAATATCTAGTAAAAATATTATGTTCATACAAACCCAGATAATGACCATGGTACCAAACTTACTTTTGTCAGTAATATGAATACAAAGGGTGCTCTTAAATGCATTTACAATTAAATAGAAGTTGTTCACTCTAAGATTAAATTAAATTCCATGAAGAACATACGTAATATAAACACGTACTTAAGTACTTATTTTAATGAATGAAAATTAACAAAAGCCTGTGTAAGTGCTTTTTAACATTCTGGAGCCTTACTTGTGAATTCATGAAGCATGCATAAATTTATATTTTATTATTTCCTGTTAGTTTAGTTTCTCTGAACTTGAGAAATTAACTTTATGGTTTTGTTAGTATATTTGGACTGAAATTTACACAACATAGTTGCAATCTACTTCTTCAGAATTATGTCATTAAATGTAAATAAGAACATCTATTTACATCATCATCCTTTTAAAATATTGCGAGGGAGGCAGGTTCACACATTGCCTGTTTTCAGTTTGGATTTCTGTGTGAGGCCCCAGTGGATTTCTCTGTGTAAGTGTAAGGATGTTCTGAGATGACGAGATGTGTACTGCTAAGGGTTAAAAGAATAATCAAACTTTTCTGCTAAGGTGTTTTTTTTCATTCTTAGAGATGTAAGTGGTTTCTCTTGGATTGTTGGGCCTCAATTAAGTTTATTAGTAATAGTATTTTATTTTTATTTCATATTGAGAAGTATTAGAAGTTTTGAAGACATCAGTAGTTTCAGAACATTTGTTCTTAATATTTTCTTCCCTGAGCCTGCTCTTATTTCACCAAATCTGTTACATTCCAGCAGTAGTTTATGGGTTTGCATGTTCAGTAAGCTTCTAGTCGTGTAGCTGTAACCAGTGAGCTGGTGCAATCTTCTCAAGTGTTCAGGAGATTGTCACTTTAGTGACAGAATTTTCCCCTTTTATTTTATAGTCTGCATACTTGGCAACTAAGGTTAATCTCTGCTGATATCCGTATTCCACAGACAGTGTAGCCTGCAGCTCCTTTCATATTCATCAAGGTTTATATTATCAAATATTATCAAATATTCTAGGCAAGCAATAATTTTTTCTTTTGTTCTTTATAGAAATTTACATTTAATTTACCTAATGATACCTAAATAATTTTATAGGAACTTTTTCTACTGCATATTAGTATTCGGTTTGGTTCCCTGTAGTAATTGTCACTATATTTTTAATGATGCTCTATTGTTAATTTAAATATATGAAGTTTGGTTTTCATGTTTTCAAACTGTAAAATATGCAAATGTTAGTAGAATATTTTTTGCCTTTTCATAAATGTTTTTATTCCTTACAAGTACAATATTGTTTTAGTTCAGCCTAATACTTTTGTGCAGTCATAGTTCCCAACATAAAATGCAATTACAAATGCAGACATTCAATAGAAAATATTTATTAGCATTTCTATAAAATAGCTTCTAGGTCACAGTAAAGGTAAGCCATGTATGAGAGGACATACAATGGCAGGTGATGAGCGATGAAGAATGAAGATGCTTTCAGGAATGCAGCAGCAGTATCATAAAAGTGTTGGATGTATTTGAAACAGCCTCATCCTTACTCTTGGAACTGAATGTTTTCCTTGCGTTTGAATGCTGTTTAAAGCAAGGTTTCTTGAGTTTCTGTATGGGGCTATTCAGATGGACTTTGAGGAATAGTTTCGAAAACTTTCAAATTGACAATAGTCATAAGGTGGCAAAGCAAACAGCATATCACAAACTTTTAATAGTGAGTAGTTTTACAGAGCATCTTCACCAGCACACTGCAGAGAAGTCAGCCTTACTCTGTCTTCTACTTTTGTGTCCCGTTCGTTCTTTTTAATTAGTATATTCTATTTTCTGTAACGTCTAAGTCCTGGTTGAACTTCTTGTTGAGCTTTCTTAATATACAGGACAATATTACTTTTTTCATTTTACCAATGAGTTTCAGTGGCAGAAATAGCAAATATTTTATTCAAAGAAATGCATGTTAGCAGTGGAATCATATCACCTGAGTCTTTGTTATGTTTTCTGTGGAGCCTGTAAAAGTGACAAGGGAAAAATCAGACTGAAGACAGCACTGAAAGATTTTCTTCTTTTTGAAGGAATGAAAGAAATGAAAATTCTTAAATAATCCACCACCTGGTAGTTTGGCAATGAAATTGGAATAAATTGGTTGGAGAAAAGAGGACCAACTTAAAAATGTTCGTACTAAAACCTAAAAGTGGGGATTGAATCTATATGAAGATTTTGCAGAAAAAATGTTTTTCCTAAAGATTGCACAGTTCACCATTTCAGTGGAGGTTGAGAAGCTGTTCTAATGGCATTTTGAGACAGCTGATCAGGGGCACAGAGCTCTTGTTAATTGTAAGGTCAACACCAAACTGGAATAGAGACCGTTGATTTAGCTTCATTTGATCTTTGTCCTTACTTTTTACCTTTTCCAGATATGTGGATTCTTGTTCTTGTAGCAAAGCTCTTACTTTTGTAAACCATTTCGTAGTCAATGGTGAAGAATTATTCTTTATTTTTTCTCTATTTTTTCTTTTTCCATAAAATTATTATACAGGGGAAAAAAATGCAACAAACAGAATGATTTTCAGCTTTTTGGGAACTTTTTTGTTGGTTTTTGTTTTTTGTGGAGCATTTTAGATGAGGCCTCAGGAAACTTGTAACTCACTTCCTGTGTCTGCAGTCTGTATTGCTAAAGCTACTGTTCTTTATATAGCTGTCTGTACACTTAGGCATTGTTATGATCAAGAGAACATCCTTGTGTCATGATGGACTTCACCATAGGGCAGGCAAGATCTCCCAGGCCCTCTTGTGGGTGTATAAGCTCTCCAATAGGGCATTTCTATTTCTGACTGCAGTCACTTCAGTGATAGTGTTCTCTAAATAATAAAATAATGTAACCCAGTTTATTTCTTTATGTTTTCATAGCTCATATTTTGATCTTTCTTCTATGCCAGCCCATGTCCTACTTAGTCTAGACTATACTGTACTTCTTAGAAATATCATCTACCCTTTCTGTGGATGCTAGATCTCCTTTGTCATAGATTTTCATTTTACTTATTGGTATTTTGAATATGAATGGGTTGACATCATGGTATTCTCAAAAACATTTTTCTTCACTTTTTGTGTGTATGCATGTGTTATAGATTCCCATAGGTATAGGGGCTCACATCAATTAAATAACTTGGTTAACATCCTCTGTGGTCCAGGTTCCATGAAAATTTATGCTCAGTGAAACTGTGTGTGTGCAAAATGCTAAACCCATAACTAAGCCATGTAGCACTTCTCTGGAGATCTGGTTCTAAATATTTGCAGAACTGAATCTTGAACTTGCACGAAATTACCTTTGAAGAAGAAATTGTAATACGATTACTTCTCAAACACCTAAACATAAGTGCTATTACAAGAATATGAAAACATTTTGCTGAAAATTTGGGGTCACCAAATGTTTAAGCGTTTACTGTCTTATGAAGTGTTCCGGGGAAAAAACCCCAACAACTTTTCCAGTATTGAAAGTATAGTTTGTGTTTTACTCTGCTACCACCAGATAGTGAAATCAGCTTTGCAGTCTTTCCTGTACTTCCTTATAGAACAAAAGTGGTGTTGTAGAGATACCAGTAAAATATAATGTAATGCAATATAAAGGATTTCTTTGAAAAACTAAGGTAATCATTAACACAGGAGTAAATTAGTTTTTAGCATATAGTGTAGAGTAGTTTTTTTGTGCTGTTCTGCTTGAAAATGCCTATGATTTTCTCCTTTGAGAGTGCTTAAAAGCTATGTGAAATTTCAATTCTTCTTTAGAAGGCACTACAGATGTCACACTGTTGATGTAATTGTAAATATAGATTTAATAGCAATATTAACTTTTAATTTCATTATATGGGTACTGTATTGTCTAAGATGTTTCTAATATTTTGTAATTTAACTACAAGTGTTTGGATTGACTATTAAACGCATTCAGGAAAGGTTTAATGCACTTTTTTTATATACTACTAGCATGGAGCTAAGCACAACAGAATTGTTCAATGAACTAATTCTCATTAACCCTTTCAACCACCAGATGTGTTTCTATCATATATTGTATTCGTGTGCCGTGGTGATTTAATAGACATGCATTAGATGTGGTATCAGAGTCCAGCTTGCATGAACTGCCTTGTCTATATATATTAATTTGTAAGATACTCAAATTGTCTAAATAATCTAAATATATTAACAATTTATTGCAATTGTATTTTGCAGTTTGTTGTTGCAAAGGTTATGTTTTTTATTGGTAGTATTAATTTTGCAGTTTAAATAGGTACCTGATATAGTTTAAAAACATGGGAAATGTCATTCTAATGACCTGGCTTATTAAACGTACAATACACTTTTTATTCCATGCTCCAGTCCTTGAATGTTTGGAAGAGACTATTTTCAAATGTTTTAAGAAGACTTATTTTCTTACTTTGAAAAAACCCTGTTCTTACTGCAGCTGGTTTTAGAAGAAGCTTTCGTCTTAGCAGAAAAGATAAAAAAACAAACAAGTCCATGTATGAGTGCAAGAAGAGTGATCAGTATGATACAGCAGATATCCCAACCTATGAAGAAGTTGCAAAATATCGACGACAACCTAATGACAAATACAGGCTTGTTGTTTTGGTTGGTAAGTTGTTTTCTTTATTTTTGACCTGGTAAAACAGAGACCTGCTGATTAGCACAATGCTTACCAGAAAGTCATTTAGATTGGAAGGGATCTCAGGCGTTCACCTTGTCCAGCCTCCCACTGAGCAAGATTAACACTAGATTCAAAGCAGGTTGCTGATGGCAGCAACTTTGGGAATCTGTCGTCCCATCATGTCTTCTCTTGTCTTCCCACCTCACACCTCAGTAAAGAGGTAGCCTCCATCTTTTCAGTGAGTATCAGAAGGGTGCTGGTGTGTCCCCATGAAGACATCTCTTCCCCAAGCTAGGCAAGCTCAATTCCCTCAGTCTCTCTCACAAGTCATGTGCTTCAGCTCTTGACCATCTTGGAGGCCCTCCGATGTCTTTGATCCAGTTTATCAACAGTATTGTAGTGCAGGGCTTGTTGTGGACAGAGTATTCCTCACAGGATCTAACAAGTGCTGAGTGAAGGGGAAGAATCATTCCCCTCTATCTGTGGGCCAGGCTCTTGCTGATACAGCCCAGTCTCCTGTTACCCTTCATTGCTGCCAGCGAGTGCTGGGGACTCTGCCCACCTGGACCACAAGGTCCTTGTCATCCAGCCAGCAGTCCCCAGCCTGTAATGCAGAACTTTGTCCTCATCAAATTTCACGAAGTTCTGCCACCCTATGCCTGTAGCCCTCTGGATGGAAGCCCTGCCCTTGAGCAAGTCACTTGTCTCACCTATCTTGGCATCAGCAAGCTTTGTAAGGGCCCACTCTGTGTCATTAGTATGGATGTGAAAGAGAGTATGTCCCAGGGGTCTCCTCTTGTAATGAGTCCTAGAGCACAGACCAATAACCCCTTTGAACATGCTCCAGTTTTCACCTGTCTAGTAGTCCACCTTTCTAGACAGGATGTCCCAACTTGCATATAAGGATGTTTTAGGAGATTGCATTTAAAGCTTTCCTAAACCAAGGGGAGATGACATTAAAATACAGCTACCATGGTTACAAGTCTGAACATGGCAGTCAAGCTGTACTAAAATTCAAAAGAATTGTGTTGATATTCCACTCTTAGAGATCAATCAATATATCTTAGAGGTCAATCAATATATCTATGTGGAAAAAAAAAAAGAAGAAAAAGAACAGGATAAATACCTGAGGTCAATGAAGACAGACAATAAAAGTGGAAAGAAACAAAAACACTTACTGCATTAGAAAAAGTAAATGGACAAGTCGTAAGAACGGTGGATGCAAGGTGGATCTCTGTAGGCCAAGGATGAATGTAAGCATAGCTGCAGAAGACTCAACATATCATCCTTAGTCAGCTTTCTCTTCTTCTATAATCTGTCACTGCCATGGCGTCCTCACAGCATTTATTATATAACCAAAACGTATTGCTTCAGTCTCCCAAAAAGAGAGAAAGTGCATTATCTTAAGCTTTTTAAAGGTAACGATTGGCATACCAATGAATAATGAGTAACCATTGCTACCAGTGAGTAATGTCTCATTGATTATTGTTTCTTTGGCAGCAGCACATAGGCTGATGCTTCATTAGTAAAATTTCCTCCATTCTGAAAGCAGCAGAGCAGAGAAATATGACCCTCTATCAGGGACTGTTAGGAACTGTTGAGTAGCTGTGTTTTTATATCGCTCATATCCAAGGGAACATTAAATTGAGTTTTTAATAAACAGTTTTGTCACTCTCCAGCACTAAAAATCAGCCACCTACTAGTGTGATTGTGGGCTATATACAAGAAGTAATAACATGCTTGAGTTGATTTTAGTTACATCAACAGAGTGTAGTGCAAAAGTGTGATAAGTAGACTTTTTATAACAAATTGCATATGTCTGATCTAAGGAATTCCTAGAGATTCCATTTGATTTTTGTTGTAATAAATCAAATGAAGAAAGAGTGCTTTTTCAGTAACAAAAGCAATTCAGAAATTTATTGCAGACTTCAGTAATTCTAATGTTTTTTCTCTGGATATTAAGAGCAGCTTAAGTCTGGCCAATACCATAAAAATGTCTTGGGCAAAATGTGGAAAAACTAGCAGAGCTAAGCAATACAGGTATAGTAGAAGTGAACACATTTTAAAAGCTTTTTGTGTGCCAGTAGCAGCATTCCATATAATACATTGAATATCATTTGGTTAGTAGTACCAGGAAAGAAAGGGACATACAATTAATTTATAGCTGTAATTGGTGGAGGCACTAGATGTCTATTGTGTTATGCTAGATCTAAATATATAATTTACTGTTTAAAAGGGGGCATTTAGGTTTGGTCTTGCCCTTTTTTTAGGGGGAGGGAATTTGACAACGTCGAAACAAATTTAACTTAATTTTGAATTGGTCTAGTCTACTTTAAAGAACATGAATTGCACACACAATAATTTTAGTACCCTGTAGTGTGATACATGCTACTCGCAGGTTCAGCTCAACGTACCAGTTTGTCAGGATTTTACCTTGTCTGCAAATGTAAGTTCATGAATAAAGCCCTGCAAATCCAAACATCATCTGAAGCAGTAATGACACAAACATTTCTGTGTGCTTTTAATTGTTAGGATTGTGATGAGTCTGCTAAAAACAAAATTATCCAATATTGTGTCACCAGTCGGCTTCTAGTAACTTACTGTTCCCAAACTGCCAAGAAATCCTTGAAGTCTTCCATCACAAATATTGCCTGCATCCTAAGTGTTGTACCTCACAACCTTATCAGACAAAGGCAGAATATTTTAATACATGTATTATTTAGACACCAGAATTTTCATTTATATCAATGAGGGAAAAGTCCTGCTCACAAAGTCTTCTGCTGTGGTTAATTGTAAGAGCCAGAGTAGCATAAATTTTATTTCCTTGGAGTTAGAATGAATGTGCTGCACGCTATAACTTTATCTGGCATAGTTTCAGCTAAGTCAGAGCTTTCTGAAGGGGTAGTGCTAGGATAAAGCGAAGTTGTCAGTAACAAACCATGAGCATTTGTCCCCCAGAATACACACTGTTCTGTGCATGCAGTGTGATCACCAAAGGTGTGCAGAGCCTTTCAGGTGCTGCAGTCACCCATGGTGATGCCTCTGTCCAAAGTGGGCAGTGGTGGAAGCAAGGACCAGAGGTGTGTAACCATAAAGGTGAAGTTGTTGTTGGTGTCTGACACGATCAGAAAAGCATCTGTCTCTGAATGAGGCTGTCGGTACTTCTCACAAAGATGTGCTTCTGGTCACTACTGCGAAGAAAAGGAATCTGGGACTGGAAAAGCTCTCTATTTGTTGTATTGCTTAGATTTTTTTTTTAAATCCATCACCTCTGGTTTTATCATGAAGGAGTAAATTATGAGGCCAGGTCTATTTCAGAGCAAAGGAGGATGAAATGAAAGGGCCTTTTAACTCTCCACATCTCCTGACTTGGCTTTAACAAGTTCAGTAGTGGCTTGCAGAGTCTTAGTTGATCTACAGCAGTAGTGCAGGAAAATGGCCTGCCATGGCCATGCTACTTCCAGTAAACTAACTGGACAATTGTTAGTTTACAACCCCAAGACAACAATGAAGAAGGAGACCTGTAATTGCTATCTGCATTAAACCTTCCTGACTGAAGGCATGGGAAGGTCAGCAAGGTTCAGGAACAAATACATAGGATGTAACATAGTGCCTAGCCTTGCCCATGAGAACATCAGTATGAACTCACTGATCCTACTTCAGTGAACAGCAGATCTTGAAGTACGCCCCCACTGCTTGTTAAAATGTACTGGAACACAAAATAATGAGGTTCTCCTTTCCTACTACACTGAGCTACAGTAGGACATGCATGTGCAGTCATTGCATTATGGTGTACTAGGAACTGAGCCACAGAGCCTCTCACAAGGCATGTCTCTTACTGGGTCCTTATGATCCCAGCAGGGATATTGTCACAAACTCACAAAATCTTTTCAGAAAGACCACTTTCGTTTTCTTTTAAAAAGACTACTAGGAGCTCATTATGTGTCTACGGGTGAAGAATGGCTGGTTGGCTTAACCCTCCCAAGACCTAAACTTACAGTTTTTTCAGTTTCTTCAGACATGTCTGAGTGGTACAAAATGTAGTGCAAGTTTTAATGATGGGTAGTTTAATTCTGCAGATGTCCCTCAATAAAGTGAGGTAGGCACTGCAGTTCACTTGTGCAGGATTTGACCATTAACATGACTTAACATGCAAGAGCAAGCAGTACAAATATTCCTTTAAAAAAGTAAACAAAGTATCTCTAAGTCTGTCACTGTAACTATAAATATTGCTGCCTGGGGTGATTTATAGTAAACGAAAACTATGCTACAGTCATGGACCCTGCATGCCTTCTTACATTTGACTATAAGAATCTGGATTGTCCTTTTAAGTCCTGACACTTTATTCTCTTTTTGAGTTCAAATTGTGTTCAGATTCATAACTATTAGTAACTGGCATCTTTCTCTGCTGCATCAAAATGAAAAGAATATTTAGAAGGGAACTGTATATAACACTTGGGAGAGGTAGTGTAAAAATCCACATAATGGATGGCTTTGCTGAGCTGGAATCAGCCTTCAGTGTCCACATGCTACAGTTACGAGAACTCTGTGAAGACAGCACTGAAAAAGAAGAATCTACACCTTTCAGTAGTTCCATTTAAAGATGATTTTTAAATGGTAATCTGGAAGGGGAGACAGTAGTAGTGAAGTTGTGGTCTGGAGGCAGAGTTGACCTAAGTTTCCAAAGCATGTGTCGCAGGAAGTGAAGCCTGGATTCTTTATATATATAAATAGAGCTAAAAGCGTACTGTTGATTTGACAGCATGTAGGCTGAGGAAATAATATTTGTGTAGATTTGATGGGAAAGATTTTTTGCTTAAAAGTAATAGAGTGATTTTTTAAAAATTGAATTCCGTTTGGTTTGGTTTACTTTGCTAGGATATATTAAGAGTTTTAATTACTTTTCGTATAAAAGTCCATATTTGCCTTAAATAGCTAAACTATTATAAAAAGGGAAAAAAAAGAAGATAACAAAAGTAATGCCATTATCTACATAACACATTGTAGTCCTCTGCAGACATGCACCAGTAGAGGCTGCTGTACACCATATTAAATAAACATTTATACATACTGATAGATTAATTTACAGGAAGGTCAGAGATGGAACTTGAAATGTAGTTGTGTGTTTAACTGATGTGAACACATAGAAATTTTAAATGTAGAAACTCTTAAAGATTTTACAGCAGGACCATAGTCTGGGAGTAGCAGCAAAGTAGCAAGCACTTGCTTTTCATCATTATGTGTTTCAACTCCAGACAGGGTGTATGGTCATTTTTACAAATAGGCACTTCAAGGTACTGAAGCATCAGTCTGGTTTTGGACTCTGACTAGTAACTAGCGATTACAACATTATTTCATTGAAATGTTTATTAGGTTTTGTATTTACAATGTTTAAAATGTCTTTGTTAAGAAGCACTCCATACATAAATGTGTCACTTGTACTAGATGTGCAGCAACTTTCCTTAAAACCACAGGTATTATCCTTGCATTACTTGGGATATGGTTCCAATGACTCATTCTCCTTTGCCTTCTGCTCTTGACCTGGCTCTGTAGAAATGAAGGCTCTCCACTGTCAGAAACATAAGAACATGCAGAGCTGAGCTCCCTTCACACACAGCACCATGTCCCTGTCACCAAAGTGGGCAGGCAGGCTGGAGCCCTTCATGAAGGGCTCCTGGGGACAGGCAGCAAGTGCCTGTGGAGCCTTTGAGACCTCACAGGACAGAGTGCCCTCACTGAGACCTAAGGCACCACTGGCAAACAGCTAAGAATTAGGGACAACCCAAAAGCCAAGAGGAATGTCTTGCTCAGTAGTTTCTAGTACAGCACTACTCAAGTGGAGGTGGAGGAGATGGGTCAAAAAAATCCCATGCAGTCTTTGTTTATTCCTGCCATCCTAATTCCAAGAGTGGTCTCTCTTTGGCAGTCGCATGATGAAGGAAACATTTGCTTTGGACAAGTTCAGACAGCAGGCAGGAGACAAGCACAGTTTAAAAGAAAATCAACAACAAAGAAAGAAACCCAAACATCCCAAATGGCTTGTGACCTGGCAAGTGCTGCCCTTCCTTCCTCTCTCCATGCAATGCCACCTTCACAAAGTCGAAAGGTGGATGGTGACAGCTACAGCCAGCCAGGAGCTGGGCAGTGTTCCTGCCTGCAGCAGGGGCTGGCAGGAGCAGTGCTTCCAGGGGATGAGAAGGTGGAAGCAATTGTCCCCCAGGGCATCTGCTGCAGGCAAGGGATGCAGCAGCAGGAGGGAGTGAGACCATGCTGACACAGAGTGCAGAGGCTTTGGGGGCACTTTGCACATGCCAGCTGGGGTCCTGTAGTCTGAAAGTTGGGGATATTCTGACAAAATAAACAGCCAAACTAGTTTTTGTTCTGGAAAGCTGCAGGTTAGGATGCAGGGGTTTGTAGTAGGGCTGAGATGGAGATGGGTGCACACTGAGGGTAGTTGCTGCAGAAAAGAAAGTCAGCTTTGCTGGCACCTTTTTTCACTGATTTTTCCTCAGTAAGAAAGTCAGAGCAGAGTAACTGCCAACTACATCCCCTGAAATTTGTCAGCTCTGTATATTCTAGGAGAGGTTGGAAGCATGGGCGTTCCCAAATCACTGATTAAGAGGCAGTAATGTCACAGCTACATGCTATGTAGTCTTATCGTGGAGTATACTTGCACCTGAAAGCAAGAGACAAAGGACAATTTTTTTCTTTCAGGTCCTGTAGGGGTTGGACTGAATGAACTTAAACGGAAATTGCTAATCAGCGATACCCAGCACTACGGGGTAACAGTGCCACGTAAGTAAAAATGCACTTCTATTCTCTAATGATATATTTGCATTATTATAATTTATTATTGTATTACCTTTAAGGTACTTTCAAATTCAGTTCTCTAAATGCATGCTTGGCATCCAAATTACTTTTCTAATTTTTAAAAGTGCTGCTGCAGTTGTGTATTAAATAGCATTGATTAAACAGATAGAGCTTTTTGGCTCAGAGGCATTGCAGTACAATTTCAGTACAAGTTTAGCATGATTGATGTCAGTGAGGTTTAGTAAATGAAAGTCAGCTGAACAACACCATGGATTTGTCTGTAAAGCAGTGAAATGTACTCTGTTACCAATGCTTGCATTCAGCAAACTGGCCTTTATCTATTAGGCTGAAAAATGAAGACTGATGATAAACAGTTTAATCCAGTGAATAAATTAATTAAATCCCTTTAATTAGCATTAGAAGAGCTGATTTGGGGATGTTTTCTCCTCTTTCCCCTATCTAAGCAAGTAGTGTGATTTTTATAAAATTGAATAGCAGTGTACTCTATTAACTTCTACAATACTTTATTGGGTTTTCTTTAATATGGAGAACTCAACAGTTTTAGTCTTTCATTTCTTGATTTGCTTTCTACTTGTACCTTCTATAGGCATCCTTCAAAAATATGGTTCCAACATTCTAAATTTGGGAGATCCTGTCACAGGTTTTTTTGCAAGTGCAGATACTCTGTAAAGTATATATATATGAATGAATTTGCTAAGTAGAAAAATTAATGCATTTGGTTTGGCAAGTCATTTCTTTTGCATATATTTGCTTCAACTGG
Organism: Struthidea cinerea; assembly: GCA_013397865.1. Classification (NCBI taxonomy): domain Eukaryota; kingdom Metazoa; phylum Chordata; class Aves; order Passeriformes; family Corcoracidae; genus Struthidea; species Struthidea cinerea. Next base: position 290,695 of record VZTI01001820.1, on the reverse strand, counting down.
GTATTGAAAGCAACAACAACAAAAAAGCCAGATGTTCCCAAAATATTTAACACCTTGAAGTATATGCAGTCATTTGCCCAAAAATATTTCTCTAAAAATTGCCAGTATTCATCAAGCTGCCTTCTCTCTTTTCTCTTCCAAATTTGTGGTTATAATTTAAAACAAACATGTAAAGAAATCCCTCTCCTGAAATTCAGTAAGTCAGGACTTGGAGAGAGAACTGGGGTTCCTGTCTTGGAAATGTTCCTTATTGTGTCAGCCTAAGAAGAAGAGCATTATATCAAATGGCATGTAAGATTGTGTTGCTGCAAGCAGGTTTTGTATGTCCATATGTGATGGAGAATACATGATGCTGTAGTATTCAACTTGTTCGAAATAGGATGGGGTTTTTTTTTAATGGGTTCATTAATCATAAGTGGCAAGCCCACAAATAAGTTTCATTTATAAGCAAAACCCTTATACCTGCTTGGGGGAAAGTAAGAAGTGCAAATAATACAGGGCTACTGAAAGAAAACAGAGTTCTATTTTGATCACCAGATAAAGAAAAGCACTAAAACATAAAGTTCACACCCCATTTTTTTATTACCATGCTTCACATACCATAGCTACAAGTGTTAATGAACATAATGTTTTATAAATCAGGATGGTGTGCTTGTTTCCCTTTATGGTGTCCTATGCTAATAAGTTTAACAAGAGACAAGGCTGGGGTAATTGTTATGGACTGCTGCTCCTTTTATTATTCAGCTGTCCTCATTTTATTGGATTTTTCCACTAGTTAATAAAAAATGATAATCTGATACTTGTCCAATAGGCTTTTTCCTGCTTTTCCTGCATGCATTTAAAACTCAATCCTGTCATGTGCTTGTGTGCTGCCTTCCAGATCCAGAGCAGTCTTATATGCTTCAGATGTGAGGGAAGTGCTACACTTAGTATTGCACAAAGAGTTTGTGCTTTTCTGTTTTTCGTGAACTGGTTTGCATTATATTGTTTTGTGTATATTTTCCTTTTTTTTTTTTATATGATGAAACTGCAGACACTACCCGTCCAAGAAGAAGCCAAGAAAGTGATGGTGTCGAATACATTTTCATTTCCAAGCATTTGTTTGAGACAGATGTACAGAATAACAAGTATGTTGAAGAGATTTTTAAGTAGAACTGCAGTTAAAACAATGGTTTATTATAAAATGGGGCTGGTTGTTATTGTAGATAATAAGTCAAAGTGGATATAAGTTGCAGTGATTTAAAGATGTGTTAAAATTACATTCTGTTATATAAGCAGCTGGGAAAAAAACAGAGAGCAAAAAAAAAGCATTACGTGCAAACAACAGTTTCTAAGCTTACAAGCAGTTTCAGCACCTCAGCTTCTCAAGAAGACACTGAAATTATAGGTGCTTAGGATGGGGGAGCATTCTTTTAATAGAGCATCTTCTGTCATAGCAGCAAAGCATTGCAGCTCTAGGGAAGGGGGGGCGTGGAAGTGCTGCAGACGTGCCTGAGTCAATGTTTGCATAGTTCTGCTCTCTTTCAGGCCAGGCACTTCCTCTGCTTTTGAATTTAGAGATCTACAGTGAAGCCCCTGCCTGTACACCCTCCAGAAATACACTAAAATGAAGAGACAATGGTAGCATCGTGCTCTCCAGCAGCCTGTAAAATTCTGTAGCTTGAAATTCTGTCCCAGTTTCAGAGGGCAAAAGTGTATTAGACACAAAGCTGTGGGTTTTATTGAAACTTCAAACTGTGCTTCGCTTTTCTGGCAAATAGTGCTTGTACTTTTATAGCAAATAACCAGCCGCCTTGATTCCACCAGCACCATCGTCACTCCTTCTCTTCTGAGACAGAGAATTTGGATATTCTGTAGTGTGCAATGAAATTTCAGTAGTTTCTATTGTTTAGCTTATCCACTGTTTTATTGCATTGCATTAGTTCAGAAAAAGAGGTGATGGAAAACATTAGTGGGCTGTTGGACTACAGTACTTTTTTCTCTTTAACTGTAATACAAGCAGGTGTTACTGATTTGAAAGCAGTAAAGTAGAAGATTTCTTAAAATTGACATGCTGAAGTACTTGACAGCATTTCCTTTATAAAACATGGTAGGACTCTCATGTAAAGTAAAATAATTTTGCTCCTGAATTAAATCTTATAAAGCAAACTGCTAAGTTTTTTTTCTGGAGAAAATGGAAATTATTCCAGTTGTTTTCACCTTCTGCCACAGGTTTATCGAGTATGGCGAGTATAAGAACAACTACTATGGTACAAGTTTAGACTCTGTTCGATCAGTTCTAGCTAAAAACAAAGTTTGTTTGTTGGATGTGCAACCTCATGTAAGTAAGCATGTCTTCTGAACTCTTGCACTTCCCCATATTGCATATTGGAATTCCAGGAAAAAAATATTTCTAAAAAGGTGTACTTTATCCCACACTAAATGACTATTGAGTGGGTTTGCTGGCTACCTTTATCTCAGCAAGGCTCTCTGAAAAGAGACAAATATACAGCCAGTAAATAAGGGAATTGGAAGCCTGCAGCATAATACCAAAGATTTAATTACAGAACGCTCCTATATTTCCATTCATCTTTCTGTTAGTTTGGGCAAGAGATTGTCTCTGAAACTATAATTTCAGAATAGCTTTGAGTTATCACCCAGTCCAGCAACTCTCTCTCACATGTTTTACTAGACTGTTTGTGCCAAGGGTTTCCATGCAGGGTGGACATGAGTCAAGGAATGAGCTAAATGTGATGTTGGCTGGATAATTGTTAAGAACATTCCTCTCTAAACCATTTTTTCTTGCATTGACCTTGTCTTTTAACCCCTCTGAACAGCTCCACTGGGAATTTTTTTGCTCCTAATAACCCCAGTGCTTCCAGGAGCTGGACTAGTTTGTTTAACCTAGCCAAAACATCTCTTCTCCAAGGGTGGCCAGTGTATGCCTTCTGAACCTGGCAGCTTACGCGCAGCTCCCGGGGCAGTTTCAGATGCAGGGTTGTGCCCTGGGAGCAGGGCAGCAGCTGCACTGGCAGAGGAGTGGCTGGGGAAGCCATACCCCATGCCAGGGAAGGAGGGGAGCTGACGAGACCATTGCCTGTCCCACACAGCCTTGTGTTCCTGCAGAGCACTAAATTCTTTTGGGGACCCAAGCCTTGTGAACCATTCTGGGATTCCACTCTCCAATATGGGATTTTCCTGTGGACCCTGGCAGTGTGGAAAGGATAGAAAGCTTCTGACCATCCACACTACCACCATGTGCTGCAACTGAATCATAGACCTGCCTCTAACACCACCCATAGCTCACTCAGGAAGAACGAACAGCTGGGAGTTGTGTGGTGGGCACAGAGTACTGAAGAGAAAAATCACTGAACTTTTGTGAACTTTTCATGGGTACAGAAAGGGTTATTCTTGCCAAAATGGGTTGAAGTTTTCCTCCTCCCTGAATACCTGCTGTTCTCCTCCATCCTCTTGCTGCCAGTGGCACTGGTGTGCACAACTCAGCCTTTGCCAGACTGGTGGGGTTTACCATCAGCCATGTGGAAATCAAGACCAGTGATCACCCTTGGTGAAAGGGTTTTCTTACCATTCTGAAAATTCTCCCTACGTGAATCAATGCTGGTCAGCAGAACAGGATGACAGTAAATGAAAAATACCTGCCTAGAAATGCTTTATGGGTTTATTCTGGTCAGTGGGGAGTTTCTTTTATTACAGTAAATTCCACTTTGCAAAATCAACTAATTAATTAAAATCTTTCCTCTTCCCAGACAGTGAAACACTTGCGGACATACGAGTTTAAACCATTTGTTATATTTATAAAGCCTCCATCACTTGACCGTTTGAGAGAGACCAGAAAAAATGCCAAGATTATTTCAAGTAAAGATGATAAGGGAACTGCAAAACCCTTTACAGTAAGTATAATTAGACATGGTAAAACATGAGAACCTGTTAAGTGTTTTGTTGTAGAAGTTTACCTTGAAAATAAAGGTGATCACTGGATCTCATTGACAGCACTTGTCAGGGCTTACACAAGCATCTTTCTGTTTCCCAGTCTCTCTCACATTACACATTTACTGTGGTGTTTTCATTGTTTGATATGCTCATGGGTATTTACAATTTCCATGGTCCTCTGATTTTATGTCATTGAAGAACCCCCTCAGTGCAGGCATATCTTTATGAGAGATAATGCTGTGGATTTCCTTTAAAAAATTTGCACCTGGGCTTAGATGTTTCTGTTCAAATATAAGAATTTATTTGTTTTATCAATATATTAAGGGGTCTAAATTCAGAGGAAAATTCAACTATAAAAAAACAAAAAAATAAATGCTACTGTAATAAAAAGCCCATATTTGTCGATAAGAGAAATAGAGGGGTTTTAAAATGTTATAGGAAACTAAACACTGTAAGAAAGAAGAAGAAATATTTAAGCAAGGAAAAAATGCTGGTTTTTGTCAATAGTCAGACAAAAAATTCAGATTTCCCAACATTAACATACTTGCTTCCTTGTAATATAATGAAATCATATTTTAATTGAAGCTACAGCAAAGTTGATCATCGTTAGACTGTTTATCTGTATTTACAGTGTGTATAATTTTTTCCTCATTCAGATGTTATTTAGGATTTTTTAGGTTTTGTTTCAAAGTCAGTCACGGATATAGTCACAGACTGTGCCTGTGTAGAATGTGCATATGGAATAGTTTGGAAATTACATGCTGTCAGAAAATGTTGGTTTGTTACTTACAAAAAGTAAGAGGAGTTTGTTTGTAAGAGCAACCTTCAGGACATTGCTTAGTTAGGACAGGTTTAATCTCTCAAAGTCATTTAAACAAGTTGCTAAGATTTGTTCCCTCCCCAAACATGACAAGAAATCCACTAAGCCAGATTGAACAAGGCATAGAATTTTGACTGCTACCAAGCTCTTAAAAGAAAAAAGGCTGTGCTGTAATACATGGTGTGCTAATAGCAAGTCGAGACTAACATAATGAAACTTTAAATGTATCATCAAAGTAAACAGCTAGAAACATTTTCCACTGGTGCTGCTAACAGAAAATGTCTCCGTAATTACCATGCAGTGACTAATTGTGTCACTTCAAGGGAAAAGATGAAAGAATTGCCTGTTGAGCAGTCAACTCATCAGAATACTCTCTGAGATCACTTGTAATGGTAATTTCTGGGTTTTTTCAGTTAGAAGTACAGTTTCCATCTCCTGATGAGATAAGAAATAAGCGATTAGACCATGTTTAATACAGAATGAGTTTATGCAGTGTTGCTATGGACTGGCTGTGCACTGATCTTTATTGCACTGATCTTACTAGGAAGAAGATTTTCATGAAATGATTAAATCTGCCCATGTGATGGAGAGCCAGTATGGCCACCTTTTTGACAAGGTGATAGTCAACGATGACCTCGCTACAGCTTACAGTGAGCTTAAAACAACTTTTGACAGGTTGGAGACTGAGACCTTCTGGGTTCCTGTCAGCTGGCTACACTCATAGTAACGTTTTAAGTAGAAAAACCTCTGCTGTTGTATCAGCATCTAAACCTGGGGCATGGTTAGGCTTTACTCGATGGCCATTTTCTTGGGAGGAGGGCTTTTAACTCTACTGAGCAGCAGGTATACTCTTCATGCACTTGGAACTGATCTTTTTTTCCTGTGTCTTCAATTCTCCTGCCCACAGTTTGGGGCAGAACAGTCAGATTAAAACAGAGATTTACTGTGCTCCGTAAAGTGAGCTAATACTTGTGTAGCAAAACTGCCAAACACCTCTTTATCATCATCTGTGTGTTTCCAAGGTGAGTGTTTTTAACAGAGAGTTTGCAGAAGATACAAATTAATTCTGGAGATCAGCACTTCAGTGGTTTTAAGTGTAACTGTTCCTATAAAGAGCACATCAGCACTTGGAAGTTATTGCCCTTTTAGTGTTTGAGAGAACTGAAACAGGCAAAAGTGACCAACATTTTTATGAGGAAGACATCATAATTTTCATTATGTATCAGTGTGTTTTTACTTTTCTACATGTGAATCTTGTCTTACATGTACAGACTGATTTAAGTATTCCTTTGCAATTACATAATCACGTAAAGAAAGATGTATTCAGTGGCTTAATTGTGAAATACTCAGCTGTGAGCATGCATGGATTGAAAATACTTTCACACATGCTCTGTGGCACAACAAAGAAAAGTCATGGGAATAATTATTTTAATAGGAAAAAATGTGAGTTAGTGTGTATATAACTTCAAAGTCTTTGGGATTAAACTTCTGTAAAATCAGTGGCAAAGTGATACTAATAGCAACAAAGTAGAGAATAATTTTTTTTTTCTCCTTTAAATTGATTTCAAATATTTTTGGCACTCTTTAGAACAATTTTCCCATCAGAAATTTTCAAACAGTGAGGAAACCTTGGACATCTGAGAAGCAGTTGAAAGAGATTAATTCTTTTTATTGTTGAGTATATAGTGATACTTTTTAGTAGTGTAACGTATTTTGTCTCCACTCAAAAATAAATTAATGCTGTAGAGTTCACTGTAAAAAACATCCTTGTCACTGGTCAGACAGTTGGAAACCCCATTTCAAGATCTGATGTGTCAGTGTAAGCAAATGTATATTAGAAGATGTATTTTTAATATTGATAATTTGGTATTTTTCTTTCTTTACTACTGATATGCAGGAAATGAATACAGATGTAAAGACCAAGTAACACCTGTGTGTTGTGTTGTGAATATGTCTTGTAAGTACAGAATGTGTATAGGAACTTGCTGACTTCAGATCATCCCATCTGTGGTATTCAGACAGGAAACCATTATTTCATGTTAATCTGTAAAGAGAATATAGCTCTCTTGTTTAAAGAAAAAAGAATTTAGTGAAACTTTATATATTTATGAAAGGGTTGAAAAGGGATGTTAAGTTTTTAAATTTCTTGTCAATGTGATCATTTATTAAAGAGATTACTAAGTCTGTAATTTGAAACAGTCTCTGTAAATGGAGCTCAACATTCCATGTAAATATTTTATTTCAGTTCATATGCTGATAAAGCCATCAGGTTTTGCAGTTTTATTCTAAATGTGTATTTAATGTGTGGGCCATTGCATTTGGCTTAGAGTCTTATAAAACAAATGAAATGCAAGAAACAACAGCAAAATCCCTGGGAGTCTGGAAATGTTTATGCAAGAGTTACAGATGTACTGAGTCCCAGTATGGATACATATTCTGCTTGAACAGCTCTACTGTAACTTCTGTCAAATTTCAACATTTTCCTGGTGGACTTAAACTTTTTTTGTAACATAAATAGGAATTTGTTGATTAAGTTAACTGCACAGAGATTATCTGAGTTGAGAAGACATTTTCTATTTTTTTCTTTAATTACTGAAAATCAAACTATATTTCAGGGGATATGGAATTCAGTGGGTCAGTTTGCCTTTGCCTGTGAGACGCCAGGTGCCTTCACCATCTCTTGAAATGGAGAAGACACTCGGCATCTCTCAGGATCTGGCCGTTTCCAACAGGAGGGGCTTTAGTCCTCACTAAAACACTATTAACACTGCTTCTAACCTCGACTGTCTTGGAACACTGGGGTACAGTCATGGTCACATAAAGGACCTGCTTTTCTCTTTATGAAGTAGATGCTAGAATAATCTGCAAACTCCCTGGTAGAGACAGTTCTGGCTGTCCAGCAGGCTGTTTTTCCTGTCTTTTTAAAATTAATTTAATTCCCATTCCTGGGTCGGTGTGGTCTAGGAGGATCTTGTGCACAGCTTTGCTGTCGGGGGCAGCAGTAAGCAGCGTGGTGCTCTGCTGCATTCCCAGAGACACTGACCCTCTGATCCACGGCACAGTCCTGGCAGGAGTCTCCCAGACCGATGGCTGCCTGCCCCGTCTCTGAGCCAGGAGCTAATTCCTGAATAGTAACACCTGCAAAAGAAAGGGAATCTCAAAAATATAGATCCAACCAACAGAGTAAAATGTGCACAGAGTCTTTGAGGCGCTAGAAATCGTTTTAATTACATTACTAATTGCTTTTGAAAAATCAACATTATTGCAGTGTTAACTTGAAAAGCTAAAAGTCAAAGCCCTCCACTAGGCAGGTAGAGATGACAGTAAGTCTAGGCAGAAAAAACATCTTAGCCCAACAGTTTCAACAGGACAGGAGCCTGCTTATCATGATGGATGCTGAGCCTGTGTGCTGAACTATTCTGGGATACCAAGGGGAACAGGGGGGTGGATTGTTCCTTTGACTCCTAAGAATTTGGGAATGAAGACAACTAAACATGTTTCCAATATTCCACATATTCAAGTTCTGCTGTGTGGGTTTTTAGAGAAATGTATGTTTTGACAGTCAAGTCCAGATGTTTTTATTGTGTTCTAGCTGTTTGCTGTAGTCAAACAAAGGGTAGTATTTTTTAATATTGTACCAAGCTCTATACTTGAATTCACCATCAGGTCCTTGGTTGATGTCTTACCTGAAATCTGATCTTACCTTCTTATGCAAAACAATAAATTATTGATATACCACTGAAGGTGTATTTTCTTTATTGTAAATTGCACCATAAAATATCATAGACTTTTAGAATGATTGGCATGGGAAGGGACCTTAAAGATCATCTCATTCCAACCCCCCTGCCATTGTCAGGAACACTTTCACTTGACCAGGTTACTCTGAGCCCCATCCAACCTGGCCTTGAACGCTGCCAGCGATGGGGCATCCACAATGTCTCAGGACAATCTGTTCCAGTGTTACCCCTCTCTAAAGAATTTATTCCTAATACCTATCTAAACCCACCATCCTTCATCTTAAAGCCGTTCCCCCTTGTTCTATAGCTACATTGCCTTGTATAAAGTCCCTTTGCAGCTCTCTTGTAGCTCCCTTTTGGCACTGGAAGGTGCTATAAGGTCTCCTCAGAGCCTTCTCTTCTCCAGGATGAATAAAATTACTTAAAAAGGTAAAATGCCTAAGTAGTAAATTATTTCATGGGACTCTCTATTAACTGTAATGCTCCAATTGTCTTAAATGGAAAAACAAAGCACCCTAGAACAAGAGCAACAATTCTTAATATTTCATTTTTATTGCTAAATTCTTCTTCAGAATTGATGTTTACCCTTTCCTGTAGCCCACCCCATAATGAACCATTTTCTTTCTGAGAGGAAAAGCTTATGTCAGTGGATCATACTGGAATATCAGTTCATCTGGGCTTGCAAAGTCTCAGAGTGTTATCCAAGTTGTTGACTTGGAGTGTTTCACCGGACACATACACTTCTAGGCCACTCACAAGTCCCTCGGGAAGTTGTGCTCATTTGTAGGACTCAGAGAAAGTAATGCTTGAACTCAGTTACTTTTTGCATTGTGTTATGCCTTTTCCAGAAAACAAAAAAAAAGCCTAACACAAACTAGGATTTGAGAGAAGACTTTTAAGCCCCTTCTGTGCACTGTTCTGCATTTCCCATATGTACTTCAGTTCAGGTTTCTTCTGTGTGTGGAGAATTTTTTTCTTCAGTAAAGCTCATATTTAGCTTTTGTGAGATTGTTTCAAAGGATGAATAGTTTCTTCAGAGATTTGAAGTTGAAGTTATAATCTAGTCTATTTTTGCTACTGCTCTCTCTACAGTCACTTCCCCACAGGATTAAGAGTTTTCTGTGTATCAGTGCTTAAAGTCATTTGTACTTGAAATTTGCCCAAGATCCTTCTGCTCTCAGAGTCATTAAGTAGTTATCATATATTACCATGATTAATGTATGATACCAAGCATTCAACAGAAAAATGTCTGAACACAAAATTAAAGGAAGACTGTAGGTGTATTTATTGTTTAAAAATTCTAGTGCTAGATAATAGTTCAAGGTTCCAGCAGAAATACACACAAAAACATTTGGAAACAGTTAAAAGTCTGGTCTTAAATTTTGTCTTATGTTAAATGGCAGTACAAATGAGAGAATTTGGAGTTCTAGACAGCTGGAGACTTTTCCCCACTTGATATCTGTGTCTGAAATACAAGTTGGATATTTGGAAGACTGCATGGAATGATTTTATATCTCTATAATAAAATACTATGGTATTTTGTGTAGCTGACATCCAACATTTGAACCAAGAGGGTAAATCTGTGTGATTATTGAGACTTTGCTTTGCTTCTGTTTCAGTTGTACACTTACGTATGTTTAAACGAATTTTTAAGGACTCAGTGGTAAAAGCTACCAGCTACACATTTCAGTATGTGGAGAAAAATATCCTCAGGATTTCCAGCAGGGTTCAAATGGCTCCAACAGTATCTGAAAACTTGTTAATAGGAAATAAATAGAGAAAATTAGGTCACAATTTCTTTTGTAATTAGATCTGTTTCTTTTCAGTAGCTGTATTGATATTCAGAACTTGAATATGTTAAAAAAACCCAAAAGGCGATAATTTTCAAGTGAAATTTAGATTTGTGTTTTAACAAAGATGTTACAAGCTTTCTATAGGATTATACACAAGCTCATAGAAACTTTGGGTACATGTTTTAAAGTGAGGGTCTGTGGGTATGGCAGAGATGAACTGAGAACATTACAAATGCAAGTACTACCCTGAAAATGCATATTTGGTTTCATAAATCAGTGAACAGGAGGTCAGAGACCTGTCTGCAAATGTGCTGTGGTTTCTGTTCCCTCCTTGGTAAATACAAATAAGCACCAGTAATTCTTCATTGGTAAACAAAACTAAAATTGTCCAAATGATGGAGCTGAAATGTAGCATTCAGAAGGAGCAGGAGTACTTCAGATCCTGGTGATGTTGGCCAAGATGATGCTTTACTTCCTTCTAACTTGATTTTGCAGCAAGAGTACGACGATCACAGCTCTAACTCAAAATTACCAAACTGTGTTTAGTCATTGGCAATTTCATTATTTGTTTTCCTCTTCACCCTTGAACAGCTTCAATTCAGTAATTCAGACATACAAGGAGGGGGAAAGGGACGATTAACTGATCTTGAAACACAGACACCAGAAATTTGATGCAAGAACATTTTTTACCTCCTTCCCAATGGGCACTGGGGTGGTGTGCTCCTGAAACAGAAGTGAAAAGCTAGTGTTTTTTCCAGATGGAGAACACCTGAACAGTGTTTTGTCCCATGAAAACAGAATTGCTCTGAGAGGGCCCTGTGGCCTGTTTGATGCATAAGAGCAGCATGTGGTAAAAAAGACCAGGAGCAATTCTAAATTTTGTGCAGCCAGTGTTGGCTTCAGGGGTTCTTGTTTAAGGCAATGGCCATTGGGGGCAGTTCTGCTTGTTTTCTGTGTGACCTCTGGACATTTCCTGGCATGTCCTTTCCCTTTTCTAGACTTGCATTAATGGCTTGTTTTTAAGCAAATAGGGTTCCCTAAAATTGGTCTTAGCCTTAGGTAGTGGGAGTAGTCATGTTTCATGATCAAGGCCCGCATTCATGATGGGGCAGTTTCCCAGATGTGAGCATGGGTTGAGACCACTCCACAGAGCTTTCTTTGCATGCCCTGAATGGGTTATGCTTCCCCACGAAACCGACTTGGATGCAGCTTCTGGAGCCCTACCCCCACATACAGACTGGCCTGTGTTAGGCACCAAATGAACATGGAACAAGGATGTAGTCCCAGGTTCAAAGGAGCTGACTAAACAAAGTGAGAGAGATGGCAGAGCAGTGCAGCAGGAAGGTGCAAAGAGATGCACTGGGCACAGCTCTTCCTACCAGCTGGCACAGAGGCAGTGCTGGCCTAATGGGGCTGTCAGATCTAGGATTCAGCAGCTCACAGAAGGACCAGGTGGTTGGAGCTCCCTGGCAGGGCTTCGGCCCATGCTGTGCAGTGCCCAGGCGCAGCTGAAGGCTTGCAGAAGCCTGGCCCTGGCAGCTGTGCAGCCAGCTTGGCTACAGGAGGGAATTAGCTGTGTGTGCATGAGCTGTGCTCCGCCTCCTTCCTGCAGAGCCACAACGGCAGGTCTGGTCTTGTCCCATTTCCTTGCCTGGTGCCAATGGAAGCAGGAATGCTCCAAGTCCTGTGCGCAGTCCTGGCTACTACTGACTGTAAGGCACAAAAGGAGTTTTCTTGTTTGGTTGTGGTTTTTCATTGTTGTTGTTGAAAACTGGCTTGAAAGCTTTGTTATTATTGGTGCTATCTGGATAGTATGAAAGAGCAGCCTCACTTATTGGCCCGGCTGGGTTATTATTCCAGATGTTTTTCTTTACACAGCTGTTAAGCAGGAAGTAGAACCAAAACCAAAGATTGATTTGAACCATTGTTTTGTCAAAAACCAGAACTGAACCTGAATTATTGTCTTCTTTTGACTTCATTGAATTCAGATCATCACCGGCCACAGCTGGATTCAACCCCAGCTCAAACCACACTGAAAAAAGCACAGAGCCTGACCACACTTTTGAGTAGGTGAGACATTGAAGGCCAAGAGCCTGCATCTTGTCATGAGTGCCGCTGATGTTACCTTCAAGACAACAGCAGCTTTTACTGAGCGTGTATGCACATGTACATATTGTTATGTATTTATCAAGTCCTTTAGTGTAAACCAATTTATTTTAATGAAAAACGCAGGCTTATATTGCATAATTGGAAGATTAAGGGCAGACTAAAGTCTACTTATAGCATACCAAAGTTTTAGCAAATGATGTATAGTTTTACTCCAGCAGGACTCACACATCTCAGGAAACTTAGAATTTTACATTTCATATATATTGGTTTGTCCCTTTTTTCTGGAAGTCAAAAGAGCTTGATTGAATGCAGACTACAAACTCGTTCACTACAAACCTAGTTAAACATGAAATCTTGTGGGATTAGCTTAATTGTTCCCTAAATGAAAAGGCTACTTTGTACACAGACTACAATTTTATGCTTGCCAGATAAAGAAATGTGAACCTGTCCAGAGACACAGGAATTTGTCTGTGTAGGAGTATCACTGGGCCAACTGTCTTGACTTTTATGTGATATTGTGGTGTAAAACATCACTCCACTGGTTTCATTTTACAGAAAATAGTCTCCGTGGTGGTACCCTGTGGGAACTAAAGTATCAAGTTCTATTTTCCCTTCAAAAATCCAACTCCGTTCGTACCCTGCTCCTGACACTGCACTCTCCGTGAGTGTCAGCCAGCGCGTGGGCTCGGGGGATGCTGCGGCACGGCAGGGGAGCTGCAGGGAAGCTGTTCTAAGCAAAGCAGGAGGTGCCACTCTTTACCACAGGAGAGGCTGCCATAGGTAACACCACGGTGTTTGAAATGAGGGATGGTGTCCCTGATAAGATTACACAGTAACTAAGTAAATGAGGAAAATATTTTATTATTCCATTTTTAATTTTCAGAGGATTATGTGACACTTCTGATTATCAGACATTATTACTCTGCACAGTCTTCTGTTTTTCTTTGGCTTCCCTACTGCCTCCTTGAAAGCAAGGGTTGCTGTAATTAAAGACTTTATTTGTTATATAAATGTAACCATAAAACATGTGGAGTTCCTATCTTCCAAAGCTACCAGACCAAGAAAATAAAGACAAAATTTCTGCAAATGTTCTCGAGTGACCTATTCTGTTTAATCTCGTTTCCTTTCTTCCTAACCAGTCTTCTCAAAAAGCCTCTCCATGTCAGGGGCCAAGAGTTTAACAAAGGCAATGTGAAGCAGAGAGGAGAGGCTGGCCAGGAACCGCTGGAATGGAGAAGCTGGGGCACTGCTGGGCTCTGAACACCGGCAAGTCTCCAAGCCTGCACAAAAGTGAGCAACCTATGGGTGATGATTTGAGGAAGCATGGGAAGATGATTTGAGCAGCAAGGTGTCATTCACTCCCTCTTCACTACAAGAAGGAGCCGTCACCACCCTTAGCCCTTCACTTACACACATTTAGCAGGAAGCTGTTGCGTTACCCGTGTCAGGTAACACACTCCAGTGTGTAGTTCTTGACTACCTCATGGCAGACTCTGCATGTGCTTCCCCTTCACAGCGTCACTGAACATAGCTCTTGACTTTGTGGTCTCCAGAAATCATCTTCTGAAAGTGGTATTAAAACCTGCCTACCCTTAAGAGTCTGTTCGAGTCCAGCAAGTTCCATGACAGGCGTGGTTGAAGTGTCTGTGTATTGCTGACAAGGTGATAGGACTTTTAATCCTGAGCCTCCTTCACGTTCACCTGCTTTGTACCAGAGAGGTGGTGGTGACTGGTGTTAGCTCTGCTGCCACTGGCAGAATGTTTTATGCAGTTGGCGTTTGTTATTACCCCTGCAACCGTGTTTAAGTACCCCCAGTGAGACGCTCATGCTCAGATTTTCTGCAGGAACTCCTGCGTCGCTCCCAGCTACACTAATTTGTCTGTCACAAAGTGTAAGTGGAAAACACAAGAGGCCAGATTCTCTCCAAATCTGAGCAAGCTCTGCAGGGAGGCAGTGCTACTGCTCTGCTTCCCTCACAGCTCCACTTACAGCAGTGGTTACTTGGCTTGGGCTCATGAGCATCATGTAAAATCCTTATGGATCCTCATGGTTCCAGTGCTCAAGATTGATGATTCTTTCTTCTCTTTTAGCATCTTGTGAATAACTTAGAATTTTTTTCATGCTAGTGCAACTCCCTCTCTTCCTGGTAAATTGACTCATTTTGTGCTATTGGAAAGTGCTTAGTCTGGATTGCTTCGCTGTGAGTACCTAATGGCTGCTGCTGCTTTCTGTATCATGTGCCTAGGACAAGGGTGAAATATCAGCAGAGAGCTGACACCACTTCAATCCCTAAAGGAGCAATAGTAGGAACTCCTCCTGTAGTTAGCCTCAAATGACTTTCATCTGTACCACTAGAGCATACAGGATGGTTCCTGCAGTTTAATAGTGTGGCACAGATGAGATGGCAGTGGATGAACATGATAAACATGCAGTGCTGGTGAAGTTAGAAAAGTTTCATTTTTATTTTAACAGTATCAGAGTTTTACCTCTTGTCTTTCTGTGCCTGGGAAATCAGGAATGCCTTTGCTCTGAAGACCTTGTAATCTAATGCCAGGTCTTGCTGACTTTTACAGTTGAACCTTAGTGCACTTCATGTGTGGTCCCTTTGACTTCTGCAACACTCCTCACAATGGGGTTGGCAGCTCTTATCCTGGAACCAAGCTGATTACTTCTCTGGGCTCAGAGTTTGGCTTTGAGATAAGATTCAATCAGGAAAGATGATAAATATTTCAGCAACTAATCAAATGTGTGAGAGCTGTCTGGTTATTATCTTTGGATTAGTATCTGAGATTGGTATCTGGGAGCAAACTTCAGTGCAAATGCATCAAAGTCCTGTCAAACACGTGGTAGTAAACACGTGTGGCTGATAAATCTATTGACTCTTTGTCTAAATTATTTAATGGAAATTGTGGGACTGCATTAGATGGCCCTGTCCTTTGCTGCTCAGCTGTCCTTCCAGCATTTCGTTTCTTTTACACCTACAATGTGGTCACAATAAATCTTCTCGCACGCTTTTAAGTAATTTCCCAAGTGCTCTCAAAATGGAGGCAGCAATTAATTGCTGTCACTTTAGGCAATTATTACTGAAATCTACGAAACAGCATTTCAGAATAATTAACCTTAGTTAACCTTAAGCCTTGAAAGATTTTCTAGCGTTGCTCAGCAGCCTGTAAGCTGCCAGTCGTACATTTGTACATTCGGAGCTGTCACAGGTTCACAAACCCTGTCGAGTGAGCTCCGTCTGCTTTACTTATTTCAGCTCACGCACAGGCACAGCACTGTACAGCTCAACTTGTAAATGGCGTATCTTGGGGGTTTTTGTTATTATATTTCTGTGTAATACTTTCCAAACTCTACTTTATTGTATTTTGCAGTTTAAAAACCACCTGGATATTCCTTTTCAATTTTTTTTCTTTTTTTTTCCTTTTTTTTTTTTGAGACTATCTCTAAGCCCTTAGCCGTGCATGTTTTTGTAATGCGTAAGACAGACTCAGACAGAGGCTTCAGAAGACTTGTGCAGCTGGTAGCTTTTTGATGATTTAATTTCACAATTCTTGAGACATAAATGTGGGTACTAATGAGAACAATGAGTAAAATGTCAGTTACACAAAATATAAGTGATCTGTTCTAGAAAAATACAAACACTTCTGTCAGTTCAATTACACCTGTGCATGGTTCTACTTTAGCAGAGTAAGAAAAGTAAAGTCTAATGGATGTATGGTAAGGATACAAATGTTTTGATCCAAGGAAACATCATAAATCCTTTATACTAGAACTTCTGGTGAATGTTTTAAAGACTGGGAGATGGGGATGTGTCCAGGTGTCCTTTGAACCCTGCGAGGTGATTAAAGTGAACAGTATAAAGCTGAAGTGACAGTACTGAAATACATGGAGATAAATGCATGGGATGGGGATTTACAGAAGAGGAACAGCAAGTTCATGGGAATGGCAAGACTGTCATGCATGGGAAATAGGGGAAAGGAACATTTACAACTTTCTCCAAGTGGGAAAACTGGTTGTGGGGAATATCTTTAAATATCTTCTTTCACAGGAAGTAAAATCTTATTTATTTATGGCAAGTAAAATATTCATTACTCTGCTGGAAGAAAAGTGAGAGCCATGATGAGTTGAAAGAGTATAGCCAGTTACAATCAGCATCTAAGGTCTTCATGAAGCAGTGAAATACTGAGTGCTAGAAGGGGATAATCAGTTTTAGACATTTTTAAATTCATACGAAATGCTACTCTCCCATTTTCACTGTACAGCCTGGGTTTTACAATGTCAAGAAAGTATTTGACATTTACAAGAGACTGCAGGCCCTAATACAAATCATTTTTATCCATTTATGCATTTTAACCACCACGCTGAGTGAATTGTTGGCTCTGTGCAATTAGTCTCTGTGCTTCTTGACAATATAACCACAGATTTTCAGAAATTCTGTTAAAAATGCAAGGTGGAAGCTCTGTTCTCCAAGTCTGCTAGTTTGCTTCTAGAAAAACATTTAATTTCTTACAAACCTGATATAAATAGGCCAGCTGACAAGTATCCCAAAAGAACAGAATATGCTTGGAATAGTAAGTTTTGAACTGACATATTTTTGGCAAAAAAAAAAAAGTTATACAAGCTGTATTTGTCTGAAAAATTAAAAACAGGATCCTTTGTCATATATGGCAAGAGAGGCCAGGTTGAGTCATGATTGATGTCACTTGAAAGAATAATTTAAGCTTAGAAAATGACATCAGAATCATCAGAATTTGGTGAGATTTAGAATGGTTCCTGAAGCCAGGGTGCTGAGGATTCAGGAAGATACTTTGTGGATGATACACAGCACACTGCCAGACATCATCTGAACAGAAGCCAGGAGTTACGGTACTTTCAGATTACATTTCTGAATGATAGGTATAATTTGTTTTAATAACATTCATTTTAAGTTAAATGCATGTTTTCGGTTTTTTAGATTTGGTGCAACCCCCCATTTCAGGCTGGCAGAGCAGTCTGTCACTGCCTGACCTCTCCCCTTACTCACTTACATGACAAGTTTCCAAAAGCAGTCAGGAGCGCTTTCCTTATTACCACGAGTCTGCAAATACAGCAGGATCTCTTTCCATTTACTCTTCTCCAGTTTTAGTGCTCAATTCCTGCTGACTTTACTACTGAGCATTTATAAGTCAGACTGTAACAGTACATACGTATGTTAGAAGTATTTCTTTTAGCTCCCAGGCTAAAACTAAACTTTGTCTGTCTGTCTGCTACTGCTGGTGTTAAAATGGAAGTAACAAAACAGAAAAGGCGCTTGGATTTCGCTTTATTAAAGATAACCAATAAATCCTGCAGAGCCCAGGTCACAGAGAGGCTGAGCAGAGCTTTTGCTGTGCGGAGTAGTGAACCTCTCTGGAATAGTTTCTTACATTTCTCTGTTGATTTGCCACATATAGCAAGTGGTTGCTCCTTAAAGTAATTTTAGTGTGAAAATTGGTATATTTAATCTAAGTACACAATGCTACTTTCGATCTAGTTAGGTCTGTTTTGCTTTGAAATAGCTTTTAAACATGAAGAGAAAGTAAACTGCAAATCACATTTCTAAGCAGACTTGTACTTGCATTTAGCAGCAGCATGTTTTGTTCCTAAAAATGATAGATATTAGTGAAAAAGAGAGTTGTAAAGTTGCTTGGCTGTATGCCTTTAACAATATGCATAATCAGTTTTCATAACTAAAATGAGTTCATTCCAGGAAAATAAAAAGTTCATCCCGCAAGCAGCTCCGTGGGTGAAGTGTGTGTGTGTGTTAGCTGAGAGTTGCCGTTATCTGCCGTTTAGATTTGCACGTCGTGCTCGTTCCTGTTCTGTTTGAAGAGCCAAGTGGTGGATGAATTATTCCTGGTATTCCTGACTTTTACTTCAAGCCAATAAACACCTGTGTGCGACTGGTCTGCCAGAGACATTCCATGAAACATCTGGGCATGCTCCAGCCCTGGGGCTACTGGCGTTCAAAACAGTTTTCCCTGATCCTGCCGCTCACTGCAGCTGCAATCGGGCCTGATTACACGCAGGAATTGGAGCAGGAATCCCATCACTCCCATGCACCCAACAGCCTGGTGGTAGAAGAGGCAGACAAAAGGACAAGGGCTATGGTGGATTATGTCAGTGGTGAGGCAGAGGGAACTCTGTGTGATTCCTTTGAGCAGAGGGAGTTTTCCTATGCCCTCCTGTGTTGTGCAGCTCACAGAAAGGACCCGCGCTGGAGGACAAATCACGCCGTAGCAAAAGTGAATGTGCTCTGTACAACCTGTACTTTGTTGGAGCTGTTGGAAGGACATAATGAATGAAGCAGACAACTGCAGAGAACATGTTTTCATGATTAAGGCATGAGTGCAGCTCTGGGGAACCGAATCGTACCCCTGCCTGTGCCACAGATTTCCTGTGTGATACGAGTCACTTTGCACATGTGGTTGTTAACTCTGTTTTTCGTGGTGCTTGGTATGGAGGAGTGTAATCTGTAGAAGTGCCACTGCAAACTGTAGGCAGTGGGAGCTGTGCTGTGCTGAACACTGAGAAAGCAGGCACCCTGCATCCCAATGAGGCAGGCAAGCAAAGTGGAGGAAGGGACTACAAAGATAAATCTTCCTGAGTTCAATTTCTGTGGTTGAAGAACAGCTTGAAGGGGCTTGTCCTTCTTAAACTTGTTCTTCCCTGTACCTAAAATAAGAACAGCAAATTTCTAGCTAAATACAAGTGCAGTATTTGTGAGTAATTGCTGAGTTTAAGATACATCTGCTAAGCTGAGAAGTAGTAAAGTCACTGTTTAGCACTTGTCTGTCCTTATCTTTCTTCTTTATCTTTTTAAATGGAAATGCTATCCCATCACTGAGCAGTCACTGAAGAAGTCCCTATTAAAGCAATATTGTGAATGAATACATGTATGCTTTTACTGGCCATATGCAAAGTTAGAGATTCAGTAACTTCTGTGTTTTCCCATAGTCTTAAGATGCAAAACAAAAGCTTAACAGTACAGCATACTGTTGTGTTGGTAGAAAGACAATAGGACACTTAATGGGAAGATACTTCTTGAAGAGTTACTTTTCTGCTTACACACAAAATAAAGCATGATGGTTTGTGTATTGTGGATCTTATACATCACAGATTACATGAAAAAATGTACAGCTTTTTGTGTGGAAGCCATCCTTCTATCAAGACAGGCAAAGGCATATGTGAAATGGAACAATGAGAACAGGAAAACATATTTCACAGATTTCTGTAGTATAGTTTTGTCAGCTTAAATATTGTCATTCCTTGATGTTGTAATCCAGTGCCAAGGACAATTACAATTTGCTTTTTAGATGTTCTATTTATTTTGCATAATTACCATATTTTATTAGAAAATTCTTCTATTCCCCCACTGGTTAATCACAGATTTTTAAAACAATACATTTGGGAGTGCCTTTTTTATGTAACTGGAAGAGGTATGCTCCATTCCACCAGAGCTGTTAGTTACATAGGTGACTAGAAAATTACAGGATATTTTTTTACTTTAGTAGTCACAAACACATAGTACAATGGAAAGCCAACTATTTTCTAAATTTTGTTTATTTGAGATGTAACCTATATTTTTGTTGGAACACAGATCATACACTCAGGATGTACAGAAGGCACCAAAAGTGGAATTCAGGCAATCCAAATCCACAAAAGTGATTCAGAAAACCTCTGCTTTACTGACTGTAAAATCTGAATTCACTTGGCTCCATTGTTTTAGTCCTGTCAGTCTGCTAAGTTCCAAAGCTCAGGTTTCTGTGAGTACATCAAACTCTCAATTTCTACCTGCAGCTTCTTTTAGCCCCACTAAAAGACAAGTCTGGACTTGGTTCCTTGAGGGTTCACTTCAGTCCAGGTGCCCTGAGCACACCTACCACTTACTGACACCACTGGCTGCTTCCAGGATGGATCTCACTCATGTCCTGGGCTCATGAGTACTTGGCAATTGCCCATGACCCTGTGGAGTTGTCCAGTAAAGTGGTGAGTTACAGAGGACCTGGGTTCCTGCACGCTTCAGAGTCCCTGCCTGACTGTGCAAAGCTTCCACCAGTTTTATAGAAGGAAATCCCACTGGACAGGGACAGGAGCTCCATGAAGAGCCCTGCAAGAGTGCCTTAGAGCCCTGCACCCACAAAGGCACCCCCAGGCTCCCAAGAGAAGTGGAGGGGTTCAGAAACCCCTCTACGCTCACCGTTCCTGTCTGGCAGACTCAAGAACTGAGCGCAGCATGTCTCTATGTGCAGTGCAGCATGTTCACAGAATCTGAAAGCTGTAAAATGTTTTGAGATTCATTTGAATATGGTCTGCTCTCAATCTTAAGCACAGCATATATAATTATCACCAAAAGTGGACATGAAAAAAAATCACCATATCGTCCTTTACATTTACCAGTATAGCAGACAACATCAAGTATTTCTAATTACTGTATCCTACTTCTACAGAGAATAAAATAAAGCTGGGTTTAATTGTAGTTGCAATAGAGTGAGATTGCAAAAAATTTGCCCCCCTGAAGATTCTACTAAATCCTTCCCCATGTGGAGTATTTAATTCCAGTTTTGCTTACTTTAAACTGAATGGAATTTTTGTACCAAATTAGGACAACTAAGTCCTTCCACGCAGAAAACTACTGAGCTCACTGAATATTTTTCTGTTGTGGTGCCAAACCATACAGTAATCATACTGAGGATATGGATGGAAGAAACGTTGCTCTGCACAGTAATTCCATATAGGAATCACTATTGATTACAGCGAGGCTACTTTATGGGTAGTGGTAAATTATGAGGTTTCTCTTGTAAGTGAGAACATTGATTTACATGAGTAATGCAAAGGCTCACACGTAAACTGAACTCAAACTCTAACTGTCAGCCATAACACATCTATTTATACCACAGATCTGTGCTTAGCTACTTATATTTAATTACAATCAGTTGTGGTGCCTCCATTTTCTGTGTTTACACAGAGAATCACATTACTGAGGTCAAATGGAATGACAGTTATACTGCAGTTATTTGAAAACATGCTTAGCTGTACATTCTGCCTGTGTCTGAGGACTGAATTTCTGCAGAAGAGAGGATGGGTATGATTCATCTTTCCTTACATGAATAAAATTTCACACACATCTGTTTTAGTCAGGGCATGTCTGTGCTGCACAACACAGTGCTGTGGAGAGATACCCAGAGCAGCTCAAAACGAGCCAGGTTGGGTAACTGCAAGCAGTTTAACCACATTGCTTAATGCTGCACACTGTCTAATTTACCCTGGTTTTTAGCAAAGTAAATTAGCTTTGACAAAGCACTGCACAAGTAGGCTACCCTGCTCCCAGTCCATGAGCCAGCTTTGGCACCGATTTCTACGTCAGACTTACTGTGCAGTACAGCACAGCTAGTAGCAGATGTAAAAGACTGCTTGCATAAAAATGTGCAGATTCAGATCCTCAAATTTTATTCTGCACTTATTCATTTTTATAGCATAAAACATTTTTAATTCTTAAATGTCACTACATAAAATTCAGTGGTATTACTGAACCAGAACATCAAAAGACTACAATACCACTATAAATGAATCACAAAAGCGCATCAGTTTAGGCTTGCCATGCTCAAATATGCTTTTATTATTTATTTTATTTATTTACTGACAGCAGTAGCAATCTGCTAATTGGTAGCAGATTTATTCAGACTCTTAAGCCTAATTTCTACTGACCTTTGGCATACTTATTTCCAGCATGAAAGGCTTTACCAAAATCCTAACAGATCACAAACCTTTCACACTGAAATCTCAGAAGAAAAATGTCATTAGTATAACTGCAGTATGTTTTAGAATGTCACAGGACCTAGAAATTTTTTAAAGACTCTGGAAAAACGAAGCTTTACTGCCTGCTTTCTGACAGTACTGTTGACAGACCAAATCTTTCCTCCCATGAAATAAATGACAGAAATCCACCAATGACAATGGGTGCAGATACTAAGGTCTTGACAGGTACAATTTTCCAGTAGGGACAGAATCCCTTTTCATCTTTCAGAAATTATTTCAAACTTCCTAGCAAGACAGTCTTTTGGCATCATAATCAGCAACCTTTTCAATACCAAAGCAATACATGCTAACTTAATATTCCAGGAAAAAATTACACTCAAACTATTCAGTTATTCTTCCCAAATCTAAACAGAGCACATATACATGCATTTTGAAAAAGTGGCCTGCTTCAGCCCCCAAACTTTACATTCAGAGTTGAAGGCTTGCTGAAAATCAACAGCTCTTGTAATAAGCTGAAATATTAATTTATGCATAAATTGGGTAGAAAAGTAAGTTTTAAAAACTAGCTAGTTTTAATCTCTATCTCTGCTTGAGCTAAAATATAGATGTAAGAGCTACATGCAACTCCTTCTACAGTAAAATAACTAACTACGTAACTGTGGCAGAGCTCCAGATCCTCCAGAAGAACCTTAATGATCCTAAATTTAAATTAAAATACTTGAATGTATACAGTTATTACCAAAAAAAGAAACGGAAAAAAGCAGAGGAAAAATGTACCCATATGGAGGACTCTAATATCCATGGCACAGATCTTGAGAACAATACCAGAAAATTGGCTGAATTAACTGTATCAGAATGTACACTATGCAAGAAGACATGTATATGCAACACGCATTTCTGCTTCTCTCAATAAAAATAATTTTGATAAAAAGGCAACTTTTCTCCCCAAATTGAAGTTCTACTGTAAAAGCATTTCGAATGGAGCTATAATCTCTGTTCTCATCCACACAGGACTTCATTTCCATCCAAGCTGAGTGAAGATGTCATATTCATCAAACATATTCTATGGACTTAGGATTGGTTTTTTTATTTTGCTTTGTTTAATAGCTCACACAGTGCAATCACTATGAAGCAGAAATTTAGATAAATACATTATTTCTCTACCAGGCACTGGATTAATGCTCAACCTTGCAACATCCAACTGTTGCTCCATATTAATTTTACAGCCAATTGCTGCTCAAACCCTGTAGCGATTTGGCTTTATTCTGATCTCCATTCCTCTCACAATTTCACATTTTCCCATATAATATTACCGTACCACCATAAATGATAGAAGCAGTCTCTTCAAAACCAGTGATTGCTCCAAGGTGCTTGAATTTCTGCCTTGAAATGACCTACGAAGAAGAGAAAACGCCCTGATGTCAGTCTTGGCTTTCTTTCTGATTATATAACAGGGGAAAAATGATACAGATTTTTTTTACTCTTATTTTTATGTTAGTTTTGTAAAAACTATGCAGAGAATTATCCAGAATTACTATTGGTGATTACCTAAGGAGTGAAATGGGGCTACCACAGTAATAACTGGGAGCTGAGTAACTGGAAAGTATTTTAACCTTCTCTCTATGTAGTGTCTTTTTTGTGTTTGTATTCACACCTAGTGTGAGAATCTGCTCTTCAAGAAACAGTCAAACTCTCCCGATTAATATCCCCACATTACAGTCCAAAATTACTTTCCACCAATAACTCTCATTTTTTCTCTAGGAAAAGAAAATCATAACTAGAGACTACTTATGACATTCTATTTCTAATTTTAAAACAATCTCCTTTTCACACTCCCACCACAAAACAAACAGCCCAATCCTTTCTCCCTTCTTCCCCTTGAAAAAGAAGGCAATTTATAGAAACTACTAAGAAAGCAAAAGGCATTTAAGCACATCAGTAGCATTCACTTTCAAAGGGTTTATGTTTGAAAGCTGAAAACACTGTCCTCAACACAGTATAAGACACACTATCTGCAGTATTGCTTTTAATATCAAATTATTGCAAATGTCTAGCACCACAAGCTAAACCTATAACTAAGAAGTGTAGCTAGCAATTTTTCTGCATACATTTAAAAATAATTTTCCATTTTATTTTTACTCGCCAGAAAGTCGAATTCATTTCTAAGCTGCAACGTGTTTTAGGATACACCTAACTTAGAGTAATTTGCAGGGTTACCACTTAGTCCATTACCCTTGGCACACGCTGTTTTGGATACATATTCTTGGTTTGATTTTGTTTTGTTTTAATTGTATCTCTACTACTTTGAAGAAAAGTATCACTGCTAAAGTTCTGTTAATTTTTATAACATAAATTAAAATGCCTGATTTACACTAAAGCCTTTAAAGGCTGCTATATCCTTCTGACTGCTGCATGGACACTGTATTAACTTTGTAGTTATAATCCACTCATAAAGCCAATTCAACTCACCAAAGGGCAAGTTTTAAAAGACACCATGTATTTGCACTGATACTGAATTGCTATACTATTAAGGTCAGAACAATTAACCAGTTCTGGAAAAAGCATTTTATCTACACATCAAAATGCATAGATATTCTTTCTCCCTGGAAAAATATAGCCAAAATATTATTTTTTTTTTAATGCAGGGAAGAATCAATGATAAAGAGAATTAGCCATTAATGCTTTCTATGTGTAAGGGGTTGTACCGATACATGAACAAATTAAGGTGGCTCATTGAGTCAATACTTTGGTGACTTCTTGCATTTTAAAACAATTCCAAATTTATTCATATACTTAGAAAGATCTACTTGAGAACAGCTTTCTCCAAAGCTTTCTCTTTCAGTGTTATTAGGCACACATATTTTTTTGCAGAAATTTCAAGGCAAAATATTACATGAAGAGGCAATTGAAGTTGAAGATGCAAAAACATAATGCAGGGATTAAAAAGTAAAATCTTTGAATGTAAATATTCCCCACTAGAGCATTACAAACCCAGGAAAAACAACCTAAGTTTCACTGAAGCAACATGCCACCATCTTAAGGCCCCTGATAACCTGACCTGTTTTTTTTTCCAATATTACAAAGAAAACAAGTGAATGAATTTACTGCATCTTTCAAAACCACAGTCTTCTAACCCAGTGTTCCAAATATTACTATGACACAGTTACAGTCATCTAGTTATTACACCAGACTGTTTATTTCTTTCAAATTGTACCCAAAAATCCTGGGTAGTAGTAAACAGAAATTAACAAAAAGGAATAAATGGCCATCTACAAATAGAGGGAAGTCTAGTAACACAGTTCATATTCTGAAATATTACAACTTTTACTGATAGAAACTGATTAAATCACATTCATTCTTGGACTGTAAAACACAAATCCCATCTGGAAGCCATTTCTAAAAAAGAGCAGCAGAATCTCTGTTGTTGTCATTGTTCAGAAAATAACTGTGCAGATATTGTCAATCTATCACTCATTAACTGAAATATTGTCCTTCCTTATCTTCTTTGAAGATTTTTGAGTAACTCTCTCTTTGCCAGACACCCTTGCACACCCTTGCACACCTCTGCCCCTTGCAGGGAGTCCCATTTGAAAAGTGGCCTTTTCTGTTTCTTAATTTCTAGGCCCAAGAGAGTATATTGCACAATGTCCAAGCCTTAAAAATCCTCACTGCAAATAATCTGGCATTTTTTGAAGCACATAATTACTCAGAAAACAAGACATAAGTAGGAGATCACAGATATCAGAGACTGGGTGAAAAATCACTAGTCTTTTTCTTACTAAAAGTTTTAAACATTGTTTTCCATAAAAACTTGCTTAAAGATATCAACAGATTCATCATGTCCTCTGCTTCGTTTTCCATTCTCATGGAAACCTTTTGAGCTGAAATCCTGCCTTTCCACAAAGCACTACTCCCCAATTAGAAAAAACCCCAAACACACAAAAAGCCCAAAAGACAACAACAAACAACAACAGATCACCAGCAATCAAGATACAAAAAAAGGTTGGTTAACAACTCCAGACACCTAAATGGTGCATTTGTATTGATACAAAATGAAATAAAAGCAGCACAAATGGATTTTTTATTTCTCTTGTTAAACCCTTTACATCAAAACAGTAGGACTTTGGTTCATTTTGTGAATGCCAAAAATATGTAAATGTTTCAAGAAAGGCAAGCTAATGAACAATAAAAGGAAATTGATGAATATAATATTGTTTTCTGCTGATTTTCAGCTTGTCTGACAGACTGGCCATGAAGCTGATTGGCTAAGCTGCTATTTAACAGAAGGACTAGCTGGTATGATTGACCTTTTTTACTTTATGTAAACCTCTACAGTTTTTTTTTTACAATGGGTGTTACTGTTCTTCTTCAACAGTAATAATTTACACCCTCCTCTGTAATAATGTGAGGAAAAATATGCATGAAAAATTGCTTGCACATTCTGGCTGCAACTTTGAGATTGTAAAAAATATTTCCAATTGCCTTACTCTCCATGTTAACAAATTCTTCATATTCCCCATTTCTTTGTGCCAGTAAGAAATGATCTCATCTTTTGTTACTGGCAACATCTCACCTACTGTTTTATAAAATGTCTTTTACATTCAAAATGTAAAAATAGCAGAGAAAAAAAATCACTCGTACATAAATGTATGAGTACTAGTTTACGGAATTAGCCAAACATGGTGCAAATGCCATCTCTGGGCAGACCCAGTTCCTGAGTGAGCTGGTTTTGAGAACATATTACAGCTTTATTGCCTGGAATTTTTTGCACACTGATTTTGGGGCACCAAGAGAATACTTTAATATTTCTTTAAATGATTACTTTACTTAACACTTTAGCTTTCAGGAAAATTTTTCTTCCAAGATATCCACTTATACTCTTGTGCTAGCTAAATGAGGGAGTACCTAAATACTTATTTTTTAGTGATAGCTGATGTAAGAAGGCAAGATTCCTTGTCATCCAGCAAGATATGCCTGAATGTAACCAAGGGAATAACCCAGAGCTCAAATACCAATGCAATAACTGCAGTAATGACTTGCTACAGCTGATATATGTCTGAAAACGTGCAAAAACCTACACAGCACAGAGACTACAAGCAGGAACAGAAATTGTTCATATCAGTTGAAATACATTTCAAATTTAATATCAGATTCAAAAACTACTTTGGAAAGAGGAAGAGGATGAGAACTAAAATATAGAGACCACATGCTATAAATATTTCTTTTCTTCAAAAGCAGAATTTGATTTCATATGGGCAAACTGCAATATTATATGCTCAAAGCCTGCAGAAAGCTACAAACCCATCAGCTGAAAATAAAAGTAATGGATTAAAAATTGGTTGATTTATTCAGTTACAAGGTGACAACAATCCCCAAATGTGAAAACCAAATGTAATCCTAGAATGTAGTAGTTGAGGAGCTTCCAAAAGAGATGAAGACTATTAATGCCATTGTAATGGATCTTTGTGAAAGGATCTTAGAAACAGTGCTGAATCTATTTAGAAAAAAAAGCTCAGACTGGAACACAGGCAAATAAGGGATACTAAGATGGTAAAAGAAATTAAGAACTTGCAGTCTGAGTCTAGAGGAACTGGACTGGTTTAGCCAAGCAAAGTTAAGTCTAGAACAAAATATTCTAACTCAGAAAATGGGTGTAAAATCTATGGAGGAAAAGCTGTTGAAAATAAGGTAAAGAACCAACATTTATACAAGAAAAAATACACACAAATTAGTCATACAAATTGAGGTTATAAATTAAATCAGGTGGTTTCTAGCCTTCAAAAGAGTTAGAGCAGTCTTCCTAGGAGTACTGCTACACTGCAAACTCTGCATTTGCCAGCCGCAAAGAAAAAAGAGGAAAACTTCTGACTCTTGAGCATCCATAGGCATTGCTTCTAATACCAGATCACAGCAGCATTCCTCACTGCTGGCTTGCAGAATCTGTTACGCTTTTTCATTTTTTGACTTGCCTGTCCCCACAGAAATTTCCACTGGTAACTAAGCCTGAGCTAGTAACCAAAGCTCCTTTTATGGCCAGTGGAGATGCACAGTCTTTGAGGGCACACCATCCCATTTATCTTTGCCATTGAAGTATCTTTTCTTCTTACTGTTCAGTGGAACAGAGTGATCTCATTTAGGAATTCTATTTCTTACTCCACCGACTTCTTGCTTAAAATACTCAGCTCTGTGCGAAAACTCACTGTCTTCACTCCCCACCACCCATGGCAGGGATACTTTTATTCCCTTTCACATTTTGTTTCTTGCACCTTCTGCCCTCAAAATCAATTTTTAAAGAGTCATTACTTCAGTAAAATGAAGAGATTTAATCCCTTCTGGAAATGCATTCATACATAGTATTCCATACAGAAAAGAAATTGCATTAAGTCTTTAACCAGGCTTTTAACTGAAAAATTCTCTTTCAGTTTCGCCTAATAAAGTTAGTAATTTTCTATCTACTCTAAGTTAAACAAGTAAAACAAGAAAAGCCGTTAATGTGCAGACTGCATGTACTTATACATAGTTACTGCTTGAAAGTTTCAGTAAGTAAAATGTATACAGACAATCATCTCCATGCAAAAAAAGTGTATTAATCCCATACTGTTATTCTTTGAGATACACCTTGCATACATTCCATGACCTTCCTCATTGTTAGAGGTTTCTTATCTCACTGAGTTCTCAGTTGGTAAAATAACTCTTGGCTATGTTGACTCTATGGTGTTGGAAGCTAGGTACTCCTGCTGGACTGTCCTTGAAAGGATTATTTTCCTGTGTCTTCAGAAGGACGCATATACTGGAAAGCTGACCATAGCTTCCTAACTTCAGTCAGCGTACAGCAGGTAGCCGTTCCTTCCTAGGTCAAATCTAAGTCCAATTTTTATCATCTGATAGGGATTTTGATGGAGACAAACTGGAAGGGGAACTGGAGGGGTAATTTACAAGTGGGAAGGGAAGTCAGAGAATATAGTTCTTATTGGCTCAGTGGTACAAAAGATGACCCAGTGCATGATGAGTTCAGGAGGAACTTTGTAACAAAAATTTATCCAAAGCGATGGCTCATTCAACAACTTATGAATTGATAATAGGATTGGGGAAATAGGGTAAATTTCCATTCTGTGCTTGGGGCTGTCTATTTGTGTGTGTACAGTGCTGTGTTGTCCTCAGTATGTGAAAGGACCTTATTCACTGGCACTGCCCTTACCTATTTCTTTCACTTCTTTCAAGAAATACTAATTACACGTTATATTTCCTTTAACAAAAAGCACTTCAAGCACAAGCTGTCACGCTGCCTCGAGAACTAAAAGCGGTCAATCCTAACCTTTATTAATTAAAGCTGTTTCCCTGTAATCGCTGACAGCCAGGGAAAGGTTTAAGCTGTACGGGTTAGAAGTCAAGATAAAACCTTTCGGTCGTCTTCCTTTAACCTCCGGTGCAAGGTAACTCTAGTTACTACATCATTTAACTCCACACAAAAAGCACACAGCCCGCTTTACGAGTTCAAATGTCGCTCCCCTTCCCTTCCGACGAGGAATGTCGGCCGGGGCCGCGGCTGTCCCCGCTGTCCCGGTAACGCCGGCCCGTCCCCACGGCAACGCCGCCGGCCATGGCGGGGCGCGGCGCGGCTGGCCCGGGGCGAGGTGAGGGCCGCACTTGGGGCGGGCTGCGTGCGACCCCCGGGCTCCGCTGTGTCCCTGCTCCGGGCCCTCGGCTCCCGGCTCCCTCCCGCTCCCACCCTATACCCTGCTCCGCGCTCCCCACACGGCCGCGGCCGCCCCGGGGCCGGCGCACTTGGGCGGCCCTGGGCCTCCCCGGGCGGTCGGGCGGGGCTGACCCCCTCTTTCCGCCATTCAGCGGCAGTGCCGGGGGGCTGTGGGGGCCATGTCTGTCCGCCTGCACAGGGGGCTTTAACAGTGGGATTCTTTTGCTACGGCTTCAACAGAGGCCTTCTGCTGCCGGCTGCAGAATTTCTAATAACACCAGCAATTAAGAAAAAATAATCAGTGTTTGCACCTGATTTCCCCATTTCTTTAATATTTGCTAGTTGGCTTCATCAAGTCCCCCTTCCCCTCTTCAGGGATTTAAATGAGTTAAAATAATCTAGTCGTTCCTAGATAGGTTTATTTCAAACCATAGCAGCCACAGCATATATAACCATTTGAGAGCTCGGTTTGGTCATTCCGTGACAGGATCTCGTTGCCAAGGTGGGCTCCGGTGACACTGACCAAGACCATGGGAGTGGCATTGGTGAGAGCAGCTCAGTGGACTGCTGCTGGCTCTGGAACTGGCACGCTGGAAATCACCCCTTTGAACGAATCCCTTTTAAATCAAATTATTAAGTTTGCAGAGGACTTCAGTACTAAGCATCCTCAGGAAGCAGCATTTGTCTTCAGAGAGCCCCTTGAGTGGAAAACGCAGTTGGACTCTTCAGTGTTTGGGGAGGGTTATGAGATCAAGTAAGTCTGAATTGCAGTGTGTTTTCAAATGCAGATGGTGAACTATGAAGAAATATTGTCCTCATTTAGCATAAACAAAACCTTATTGTATTTGGGAGGCTGAAACAGGTGGGGGTTTTGTTGATATATATTGAAAATTTTGAGCTAAAATTAGTAGAGTGTGAAAACTTTCTTTTTGAGAGTTTGAGACAATTCTGTCTTGTTTGTGATGCAGACCTGTTTAGCCAGGGATGTATACAACCTGCCCTGTCTAGTCCGAAGATTTTTTACAACATGTGTCTAACAGTGATTAACTGTGTCATTTCTCTTGGCGTTAGGAGTTGCTCCTGTTTTGTGGGTTGACCTTGGCTGGTTGCCAGGTGTCCAGTAAAATGCTCCCCTTCCTGTACTGGACAGGAGAGAAAAGTACAATGAAAGGCCCATGGGTTGAGATAAGGACAGGGAGAGATCACTCACCAGTTACTGTCATCAGCAAACCAGACTTGAGTCACGGAAAGTAATTTAATCTGCTGCCAATCAAAAGTCAGAGTAGGACAATGAGAAATAAAACAAATCTTAAAACCTTCTACCTTTGTCCCACACCTGCCTCTTCCCAAGCTCAACTTCACTCCTGATTTTCTCTACTTCCTTACCCCCGACTGGCACAAGGGGACAGGGAATGAGGGTTGAGGTCAGTTCTATTCTGATGTTTCTTCCTCCTCACGCTCTTCTGCCCCATCATGGGGTCCCTCCCACGGGACAGTCCTTTATGAACATCTCCAGTGTGAGTCCTTTCCAAAGGCTGCAGGTCTTCACAACCTGCTCCTTCCATGAGATGCAGTCCATCAGGAACAGGCTGCTCCAGTGTGGGTGTCCCTCAGGGTCCCAAGTCCTGCCAGCAAACCTGCTCCAGCATGGTCTCCCTTCTCCATAGGTTCATGGGTTCTTCCCGGAGCCTGCTTAGCGTGGGCTTCCCATGGCATCACAATTTGCTTTGGGCCTGTCTTATCTGCTGATGTGCTGTAAACAAATTGGTTTACCTTGGAAGTTTTCTGAAATATAATTTAAATAAATTGTATATCATGCTTTATCATGTGATGCTTGAATAACATTCAAGATTCTTCTCAGTTAAAGTTCTTATTTTAAAAAGATATAATTTAATTTTTCTAGTGAAGCAACTGTTCAGTCTGAAGCCAAAGGTAAAGATGGCCAACCATTGCTTATCCTCTCGGCATCAACTCTCAGAGTTCGCAGTTTTGACCAGCTGTCCCGTTTGCTACGAATTGCTACGGAAAAAAAGTTAAAGGAAGCACAGGCATGCCTTGAAGGTTTTCTTTCTTCTTTTATTTTTCATCTCTCCTCTTTCTTAAGAAGTATATGTCTTCTTCAGTTCATGTTTATGAAATGTCCCAGAAGGAAGATATGCCTTCATTTTAAGTATATGAGAAGGTGTTAATTCATGAAGGTGGCTAAAAGTGCTGATCCAGAACATAATGGAGTTTCTATTTCTTCTTTTATTTGCATAGAAATTAATAACCCAGAAATTTGGAATAAAGTTAAATAAAACTGTTGAATCTCATATACAAATTCACATATACTGAGTAATATTCCAGCTATTGCAACAGACGGTAGATTTAAGTTTTGAAAAAAAAAGAATGTTTTATTTGAGGCTAATAACAGATTTTCCTATGTATGTAATTCAATACTCCTTTAAAATGCTACATCGTTTAAAGATAGCCAAAGAAAAAATAATATGCTTAAAGGCCTTCTTACCTGCGCAAGGTGCACTGTGAGCACGTCCAGATTCCTTCTCACAATGGCTTTAGAATAGAGGTACGAGTACTTCCGCTGCATCATCTTCAAGTCCTAGATTTTCAAACTGACAAGACTCTTGATATGCTAAACTAGGTATCATTCTCCTACCTAGAGGCAGAA
Source organism: Struthidea cinerea (assembly GCA_013397865.1). NCBI lineage: Eukaryota > Metazoa > Chordata > Aves > Passeriformes > Corcoracidae > Struthidea > Struthidea cinerea. The sequence continues at coordinate 258,161 of VZTI01001820.1, read as the reverse complement.
GAAATCAGTGGTATTCTTTGATAATAATAGTAGAAACTGCCTTAATAAAATATAAATGCTCATATTGGATCGAGTTTCAGAGCCATTTAGCTATGGGTCCTATCATTGATCAACCATTCAGGGAAGAATAATATGGACAGTGTATCATGCAGAGCCATTCACAGATGCATGGGACTTCATTTGCAGGACCAGAGCAAAATGGTTTTGTAAAACACATTGATATGCAGTTATGTCACTGTTTACGAAGAAGAACAGCTGGCATAGCTGGGGAAGTAATGGGGCCATTGGGAATGCTGCTAGAAAACCTAAAGATGTTCTTTAACACTGAATTGTATTTCCAAAATGATCAGTTTTCAGTGAGTTAAGCCTATTGATTTCCTGTTTTGGAAATCAACCAGGCATATTTTTGGGTAAGGAGAGTGTTGATAAAAGGAACTATTTAATATTCACCCTTGGTTGAATGAATCTTAATCTTTGCTTTGAAAAGGAATTAGCTTGTTAAGAAAAAAATCCTTTTTGTTCTTAATGTTTTCATATTCTTAGAAGTACATTTCAAATTACAGTAGAGGGATATGAAAGAATACATCATACAGTAATATTTGATGAATAGCTATGCACATTATAAACTTTTTATTGTAAATTAATAGCCTCAAAATCATTGAGCAATTGAAATAAAGGGTTTGTCTTACCTGATCATTTAAAACATAGTAGCACATGACATGATTCTGTTTCGTGTTTACAGCTAACAGAGATCCTATAGTGAAAATTCTTGGCCCTGAATATGGGACTGTTGAAGGAGAAGATATGTCCATCTTGCATTTATTTGATAAAGTGAAAAAAGAATCTGATCTTGAAACAGAACTTAAAATGAAAATTGTTCTTCTTCTTCATCAGCTGGATTTGCAACTGCTTAATAGTTCTTTGAAACAGATTTCACAGTAAGTGCATTTCAAATAGAAGCTAAGCATCTCAGGCAGTGCATTTTTGTGTTTTATTGTTAAATCATATTGGTTTCAACCCACAACATGTGTTTTTAGTGTGACAAAGAAATTTATTGAAATAATTTTCACTGTTCGCTAAGTTAATGAAAAATCATTTTTTCCTGAAGTTTTTTTCTATAGGTTTGGGTATGCAAGCGTGTGCCCACAAGTGTGGGGGTTTTATTGCATTAATTGCATATGTTTTGCATTTTGTTAGCAAATTTGTACAAGCAACAAAGTCACAGTTAAATATTTTCATGGAATTGCATTGAGTATTACATTGAGTCTGTTTCATAGTTACAAGGGCTTTGCATTAGGTATGGAACTAAAATTTCACTAATGTATAGACAAAATTAAGAAGATGGAAGATAATTGATTTACATGTTTTTGTTGCTTCTATTAAGACTCAGTGTAAACAAAAAAGATGTGTAATATTCTCTGAGTACATCCTTTTCAATGGATACATATCGGACCATTTTCTATTAATTGCAGAGATGTAAGACTAAATCCAACTGCTGTAAATAATGAAGTGAATCTTCTCAAGAATTTCTCTGGGCAAGGAGAAGATACTGTACTGGAATCACTGGAATATACATCAGGTACAAATCTGACCATATCTCACATTTACATAGACCTTTATTTAAGTACTTGAATTCTGTGTGAAATTTTCTGAATTAATTTCAATAACACATTTGAGGTGTTTATTTCTACCTTGAAGTTATAAAGTAAAATAAAAAGTATTTTCTGATATGCAGTGTTGTTCCTCAGCCTTTACATACAGAAATAATCTCTCAATTATATGAATATTTTCAATGGAAGCAGAGGAAGAGAAATGAGTCCCTGATCCTGAAAAGTGCTAAGCACAGTTATAGTTCTTGGTTGGATTGGGCCATGGGTTACAGAGTTTTGGATGATTAATACTTAACAGTATGAATTCTTAAGAGCAAGGTATTGATTTTGGAATTTGATTTGCATACGTGTAATATTAATCATCAAGCATAACTATTAAAATATTTTTAAACTGGATACAAACCTAATGCTAATTGATTACAGATTACATGTTCTCTAATGGATGCCGAGCTCCTCCCTGGAGACAAATGCATGGAGAAATTTGTTATTTAGTCATCAAACCACATGACACTGATCCTTTGTATATCACTTGCAGCACAGCAGGAGTGTTTTTAAATGGAGTAAGTAATAATAAAGGATACCATTGAGTAATGAATATTTTTATGTGCTAAAATCAAAACTCAGTCATGTTTAGGGTGGTTGTATTGGGCTCTAAGACCTGCAGAGCTAGTGTTTTGGTACAGGAGGGAAAGCCACAGTAATAAATGTATGCTATTTTGCTCATATGTTTTAAGTGCTTTTTCTATAAGTTTTATACTAGGAGTGTATTCTGCACTCTTTGCTAGCAGTGTTTGATTGGTCTTTAAATAACAGTTCTTCACACTATTCCTATTTAAAGGTACTGTGGGACTCGATGCCTCTCTAAGTGCCTCATTGCTCTTGATCTGAGGTGTGATATTATTATGTGAGGCTAGTAGAGCTTGCTTTGGTCTTTTTATAAATGATAAGCGGTTCCTTCTTCTTTCAGAAGAAGTTTTTTAGACATTACTTCTCTCTTTTCTCCTTCTTTTCCTTTTGGCTACCTTTTTCCTAAAACCTAAAGATGGGTTTTATTTATTCCCTTACACGTGTTAAGTGGTGACCAGAGCTCTTACATTCATTTTGAAGAGAGATTGATGTTCGTCAGGCATAACTCCACAGATTGATTTCCTAAGAGTTGAAAAATCCAGGGAAGTTTTGACTTGGCACATTTTTAATAGGTGAAGCTCATAAAGCTCAGGCAGTCAGGTCATGTTATTTTCTGTGCCTTTTAGACATCTGCCATACTGCACGGGAAACTCATATTTACTTGATTGTTTGCCATAAGCCATAAGTTCTTTTCAGTGGAACTACACAGGGTACAATTAACTGATGGTTATTGCCTGCAAAATTCTGTGTAAGATCTTGATCATCTGCTGGGGTCCATGGAGATGATCCATGCCTCTTTATGAAGCATTTTTGAAGTTTGGTCAACTCTGCCGAGCATGAGACTTCTTTATCTAATTCACTACAGTATGACCTTGGTACTCTTTTGCACTATTTTATGATGCAGATTAAATTACCTGTGTAAGGCATAACTATTAACAATTTTAAATGTATTCTCTTTTTAAGGGTCAGCTAAAGGGTAAAGATATTGACTATGAAAGAAAAAGTGATCTATATAAAGACATAGTCACATTTTTAAGGGAGAAATCACCTAGGTTTGTAGAAAATATGGCTAAACAGGTATGTATTTATTGATACTGGGTGTACTTCTTTGTGCAAATATACATTGGTAAGAATTACCTTGTAAACCTGCTGGCTGAACGTTTATGTTCTTTATCAAAGATATATCTAAGATTAAATGAAGAATTTTAAAGACTGCAGTGCTTTTTTAAATTATTATTTGTTTCAGTTTCTAATAAATATGTTTCTTTTGTAAATAGCAAATAATACACCATTTCATGTATTGTTCTATCATACTTTATGGTGGGGTTTGATCCAACATGTGAGGTCAGCTTCTAATTTTGCATGAAATGTTTTGCCTGTCTTCTGGTATTGTTCTTTATGGAGCAGTGGAAATGTTAAAGCAGGAAAATATGATATCTGTATGGAAAAGGTCAGCTTTTTATGACAATATTTTTCTGTGATCAAAACCACTTAAATTTTTATTTTCATTCTTTGTAACCCAAACATAAATAATTGCCCAACTTTTTTTATGAGAGCTGCCTGATGTAAATATCAGAGCTGAGAGTTAAGTATCCAGCTTACACACTTTGTCTTGCTTCAGACACTGTAAAATGCAAGTGTTTTGGCTTTTATGTAGAGCTCTATACTAGCTAGAATCACACATTACCACTACAATTTTAGTTGTTTCATTGTTCCTGATAAAACTATTTTTTTTTAGATTTCTGTTGTGGTTTTAACAGACTAACTTGGTGGTAAAATTCATTACAGGCCAAAACCTGTCAGGAGTTTTATTGTGGTTATTTAAATACAATTTTAATTATTGAAAGAAGGAAGTCATTAATGGGGAATTAATTTTTCTCTAGTTCTGATTTTCTGGGATGTAGGGCTGATATCAATTTTTTTTGAGAAACAGACATTTGACAGTTTTGAAGGAACAGAGTATTCCAAGTTGTGCATATAAATACAATAGCTTATATTAACAGTAATGGAATTAGATTTGTGAGTCGTTCTGTTTGAAAGGGTATTAAGTTCCAAATTTTTTCATTTATCTCATAGGCAAGTATATTTTTAATGTTATACCTAGATATTGGTTTACACTTCATAAATAGGACAACATATGAATGTTTTTAGACATTGGCTTAATGTATTTGCAGTGATTTGGCTTCATTTGATGCTCATGAAAGGTAAAATATGGTAATATTTTACTGGTTTTTCTGTTCTAATCCTAAATGTTAATATAGATTAATGTTACTATTGGTAATAGAGATAACATACCTTTATTTACTAGTTTTCTGTCCTTATGAATATATTGTAACTATTTAAGAAATGTGTACCCTTATTAAATAAGAGCAAATAAATAGAATTTATCCTGTTTTTCTTCAATGTTCATGTAAATCGTACACTCAGTATTCCCTGGCTGTGTAAATAAGTTTATGCAGAAGTGTATATATTATACCTTTTTAATGGTTTAGGAATTTCATATCATCTTACCTTGCTGAAGAGCTGGTTTAGTGCATTCTGCTTTCTAAAACTAGAATTTAAACAAGTTGATACCATAGAGCTGCAGTGCATTTGTACCTGAGGGAAAATCTTCTCTGCTCTAGAACTATGGAATGCAGAGAAAAGCTGTATTTCCAAGTTTGCCTAAATGAAGTAAAATATGAGTGGAAATAGTTTTGATTTATTTTCTGAAGAGAAGAGAGCTTCAAAAAGCTCATTACATGCACATATATTGCAAACCCAGTTAACTTTTATAATATCTGCCTGGCCTTGTTTAAGCTAACATTCAGAATTGCTGTGTTGGCATGTAGTGCTGTAGCAAACATACTTTTTAAAGTATGCTTAAGTGATCAAACTACAGCACCAATTCCCCTGTGGTTTGCCTAGTTTATCATGTGCTAAATTGTCTTGTCTAGAGTACATTTTCAGAATGAGAGAATTAGCATGAGTTAGTTTGGAATTAGACACTTGAGTTGGCAAGGCGTCAACAGCCGATTCTCGTCAGGGACCAGTCGAAAACAGACCCTACTGTGACAATCTCCTTAAAACTGCCCTGAATCAGACACATAAAGGAATGTCTTCACCTATCTGGTACTGACAGCTGCAATAACAATAATAATAATAAGTAACGACTGTATGTTGACTTTCCTGTAAAAATTGAGTGTGTTCCAATAGAGCATAAGAGTTGACAAGAGTCCTTTCTGTTCTGTATATTATTGATCAGCCATGGTACTAGACACCGACAGCTGAAGGATTGGTAGGTGCCACTCAGCTCCCTTCTTGTATGTGACTTATTCAACAACATTTTGTCCTGAGAGGCAGAAGATGAAAAAAAAAAAGGGGAATGTGTTTATATTAGTTCTAAACTATATCAAATTAAATTACTTGGAACCGAAGTCTAGCAGTTTATGATAGCCTATTTTCAGTTTTATGTTCATTACTTTTTTGTGGGAATTTTTTGTAAATCCTTTATGCAGGGAAATAGTTTTTATGTAAATGATCCATTGAAAGCAGAATGGCTGACTTTGCAATTCTAAATCTTAAAACTCATTTCGACATAGGTTCTATCAAAATGCTTGTGTCACAGATTTTTGACATATTAGAAATCAAAAAACACCAAATATTCAAGAATGTTCTGGAAGTTCCAAATTTATCAACTTGATTTACTTAAAAGACTTCAATTTACACATGATAACTGCTGCTTTCCAAATTAATGTCTTGTTCTTTTAAAGACAATATAATTTTATGCTTAGAATCTAATTCTACATTGAATGCATAGAATTTTTAAGCACAGAGTCCTAGAATTGTGCTCATAACTTACTGTTTTAATATTCATTATTCATATAGCAATGAGTGACAAACCATGTCTCCTTTTATTAGGAGTATAGTTTTTTCAAAGAACCAGCACAGGAGAAGAATTATCAGCATGTGGAAGGTGCTGAGGTTTCTGGCCAATCACAGAGCCTTCATGATTTTACAGAAAAGACTGTATGTGAGAAAGGGAAAAGTTCTTCAGCAGGGGGAGGATCCACTGGCCAGAGGTTAAAACCATGTATGAAGTGGAAGAGCACTGGGCTTTCTGCTTCCCAAAGATAAGTAGTTATCTTTAAAATTGAATTTTCTTACAGATCTCTCTAAACTGTGGTAATGATTGGGCTGTATGTTATAGGTTTCCATTATTGTCTTAAGTTAGGAGGAATAAAACAAAGCTGTCTACACGTTAATTTCTAAGGAGAGCGTTTGGACCACCAAAGAGAGTTCTCAGGTTTTTTCTGTCATGCAACAACTTTGATGTCATTAGGTCATTTCCACAGCAAGGCAGGGAAGAAAACTTGCAGTCCTGCAGTACTGGTCCTCCAGGGCTGTGATATCACCGTATTTTTGGTGTAAAATGCCTTTTAAAGCAAGACAGAGTAGAAAACCTAATCTAAACCTCAGTTTCTGAGGGAGGTAAAAGAGGTCCAGGATGGAAAATCAGAATGAATCTTACATATTACTACCACTTTATAATGATTTCTTATTATATGAGCTACTTCTCTAGCTCTGCTTAGCAATGATATTCACTAAAGTTTGAACACCCAAAACAGAGTACACATATATTGGATATTGTTGGATTTTTCTTCTGAAATCAGAACTCTGTTGTGATTTCATGTTTCCTGGTTTTGTGTTAGTGGAGGAAGAAGAATATCTGCAGAAAAGCCTTTCAATGTCATCCTACAAAAAATGGTATCTTTCTCAAGTCTGCCAACTCAACAAGTTGCAAGAAACATTTTAAAGAGGTTTTGTATGTGACCTGTGGTTATCAGTTAAAAAAAATTGGCTTTCCAGAGCAAGAGCTAACCTATTTCTACAGTCATTGTTAAAGTCTTGATGTAGTGAAATTGTCTGTAATCATAAATATTATTCTCTTTTTTTTCTTGTGACTGTGATAGAGTGACCAGCCAAGGCTCAAAAAGACATTTTGCTTTCACAACATTGTAATTTAGGGACAAAAGAAGCACCAGAGATTGTGGCCAGCTAGGACTAGGAAGTTTTTTTGGAATATGAGGAAAGCCATATATGTTGTATTCAGCTGATCAAAGCTATGGAACATCTCAGTGTGTGGAAGAACTAGGCAGACCAAAACTGCCTGGAAATAAGATGAGTAAAGAAGAAAGATACAGAAAATCATGTCTGGGGTTGGTAAATAGGGAACACATAGTCACTGTCTGTTCTAGGACAAAAATAAAGGGCATCAAATGAAAATGAGCCAGTGAGATCAGTTCAGAACAAAGGAAGAGACTTTTTCATACACCACATAGCTAAGCACTCAAATTCTGTGCCAGAAGGTAGTAAATTCGTTTGTTTATGTGAGTTCAAAAAGCAACCAGAGACATTCATTGAACTATTCATCCATCCAAAACTGTTAATGCATGGACAATCAGGAGTTTTCTGAATCACAATATGCTGAAGAATATTCTGGAAAAAATAATTTCTGTGTTCTTTTTTTTTCTAAATAAACCCAAATCCAGTAGTGAAAAGGCTTCAAAAAAAGACTCTGAAGAAGAAGGGAAAAGTAGTACTGTACCTTTGACTACAAAAAAGACAGCCAGTGGCAAATCTAAAACTGTTAAAATTCAACAGACTTCAAAATGGTATGGGTTACTTATTTTTCTTCCTTCCATTTTAAAATTTTTATTTTCCCTATCTACAGTAATTTTCACTATATTTACCATTTGGTAATGTGAGTTGTATTTTTCTAGTTCTTTTATTAGGCAGTGTTGTCATACCTGTGTGAAGTGTGCTTGTCCATATTAGTTTATAACTATTTGAAATTGGTGATTCTGTTTATTTATTTTAGTAAAACATCAAGCAGCCTTGAAGATGTTGGAGAAAGTTCCTCAGAGACTGACGAAGATGAACAGCCTGTACGTCGTCAGGAAGGAGGCACCGATTTGTCACCAGAATACTGGGGAGTTCAGAAACTTGCAAGATATGTAAAAGTAAGTAAGCATTGATAAATTGTATAAAAAATAAAAAAGTTATGCTTGAGGACACCACACCAGTTCCTTATCCTTTCCACTTTCATTATTTCGTATAGCCCTGCAGTATGGTATTTTCAAATCCTGGAACTGTGGACTTTCCTATCACGCACTTTCTTTTTAATTTGCTATTTTTGGCTTATATAGCCCTTTAGATTAAACCATCTGTTCAGTGTTATTTAAAACGTAAGATGGCATAATCTCTTTATTAATTATTGGGTTTCTGCTTTTCTTTTTGTATGAAACTTTCAAAGAGATTTCTTTATGTGGATAATAACTTTCAAGAGTTTTTATTAAAACTGAATAGTTGCCTAAAGTCTTTCATCAACTATGATTAATGCATGTCTGAAATAATTCTAACATGGTCTTGTGTCTGGATAGATGCTTTAGTGGACAAGAAAATGTACGATAAACAGGCATCTTCTAAAACAAACCAAAAAATGGTTTTTACACAGACTTGTTGAAAATCCTTTGGCACCTATAAATATAGATAGTCAGAATCCTGAATATGTCTGAAACAGATCAAAAAACCCAACATCCCTTTACTGTTCTGGAAAACTCTAATTATGTTTTTCCCTCAGGAGAAGTTCCTTTACAAGTTTGTACTGGAATTTATATTCTGTTAAGCTGCTAATAAAAGCCCTGGCTTATTTATTTTTTTGAGTACAACTACAGAGTATGCACATCCGACTGATAAAATGATGGTGCTGGCTTTTGGTACAGCAGAAGGAGTAAGTCATACGAGGAGCAGCTGAGGGAGCTGGGCTTGTTTAGCCTGGAGAAAAGGAGGCTCGGGGGTGATCTTACCACTCCCTCCAACTGCCTGAAAGGAGGTTGTAGCCAGGTGGGGGGCAGCCTTTTCTCCTAGGCAACCGGAGACTGGACAAGAAGACCTGGCTCAAGCTGTGCCAGGGGAGGTTCAGGCTGGACATCAGGAAGAATTTTTCGCTGAAAGGGTTGTTAAGCATTGGAACAGGCTGTCCAGAGAAGTGGTGGAGTCACCATCCTTGGAAGTGTTCAAGAAATGACTGGATGTGGCACTTGGTACTGTGGTTTAGTTGACGTGGTGGTGCTCAGTCAAAGGTTGGACTTGATGATCCTGAAGATCTTTTCCAACCTTTATGATTCTATGATTCTACAATTAAATACTTGTGAGGAATAAGCAAAGTTTTGGCTCCTCATAGTCCTTTTAACTATTGTAGAAGAGTAACTTAGTCTTTTAAAATGTATTCAGAGTACTCACACTGCTTGTTCTCAGTTCATGTCTGTGGGGCCTGCTAGTGGACCTGGCAAAGAGACACAGGCAAACATGGATAATGCAAGCCTGTCTACATTTATCTTTTCTAGGTTGGACCTCTATATTTTTGTCCTTTTGGCTACAGTAAAATAACCCTTTGCAAATGTAACTTCGAGCATGTAACTTGCTCAGCTATTCCTAATGCTGAACACAGCATGTATACATTTTGCAAGAATTATAGAATTCTCCCAGCTTGCATGTAATTATAGTTCAAGAGGTTGTTTTCAAACCTTTCGGTTTGCTACTAACTTTTCAGCTTGCTTCTGTCTGTTATGAAGCAACTCTTTGTACTTTTCTGAGAGCTCAGAGAAACAACCATGTTACTTTTTAGTAAAGACTCAAGGTTCTTCTGGAGAGGATACTTGAAATTCATTGCTGTTGATGAATTCCCACTGATCTTTTGATTGGCCCATTTATGTACCGCCCTCTGCTGACAAGGCTCTTCTCTCCTGGTTACTTAATTCTCAAACTCCCTTTCCTCTCTAGATCCTCTAGATCTTTCATATGTCCAGTCATGTTTATATTTTAGTATTGAACTTAAATCAGTATTGAAATTCATATCTATATTTGCATAAAACCATTCTGAAAGAAGAGTGAGAATGACAAATGGGAAAGCATATTTTTCACACACCTCTGTTTTAGAAATGAGTATATTTTGTTCCAGCTGTCAACAAGCAAAATTATATAATGGTTTAGAACTAGGAAATGACAGGGCAGCATTTTTGATCAGATAGTGAGTACCCATTAAGAAGTTTATAATATAAAATTCCATAATATGAAAAAGTTTTGTTGTGAAAATTCGAATATATAGTTGTTTATGTATTCACGCACACCTGAGTCTTCCAATAGTTTTTCAAGTTAGATATAAATTAAACTAAGTATTTGAAGATATACTTAAAATAGTTCTGTGTTCAGTCTTAGCTACATAAAGCAAGAACTCCCTAGTGTCAGATAAAGCTGAAAAGAGATGCTTCAGTGCCATACCACAGACAGTGGTTGAAATGTTTTATTGATGGAGTGCTACTTTAGCTTGCACATGGAATTCATTTTAATTGAAGTATAAATACTGCACTTCTGGCTAGACTTGGGAGATTTTTTGGCATTCTTGTTGTTCATGTAGGCAAGTGTTCATGACACATGCAACATAAGAGAAAGTAGATTTATGACTGTGTTATTTAAGCATCCAGAAGCATATTTATATAGAAGCACAAATTTCAAAGGGCTTGTGTTGTTTGCCCATCTGAAAAAATTAATAAAATGCCTTAAATTTGAGATACCGAGAAAATACAATAATTTGTAGATGCAGTCATTTTTCAAATGACTGCTAATGTGAATCACAATTCAGCAAGACCCTATAAATCAATTTGCAAACAAAAAACTCCCATAAAACCTGAAAGATGCATACTTTTTGTATAATGTTAGATTGCCATTAGATGTTAAAAAGATTGTTGCTCTTTGTATAAAGCAAAGTTGCAAGATGCTGTGAGTTATGCCTGTAGGCTCTGTACTTGTATTCCTCTTCGTTGAGGGAAAATTCCAGCGCTGGGGAAATTCCCTTCTGACTTTTTGCCCTTCTCCACTCCCCTTCCTTTCTGGGAAAGAGTATCCAGGTTGGAATTGTTCCGCTGGGAAGCAGCTGCTTCTGTGGTCTGGCTCCTTGTCCTACCTTCAATCTTCCCAGGGCTGTGAAGTAGGAGATGGAGCATGTGTGTTCCTGCCATGCCTCCCCATTGATTTAACAAAGAGCAGAAAAATAGATCAGTGAGCTTGGTGATGGCCTTGTGTTCGGCATTCTTTGGGGCCAGAGTAGATAAAATTGGAATGAAGCACTCTGTTGATGTTTGTAACAGTGAGATTCACCCAGCCTACTTCAGATTTGACATTATTTATTAAATTGGTGCTTCTGAAGAATTTGGATTTCTAGAGGAAGGACTACATTTTACATCTGAATAGTTTTAGGAGTAGGATGAAGGGCTCATCTTTTTCAATTATCCTTTTACTAGAAATGGGGAACATCAGGTAGAAATGCAAAATATTCTTTGTGGCAGAGCTGGGGCTGTTCACTGAAAAAAAAAAAAGAAGAAAAAAAATTGTGAGAGCTGGGCTTCGTGCTGCCCACTGTTGAGCACTGGGTATTGCCAGTTTTATGATAAAACTGAGATGTTGAGAGGTGAATTGGGGCTGGTGACTGTGCCAGGAATAACGCCAATATCCAGAATAAGTCTTTAATCCCTTAAGAACTTATGCTGTTTGATTTTGGTTCCCTGTAAGGGCATGATTTATACGTTCACCTATGCCAGGATGAGGATGAAGAGTTCTGCAGGACCATGTCAGTTACAGAATTCATCCTTCTGTTTCTTACGTGGAAAGTCATTCTACTTTTGGCTGTATTTCAGGAGTATGCTAGTGATACCAGTCAAATCTCACACTTCATGTAAAATATCCATTAATTTCATATCTGTTTGGAATTACTCCAGTGCAAAAGACCTCATTCCCAGAACAGCACTGTGTTTCTTTTCTACTTTGGAATCACAGGTGGACAAATCTGCTGTCCCTCCCTAGCTGTTTGTGTCCTGTGCCAGACCCAGGAGCTGGAGAAAGGCTGTGGCACTGCACAGGCGCCAGGAAGGATGTTCCTGAGTGTGGCCTTGGGCAGCAGCTTCCAGGTGCCCATGTGCAAATGAAAATTGTGTAGTTTAGCAGCTGATGTATACAGCAACTCTTTATAAGAACCAGTGATAAATTTGCAGCACTTGTGAAGACATTGATGTGGCTTGTAGATTTTTCTCAAAATTTACATGCAATAGAGGACAGACAGTATTTTTAAACTACATCATGGAAAAGTATAGCTTTCTTAAGTTATAATGGTATTGGAAACATTCCCTATTATAAAGATTACACTACTGCTCATTATAAAAATTTAAATCAGCTTCATGAGCCATGTATTAAGAAATCAATTATATTTTGGGATTAGCAGAAAAGTAATTCTATTTTGTTCTAACGTGCAGAACCTCAGAAAAAGACATGAACATCCCACCCAAAGGAATAAATAGAAGTAAATAGTCTTCAAATACTAATTGTTTAAAGTAAATTACACAAAAAGTAATTTCAAATTTAGTAAGACAAGGGAAAATAGTGTTAGTGTTACCTACTGAAGTACCAGACATTTGTTTGCTTATTTTGCACATTGTAATACTTCTCAAAAAGCTTTTTCATTCTTACAGAAAAAGTCTAAAATCTCTGTTGTTTATGGATGTTCCTGTAGTCTTGAAATCTGGCCCTGTATGTATGATAAATGAAAATGTTAGAATCTAATAGGAAGAGTAAAAGTCCCTAATCTGTGTATGATAGGGACAGATGTTGCACGTCAAAGTTTTTTCTACAATCTGTGGATAAGAGTTAACTGTTTTTTCTTTACAATATCTTATTGGCAAGACTTGCACAAGATTATATTTTAGCTGGTAAATACATAATAAGCATACGTAAATGCATGCAAAATATTTTTGTATATGTAATAACTTTGTCTCTGTATAATGCCTTTTTTCAGGAGTGACCAGCTTTGACCAACTCACCTTATTAGTAGAATGTCTAACAACAAATCTTTTCCCTTCCCTCATGAAAGTATATGGTGGGGTAATCTGAAGGAGGTTTTTCAACTGGATGGAAAAACCAAGATGAAAAATAAATTTTTCTTTAGTTTGGCTAAGGCTGTTATTTTTCAGCAAATACCAAATGTATGTGACATAATCGTGTGCCACCTGCTAGTGTTTCCTGGCATGTGTTTGGCTCACCCATCAGCCTTGGCAAACCTGTCAGCCTTCATATCACTCCCTTTACTCCCTTCTCTAGTGTTCATGAACATCTCTTGCTCCCATCTTCCAGTACTAGCCAAGATTTTATTTTAAAATTTTGTAAAGAATGTGATTACTGGAAAAAAAAGGAAACAAAAATATGTGAAAAATGCATTTTATAGGTAAGATGTATTTTCTAACAACCTAGATAGTGCTGATCATGAAAAAGAAATATTTTTATGGTAACTTTACTAGGTAGGAAATACTGGCAAATGGTGAACTCTCAATTTAGTATTACAACTGGCAGCTCCAAATCACTGGAATAGGTCTCTCCTCAAAATACCATACAATCATTCTTCATCTCAAGAGACATATAAAATTCATAACAACCAGTTGAATTTTGGCCATTAACACCAACACCAACTCTGATGAACTTCTGTGTAGTGGAGGTTTAATTAACGTTCACAGGGTCACACATTCCTTAGAGTTTCATAGCTGATGAGATGAAAGACAATCTAGAAATAAAGAAAAAAGGTAAACAGAATTCAGTAAAAAAGGGGAAAGAAGAGATTGTAGATGAAAAATAAAGGACTGAGAAAAAGAATGTAAAATAACTTGATTCTCCTCTTTCTGCAGGTTTGTATTCTATGATGAAAGCAGGTAATGAAATTAATGAGCTATGGTTTTGACACCATAACTGTAGTACCTCTAAAATAGTAGTAAATTGTCACTGTTGTCTCAATCTGACTTCAGGTTTTATGTTCATGAAGTAGATAATCAAATTGTTATGTTTCCTAAATAATTAGAATGGGATTGTGTCTGAAAGGTAGCAAGAGTTTTAAGTAGTGAGTACAACATTCTGCATTGTTTTTAAGTGTTCCACATTATTCTAGGCTCAATGTAATCGTAGCTCACTATACACACAGCTATCTCAGAAGCATGCCTGTGCTTCAGCCATGTCTTCATCCATATTTGTTTTTCCTATGCTCTCACTAAGCCCCATTTCTAAGTTTGTTTTATTTCTCCAGAGAGCACCTATCTCTCAGTTTTTCATAAACTATTTTTATAATTTTGTTTTCCTTGCAAAAAATTTTTTTGGCCAGTTTCAAATGACACTATCTCTTCTGTCTGTTCAGTGCTTATAACGCTTCAACAGTGTGCAAGCTCTCCAGTAGTCTGCAGAGGCAAAGGTCCTTCCTGGTTCAACCTTGTTAACTTTTCTTCTCAGATTCACATCTACTGGTTTCCTAAATTAGTTGTATACATAAAATTAAAATGGCTGTAATAACATTAAGGCTTTTATCCTCTTTGTGAGCCAAGTACTAGGCAAAGTCAGAAATGCTCAGGCCGGTCTGACACTGTCACACAAGGTCAGTAGCACATCTGTGTTACGGACAGCATATGTCTCATCTCCAAGCCTGCGGTCAGAGTTTACAATATTAAATTACTGTTGACAGTAGTGCTGTTTGTGTAGGTTTTTTTTTCTTTTTTAAATTTAATTCTAGACCCTTTTCTCTTTCTCATTCAATCCTATTTCCTTCTAATTTCTACATGTTCTTTTAAAACACATATATGCTTTATTTTCCTCAGATGAAGTGTCCTTACAAAATTGTCCAGATGCATCTGGGGAAGAAATGCACCCCTAAACTGAAAATTTCACAACGGACTAGAAGATAAACTTGCACTGTTAAGATATTATATATTATCTTGGCCAGGTTTTCTGTGGTTTTGGGGTCACCATTTCACTTCTTTCCAAGTTTGAGGTTTGAGAAGTTACTAGGAAAAGTATTCTATTATTCCTAGTCCAATGAAGTAAAAGTTCATATGTTTGCACATGAACTGTTAGACTCTAACCTCCTCTATAGCAGAATCCAATTTCTATGAATCAGAAAAGGAGAGGTAACAGAATGGATACATGTCTTGGAAGAGTTTTCAAGAGGGATTCAATGCTTGCCTAACAAAACCTCCTGGTTCACACAGAAAATAATACACATTCTTTCTTTTGAAAACTCATTTATTTTTAATTTCATAAAATATGACAATTTAAACTGTATCTGGGTCATGATATATGTGTCACTTCTGCCACTGTGTAGGGTCAAGGTCAAGGTATTAATCTGCAACTAAAACTGTGCAGCTTCTGTGCATTGTTGTAGTCCAGTGTGAATGTTTTGAAACTTTGTGATGCCTGTGATTTTCCACTGGCTTTACTTATATTAATCTGTATGGTTTACATACTGCCAGGCTGGAGCTAAAGAACGCCAGAAGATTCAGGAAGTGGGTCAGGGAATTATTCCATAACTCAGTTATACTTGTCCATAACTCATGTCTTAACAAGTTGCAGCTTGTATGTTTTATAAACTAAGATGAAAAATTTGAACTAGTATTTAAACCATAACAAAACTCAGAGTGTTTAGAGATTCACTAGCATAGAAAAATTGCTTTGCTGAAGCGTATTATGTATTTTATATTGCAATACTCAGTCTTTCATTAAGCTGTATCAAAATTTGTTTAGATGTGGAAGTGTTTTCTAGCAGAAAATTACAAAAGGGTCTGTGATTTAAGAGAGTCAAGTTCAACAGAAAATAAAAAAGTCATAAACCTTTAAACTAAGAATTCTGTTTCATACTTTACTATTTGTTTTGGATTTCTTGTTTTATAAAAATTACAATATTACTTTGGGCTGGGATTCCACTTAAACAATGTTCTTTTTTCTAGGAGTTTTTTTGTTCCATTAATGAATTCTAATTTAAGAAGTCTGATATAACAATAATTTGACCTACTTTTTTGAGGCTATCACATTATGCTATTTTGTTTGTTCAGTATTTTTTAAAAAATATATTGACTTGGTCTTAATTTTGTCAAGTGTATTGTAATTTCCATTCAGATTATATATACTCATAATCAAAACTGTGGTATTATACAGAAGAATGAAAAAACTGCCCACGAACAGCAATTTTCTTTCCTGTTATTCAGCCATAGGCTTTTTATCACAGACATGCACATTTAACTATCTATCCAGGATTTACTTAATACAGTAGAGAAAATACACTTTTACACTGGCAAAATAAATTTCAGCCATTGGTCGAAACAGAAAAAAAAAAAGTCTTTGACACTGCCATGCAGAGTAAAACAATATTTCATTTTCTGGTAGCATTCAGTCATGTTCACTCCAAATCCTAAACCAAATTAAATAAATTAATAGAGCACCTTTCAAATAGGTACCATATTTATAAAGATATTTGTGAGCCAAAAACTGTATAATTTTCATTTTACTTAATTTTGCTTTCTCTTGGGAAACTGAAATGCACTGTAACTTTATTGTAATGTTTCTGTATTTCTATGCATATACTTCCTGCTGCTACAAATTGGGCTACAAATTTGGAATAATCTTCTTTATAATCCTGTTCATACTTCTATTACTTGTACTCCTATAATGCCTTTAGTTTTCAGCTGAAAGAGATGACTCTAGAGGAAATTTTGTATCTTTCTTTCCTAGCCTGCTGAACTGACATCGTCGGTTCAAAAATTAAAGCTTTGTATTGACTAGGAATGGTTTAATTGGGATGGGACATGTGCTATTGAAACTTAAGCCTGTATATTTTATTATCTATTATCTGTATCTATGATCGTATTATCTATTATGGGTCAATTATCTTTTTTTAAAAAGAAGTAAATATCAAAACCATTTATTATTTCCAAAATTTCATGGTAGCAAAAGTTCACAAAAGATAAATAACAGAAAATAGGACTAGACCAGAATGTAGGAAGTCATTGACTCCATCTGCTTGAGAAACAGCATCAATGTGTGTCTTCTGGACAAATATTTCTCTACCTTTTCTTTTCTGTCCTGGAGATTTTATGACTGCTGTAAGCAATATATTCAAGAATTCAAATGTTCTTACCATTAAAGTTTGTTTTGTTGAGTCTTTTTTATTACCTAGAATAGATCAACCCTGATGCCATTAAACCCCATTATTTCTTGTCTGGACCTGGAGAACAGGTGATTGGCATTGAAGGTGTTCTTTAAACCACCTTCTTGTTCTCCAGAGTAAACAGCTCCAGTTCCTTCCATTTTTTGGTGGAGATCATAATTCTGAGATATTTTGGTGTCCTCTGGTCTTCATCAACTTTCTCAGTATCTTTTTTGAAGTATAATACCTAGAAGAATGTAGTACTTAAATTTGAGTAGTGCCAAACCAAAGAAGGAGGATTTCTTGTATCTTACAGGTTACAAATGTGGTTATAAGTCTCTCTGTAAAGTTTGCTTTTTTTTGTTTGGCAACACTGTGATATTGATAGATAATATCAGTGCTGTGTTCTGTTGATAACAACAGATTTCTTTCTACAGTTCTGCAAACTAATCATGGCATCAGCCAATTCTCTCAGTACCATGGAGCAGAGTCCATTGATCTCATCTAGTATGAAAACATCTAAGTTATCTAAGTACTAACTGACTAGTTATGTCCTTAGCATAGTCAGAGTGTTCACTACGCCATCAGTGGCATTAAGTAACCTTTAGCAGAATATATTAAAGGTTAATGCAGAAAAAAGACCCCTTAATGCTTTTGCTTTCTTGGTTCCATTTGTTGAAAGCTTGCCATTGACTAACAGAGTTTTTCCTCTTGATTATTACAGAAGTACCAAACAAAATGATGGTTTGAACTTGTGTGTTCCTTCTAACTGTATTTTGGTTTGTGTCTGTATTTGCTTGTGTTTTTGTTTTCTTTTCATTCTTTTTTCATCTTGTCAGTAGTTCTTTAATTCTCAGTTCCAAACTGTTCTCAGTTGTGAGCTTGAGTGTTGTAACAGAGACATTACACATAGAGTGCACAGAAGATGCTCTGTAACAGTGAGACTGGTTTATTTTAATTTAATTTGTGGATATATATGTTGTACCAATATATAGGAAAATAGACACATTTTTAACTAAGTCTGTGTTTAATTTCAAGCCTTAAAATTGATTGTTGATCTGCCAATAGAGTCTATTTTGCTTCCAACATATCAGATTTCAAATGGTATAACAACATGATGCAGATTTTCTGTCAGCTCAATGTAGAGGTAACTATTTCCATGCATGTTACAATCTATGCTGTAACTACTGCAAGACTTACTGCAATAATAACTTCAAGAAACAAAAAATAATTGGTGAAACCATCAGTAATATTTCTTATTTTGTAGAACAGATGCTTCAGCACATATGAAAAATATTTGATTGTGGTTTTACATTGAAAACACTTAAAGTGGTGTGTTAGTTTTTGAAGCTTAAAAAATAGCATGCATATATATATATTTTAATACATACAGTTGTATTTTTTATTCAGTATAAGAAAATTAAAAGCTGTTTATTTTCTAAAAACCTGGTCCATATTAAATGTCATATGCCAACCATTATACATGTAAGGTAAGGGAATTATGGATGACTCTGTTATGTGTAAAAGCAGTTTCAGTGTAGGAGAAGCAGTCCTCAGAAAAAGAGACATCAGTTTTCAAGTTAGCAATATACTTCTTACACTTATGTAAAATAATAAAAAAAAAAGTTTTCTTTTAAAACACCTGTTGCAAACTTTTTATCATACAAAGTGAAGTAAGTATCAAAGTCTAATCTATGTGAAAAGGCTACAACTTTCATAAAAGGACAACTGTTAGCTTTTTTGAGCTGCAGAATATTCTGTGTAGTTTTGTAATCATATTTTAAGGCTTTTAAAAAAAAATAATTTCGAGTTTTATATGTGGAGATAAACTGATTTCTCTAGGAAAATGCTTGAGAAATTGTTACATTATTTTATACTCTAGGACATATTTTCAAAGTAGATGAAAATACGTTATTAAAGCAAGACACATTTCATTCTCCTGAAGTCAAGATGATAAAGATGATTAAAAAAAGATAATTTTTAAAAATTGTGGGCATCTTCCTCTAGGACACTCTGTTACATCTGTTTAAAAATTACCTTTATATTTAACCACTGTTTGGGGGAAAATTTGTGGTATCTGTTGTTACAAGAAATTTAAGTAAAAATGATGAAGCGCTATGAATATATACTTTATTGATTAGCAGTTTTGTCTGATGCAAATTACTGGTCTGAAACTTTATGAAGTAGTTCTCTCACATTATTTTTACATGTATTTTCTCACTTGTGATTCTCTGCTACGTTTATCATAACTTGAAGAGCATATTAAATTTAAATTCCTTTTGTACTGTGTCTTACTGTTTCTGTTTACATTTAAGAAAAATATGCTTTGAAAGTTCTGTTTTTGTTAGATCTGTTTTATATTAGCAAACATGACTCAGTTTTTCAATATTCTCTGTTTCATTATGATGTCCACAATTTAGCAGAACACTTTCCTCTGGAAAGGAATGGCTAAAAATCTTTTACAGATTCAAAACTCTCATTTAAAAGAGATGAGCTTGGGCAGCACAGTTCAGATCGGGATGGGAGCCAAAGCTTCCCTGGAATGGAGGAGGTGGATGCTGTAGTTTGATTTACTAGGTACTCTAAGTTGTAACTTCCACGTTAGTACCAGCTGGCAATGTTTATGCACTCCAGCTTCTATTGCAGCTACATGGTAGCTCAGCTCTCCTAATTTCCATGCGAGTCGATTCATCCCTGATTTTATTGACAGTAAACCTATATTATAGGTTCAAAAGAATCCACTGTCATATGGTTTAACTTTTTGCGTTGTGTTCTTTGATTTTTTTCTTTCTTTTAGTCTAGTTGCAGTGACTGAAATAGAGCTTATCATTTAGAAAAACATCCAGTGTGGTCTATTCACAGCAAGCCATGTTAGTCATTGTCCACCTGAGCCATTCACTCATTTGAATCTTTATGCCATTTACAGACTTTTCAATAGTTCAATTTCTTACTATGTTTGTGTTATTGAACACCACAGAATCGAAATGGTCTACCATGTTTCTTCTTTAGTAGTAGTTTTACTAGCACAAGTAGAAGTGATTGAATTTTTTATTAAATGCACTTTACACATCTGTTAATTAATTGCTTTGTTTTAGGGAGGTGATCCAACAGCTACTGTAATTGCACTGTGTTCAATGAGAGATTTAAATTTGTCTCAAGAAGCGTGTCAGCTGGCCATCAAAGACACTGGATGTCTTGAAGTGTTAATTAATTTACTTGACACAGAAGAAATTAAATGTCAGGTAACTGGCTTTGTCAAAAAGAGCAATGAATATGCCTTTTATATTAGAATATTTTTTCAAATTTCAAAGTTACAGAGTATAAAGAAAACTGATTTCTTTTCTCATTTCTGTATTTTCTTGTTTTATTCAGATTTTTTAGAAGACATCTCTCTTTGACTTTCAGTTTCCTTTTTCTCTCCCAATTAAATATAAAGAAAAAAATGAAATAACCCATCATTTAAAATAATGTTAATGTTTTTGTATACCTAAATAATGTTTAACTTTTATCATTTCCCATTATTTAGACTGGTTCATTAAAAATCCTGAAGGAAATTAGTCAAAATGTATTGATCAGACATGCAATTGCAGATCTTGGAGGCTTAGAGATCATGGTGAAAATATTGGACTCTCCAGATACCGATCTAAAGTGTTTGGCAGCTGAAACAATTGCCAATGTTGCTAGATTTAAACGAGCACGAAAGACAGTAAGGCAGCATGGAGGAATCAAGAAATTGGTAAGCAGACATTAGAATTTGTACCCTTGTCATATGCTTATTTTTGTTCAAAAAACACATCATGTGTTGTGAACATGATTATTGTAGTGTTTACCATAATTAGAAAGCAGCATGTTATCAAAGTTCCCTGTAGATATTAAGAAATTGGTATTTTTTTAGGTTGAGCTGTCGGAATCTATTTCAGCGGGATCATCATACCAAGCCAAAGACACTGAAACAGCACGCTGTGGGGCTTTGGCACTCTGGAGCTGCAGCAAAAGCACCAAAAACAAGAAAGCAATCCGTAAAGCTGGTGGCATTCCATTACTAGCTAGATGGCTCAAATGCTCACACACAAACATCTTAATCCCAATAGTGGGCACACTACAAGAATGTGCCTCAGAGGTGAGTAAACACATATAGCTAAGTTATTTCTAAGCATTAAAGAAATTGGCCACTAAAAAGAAGTATTACATTCTACAGTCACTTAAATCAGATCAGTTATCCCGTCAGAAAGTAGATGCTTTGTGTAATCAAAGTTGTTTTTAGAAGGTCACAACTTGGATTAAAGTAAAAGCCACATATTTTTTATTTAAAAGGCTAGGAGTAATAAGTGAAAAAAAAAAAGTAGAAATAAAAGCCTTAATCAGTTTCTTTTTTTATTATTTTTTTCGTCATACTTTACAGATTTGGCAACCTAAGATGCTGTATTCTGGTTAATCAATGCATTTAAATTCTACAAAACTAACCTGCAGGTGTGGCCAAGAAGATCCAATGCAGTGCAGGGCAGAGTGGTTTACAGTGTCCTTGTGCATTGGGTCTGATCCATTGCAAATAGAAGAAAGGAAATATGTGATTTTTCTATGGATTTCCATGGTACATTTTACAACTTTGAGTATATTCAGTTTTTAAATTTGAATACAAATATTTTTTACCATGGCCATGTAAGGGATTACAGGAGTGGGACAGTTCTGTTTAATATCTTTATGAATGATCTGGTTGAGGGGATCAAGGGCACCCTCAACACCCTCAATGTTTGCAGACACACCAAGGGTGGGAGTGTCGATCTGCTAGAGGGCTGGAAGGCTCTGCAGAGGGATCTGGACAGGCTGCATCGATGGGCTAAGGACAGTGGTCTGAGGTTCAGCAAGGCCAAGTGACAGATCCTGCACTTGGGTCACAACAAGACCTGCAGCACTACAGGCTGGGGAGGAGTGGCTGGAAAACTGCCTGGTGGAAAAAGACCTGGAGGGCTGAACATGAGCCAGTGAGTGCCCAGGTGGCCAAGAAAACCAATGGCATCCTGGCCTGGATCAGCAATAGCGTGGCCAGCAGGACCAGGGCAGTGATCCTCCTCCTGGCACTGCTCAAATCCTGTGTTCAGTTCTGGGTCGCTCAGTTTGGGAAGGATCTTGAGGTGCTGGAGTATGTCCAGAGAAGGGCAATGTAGCTGGTGAAGGGTCTGATGAGGAACAGCTGAGGGAACTGGGGGTGTTTAGCCTGGAGAGAAGGAGGCTCAGAGGGGACATGATCACTTCCTCCAACTACCTGAAAGAAAGTTGGAGCCANGCAGGACCAGGGCAGTGATCCTCCTCCTGGCACTGCTCAAATCCTGTGTTCAGTTCTGGGTCGCTCAGTTTGGGAAGGATCTTGAGGTGCTGGAGTATGTCCAGAGAAGGGCAATGTAGCTGGCGAAGGGTCTGATGAGGAACAGCTGAGGGAACTGGGGGTGTTTAGCCTGGAGAGAAGGAGGCTCAGAGGGGACATGATCACTTCCTCCAACTACCTGAAAGAAAGTTGGAGCCAGGTGGGGTTGTTCTTTTCTCCCACGTAACAAGCAATAGGATCAGAGGAAATGGCCTCAGGTTGAATCAGGGGAGGTTTAGATTGGATATTATCACCAAAAGTGTTGTCAAGCACTGGAACAGGCTGCCCAGGGGAATGATTGAGTCACCATCCCTGGAGTTACATAAAAGATGTGCAGATGTGGCACTTAGGGACGCAGTTTATTGGCGGACTTGGCAGTGCTGGGATAATGGTTGGACTCAATGATCTTAAAGGTCTTTTCCAACCTAAATGATTCTATTTGTTTATGATTCTGTATCTTCATTTGAATTTGAGGTATATTGCATTTCAGACTAAAAAATACACATAATTTGTTTTGGTGAATATGAGGCACAAAAGACATAATTCTTCAAGAGATTTTACGTTATTAAACACTTTGTCTATTAAAAATTAGCTTCTTGAATTTCAAAAATTTATGCATGTTCCATGAGACACAAACCTGGCAGGTTTTAGGTTCAGTAAGTATATATTGAGAAGGTGTCATTTTTGAGGGTTTCTTGTATGGCCTAACTTGGAAGGAACACTAAATGCATTTCTTACACAGATGTTTCCCTCACTTAAAAAATGATCCTGTTACAATGCCTGTAGGTTAAAATTTGGATGAAAATATCACTAAAAAATGTTAATTCTAAGAACATATTTTTCTAACCTTGTTTTAGGAATAAATCTCTTGTTTTGACTGCTGGTTCTCAATGAAGTGAGTGGGTACTTCTTGATCCCATTCTGCAGCATCTTTTGCTTTCTTGGGTCTGAGCAGGGAGTCTGGACACCTTCCAGAATATTCTGCATTCTGCATAAGCCAAGTGGCTACAAGATAGGCAGTGCAGTACCTCATTTTACAGGTGATTTGAAGAGCACTGCAGAGAATGTCTGTATTTGCTTACCTTTGAGATCATCAGTAGTATTTTCAAGGCAATGATGACTTGTGCTTATGTAAAGTACAAGACTTCTCAATATCAAACCCCAGAATTGTAGCATTGTATTATTATTGTGACCTTTTAACTGTTAATATGCAGGATCTAAATTATGCAGTTTATCTCTTTAGCCAAGTTACAGACTTGCAATAAGGACAGAAGGCATGATTGAGAACCTAGTGAAAAATCTGAGTAGTGAACATGAGGAGCTCCAGATGCATTGTGCAAGTGCCATATTTAAGGTAATTGTATTATAATCAGTAGATCAGAACCAGCATTAGCCCTTTGTTTTCATGTCATTGTCAGTTTTAAATTTTCTTAATTTCACTACTTCTCTAATGTGTAAAAAATTACAGAAATGTTGTGAATATTTTAGCTGCATATTTAATATTATAATTAGGTTCCTACTTGCTCTTCTTGTGTGCAACCCCTAAGTTGCACAGGTAACCAGTGGATAGAGGTAAAGCATACTGTGCATAGAGCTGTTTTGGTTTTTTTGTTTGTTTGCCCCTAAAGTGGACAATGTGACAGTACAAGCACTGCTGCGTATACAGGAGCAGTTTACTGTCAAATTCTCTTAGTGTGTTGTTAGCATATTCAGATGCTTGAATATAATATTTATGTTTTCTTCTCTATTAGCTTTTACTAGTTGAAATGTAATACAGCTAGCTTTTGAAGATATCATTTTACACATTTTTAAATCATATATATGCTTAATTGTTTTTTTATAGTGTGCAGAAGATGAAGAAATACGTGACCTGGTTAGAAAACATGAAGGTCTACAGCCACTATCTGTTCTGCTTGATAACAGTGAAAACAAACAACTTTTGGCAGCTGTGACAGGAGCAATCTGGAAATGTGCAATCAGTAGAGAAAATGTGTTAAAGTAACAATTTAATTCTACAAGCATTTATTACATTATCATGTTTTGATTTTTACGGGCCTCTATTGTTTTCAAAACTGTTGTGTCATGATTCTTCATAATCAGTCTTTATAATCAGTTGGGCTTTCAACTTAGGTTTTATAGTACTTAAAAAATTGCCACTTGACCTCATCAGGGTACAGTGTTAAGTTCCTAGAATCTTAACAGTCAATGGAGACAATTGGTGCCTCTAGTTAAGCTATAGGACATGAGTCAGGAGGTGCACTAGCACATACTAAACATTTGACACACGTCCATATCTGATATCCCCCTCCTGTCTGTAGCTTACAAGCCAGAATCACTGCTGCATGGTAGAGAGAGTATGTAATAACTTTAACATTTTACATCAAACCAAATTATCTCATTGTGAGATAGAGATCTAATACGTATTAGAAATATACTGGAGTCTAGGATAATTAGCCTACATGCCTCTCTTTTTGACTACAGAAGGGGCTCAGAAAAGTAGCTTAGTCTGGAGACCCAGCTTCTAAATGACTGGAATTAACTGATGAGAGTCCTACTGTAGGTACCAGCAACCTCTCAGTACCAGGGTCCTGAGTAATTATCTGAGAACATGACTGTAGGAGTTGTCACTCTCCACCTTCCATGGAGCAGCATAATGATTGAGAACACTTTATCCTCTCATCTAAAATTAATTTATCAGATGCATGCACCTTACCTAGAAAAAAGAATCTGGTTCCACTGTATATGTGCTAGGTTTCGTGCTGAAATTATGCTGCTCTGTACATAAGAATGAAAGATGAATTAGAAAGGTTAGAAAGAGTATTCGTAAGAGGTAACATCTTCCTGCTGCCCTAATTTTAGTGTACCTTGCTGGATAAGCACTCACGGCAGATAAAGACTGGATAAAAATAGGAAGATTTCCAGGTTTTACATTCTGGCTTTTTACTCTCCTAAATGAGTTTTCAAACTGTTGGCATACAGACCTATGGTCTTTATATCCTTTACTGCTGTCCTACTGCTTTTTGCATTCTTGATTGCACAGTAAGCTAACTTTTCATGAGGATGTATCCTTCTTTTCTGTGGACTTCGGGTATGTGCAGAGGTATCCTGATTTTGGATCAATCAGGGATGAGAGGGACTGAATGGCTCTCTCTGTACTAGTTAACTAAACAGGGCCAAAACTTTCAGGGTTCAGGCTCTGTGTTAAGATTATCCATACTGTTTAACTGCCAGCACAGTCCCTTACACTGTTTGGCCTGTGCCAGCAAGCACTCTCCCAGACAATGCCCAGACACTCCTTGGGAACAGTGCAGGCAACAGATTGTTCCCATTAGACAGAATGGGTGAGGCCACCCTGCATTGTGAGGATAGAAGATTTTAGCCATATGGATGCTATGTTGTGCTTCTTGTCCTCAGGGCTAGAGAATGAGCCCTAGCCTGTTTTATTTATTAGTATAGCTGTAGGCAATAATTCTGTCCAACTGCAAACAGATTTTTGTTGGGCTACTCACATATCTTTGGCAAGTGCTTGATGCTCCACAAAGGTTACTAGCCCGGCGCAGCTCCAGCTGAATTCATGTGTTATATAGTGCTGAGTCTGAAGCAGTAAACCCTATTCAAACTCAAGATGGGAGGGCACTAAAGAAAAGGGAGCAATAATATGAAAACATCTAAGTAGATCTGGAGGGATGAGCCCGAGTCTGGCATGAATCTAGAACTAACAAACCCTGCTGGCTCCTGCAGCGGCACTTAATTATCTCTAAAGGGCTCCAGAGTATTTCCTATGCCTGAGGTTCACTGCTGAGATGTTGTACTGACTCGGCCATAAGCTGGTGCAGGTGCCTGTGCCCGTGTAGCTCCGGGTGCAGGGGGCGTGGGAGCAGCCGTACTGCTCCTGGACACAAGATGGCCCGAGCCAGCAGCTCTGTCAGAGTGCAGCCTGCCTGTTGCACAGCCAGCTCACGTCATTCCATCTGTGAAGCAGTTGAAATGCCAGCAAAAATCAGTTTTGTCTTGTTGGGTCTTTTTAAATTGTTTGCTTACTTTATTGCTCTTTTTTTCATGCTGTTGTTGTTTACTCTTGAAAAAAATAATTGTAGAGATACTTCCAAATTACAGTGAACAAAGAGAAAAACTTCTCTTTAAGCAAAGATTTGGATGATGAAAAACAAAAGTTTCTCATTTCTCAGTTACTTTAATTATTATGCTGATTATCCATCTTGGAAAGATTAATTTTTATTGAAACAGATCTAGTTCTGCCATAAAAATCTCAGAAATGCTAATATTTTTTTGTATGAAAGAAAAGCCACATGAGAAACTGATTCCTGGAAAATAGTTTTTGTAGCTGAAGTAGACATTCCCAGAAGCTAGGGGCTTGGAGGAAAGCACAAATGAGAATTCAGTACCCTCAGAGAAATTTTCTCAGATAATTAGATTATATACAGGTTAGATCTAGCTTGATATACCACATGGAACTGTCAAGGTGTATCAGAAAATGTATAAAAGGAAGAAGCAGTATTTGTTAAGTGTTAAGAATCCTTTTAAGTTTTGAACAACAAAAAAAACCAACTTTGAAGATGATTCCAGAACCGAGGAAAAAGTCCTGTTCTGAGTAATGAACTCCTGAGGTTTAGCACACATCTCCTTGTAGGATATGACGGCCAAGATTTTAAAAAACATATTTTTGATTCTCAGTATCAAAAGTTCCATGAAGAATGAGAAAAGTATTAATACAGCAGTCAAGTCAAATTTCTGTCAACTTATTTCTTAATTACAAGTTGGAATCTAACAGTGTGCTATAGAAGTGTACTAGAACTATGGTTCTGACCTCAGGAAAATGCAATGTATTAGGCCTGAACTAAGTATAAAACTGGTCAGGGTAAACTCTCTAAAAAGCTGATGTTTAGTGAAAAGTAGGGGTGATCCTTTGGTTCAGAGAGGTGGAGGAGGGTCTGGTACAATACTACTCAAGCTATTGTTAACATAGCGGGAAAACATGCTGGAAGTTAGGATAGCACAGTAATTGCCAGTCTTCCAGTTTGTTTTCAGCTATTTGTAGGTATTGCATGCACATGTCAAGTTTAAAAAAACTCTCAAACTACTCAGGAGATTCTTAGACAGCTAAATTAGAGAAATGTAGTTAGAAAGGTAGAGCACGAAATTAGGCTGTATGTCACACTTAGAATAAGTGATCGGAATGGTTTACCCGTATTGGGATTTCTTCAACAAGGTGATTTACATTCAGAAATTAAAACATGTATTTCAATTATAATACTTAAATTATAAAATCAAGCTTATAGTGGTAACATACTGAAAATAATAGCTTTGGATTTATTGCTGTCTTTTAGATTTCAGGAATATAAAACTGTAGAAACTTTGGTATCACTGCTTACTGATCAGCCTGAAGAGGTCCTTAAAAATGTCATTGGAGCACTGGGAGAATGTTGCCAAGAGCAAGAAAATCGAGGCACTGTCCGCAGATGTGGTGGAATCGCACCTATAGTGAAGTTACTGACTACAACTGATCAGGCACTACTTGTGAATGTCAACAAAGCAGTGGGAGCTTGTGCAATGGAACCTGAAAATATGATGTAAGTTATTAATATTCATAGCATTTTAAATATTAAAAAAAATATTCTGATGCAAATATAGTCAATTTTAATCTGACTTAAAAGATATTTTACTTTTTCCTTTTTGCAGAACTTTATGGGTTACTTCCATCCTACTGTAAATGTGCTATAGGTAAAAAAATATATTAAGGAAATACATAGAATGTAAAGCTTTTACATTTTGAGAAAAATCAAAGAAACCTTTCGGAAATTGATTTTTGTTAAAGTTGTAACTCAAAGTTACAAAGCACCATTTTGAAGTGCTGCATGATAGGACCATGTTTTGCCTTCTCTTTTTACATCTGTTCTCAAGTCATTAAAAATAGCCTAAATTAGAGAAAGTTATTCTAAACGAAAACATGCACATTTACTGTCATGAAAATTAACTTAATTTTTTTTGTAGTAGAGTATTGCTTGTATTGTATATCTCTTTTGTCCCTTTCCATCATTCCTTTTGTGAACTCAGACAGTTTTGGACCTTTTTCTCCCCTTACTCCTTTTCAAAACCAAAGAAAAAGACTGTCTGATTTTGTGATGTAGATTTGTACAAATTACGAATATCATTGAGTTTTATGATGAAGTGTTTCAGTTAAATGTTGAGGTTGGCATTTGCTGCAGTTACTATTCTCTTACAAGAATATTTACTTCAAGATTCTCCCTCTCAAGTCTCCCTTCAAGACTCTCCTTATACATAAGGGAGGTCAGAAAGAGAGTTTTATTAAGCTCCTCCTGTTCTGATTTGCATAATTCACTTGATATTCATATAGCAGTGCAGGGAATTCTTTTCCTGAATAGGGCTTTTGTTTTCATGCTTTGGCTGTCACCCAGTGGCAAAAGGCTGGATGGTACACAACCGTAAACATGGCTTGTATGAGCAGTTAGCCATGTAGCATGAAAGTATAAATAAATCAAATCATTTAAATGACTTTTCTCACTAAAAATCAGCCTTTAGCGTAAGATATTAACCTAAGAGAATTAGCATTGCAAATACTGAGAAACTTAAATGCCAATAAATATAAATTGATATTTATAAAACCTCAGACATACTCCAGTACTCAGAACTGTCACTTGTAGTATCCAGTACGGACAGCTTCATACTGGAAGGTGTTCAGTATAAGCATAAAAAAAAATCCAAGTTGCTGCTAAAATTGTGGTAGAACAAAGTCTGTCTTGTCTTTAAGGAGAAAGTACAGGTTTGGGACAAAATTTATATTCTAGAGTTTGTAAAGAGTGAACAAAGGAGTCAAATGTTGAATTTGGTTCATATAAAACATTCTCTGTTGATGTTCTCAACTTTAGAAGTGATTCTAAAAGTATTTCAAAACATTAGCAAGTAAGCAAGGTGTTAAATAAGTGTAGAATATACTTTTTGCTACTGCAAAAAGAAAGTTACACAAAAATTATTAGCAAGACTGTGCCATGTACCTGATGTATTGTGCTAGCTATGCTTGTAGTACTAGAAGAGATAATGCTGCTGTATTTTTCCCAAAGCATGATTCATCCAAGTGTGGATAAATTTGATACTAATTTAGCAAAATGTTTAAAAATAATGCTTAGTTAAAACATTGACAGCAGTGTAACTGTTCATATGTTTAAATTATTTTCTTGATTGAGTGCTCTGCCTCTCACAGGGCACGTACAAGCAACCTTCCCACCCACCATTGACCCCCACCTCTCTCTCTCAAAAA